>VZDJ01007753.1:24594001-24814001 GCA_008694505.1 Cyanoderma ruficeps | reverse complement strand
CATGATGTGTCTTGTACTTTGCCATTTAATTAATTTCTTCCCATATGTGGAAAACCATATAAATTGACTCCACAGGCAAAAATGTGTCTAACTTTCCTTTAGGATTTAATCATGAAATGTAGTCCCTTCTCTTGCATTTCTTCTGTCATACATGCAATATCCCACTGGTAGTTAAAAGCCCAATTCTCCCATCCCTTATTAGTAGAAAATATTGCATATGTTGTGATCAGAGCAGGGGCCAATGAAAAGATAGAGAGGAAATGCCTTCTGGATTAGCTAGCCCTGTACTGATAACTAGAAGACATGCATGAGCAGATGAAGGATAAGAAGAGTAACATTTCTCTTCTCTTAATTCTTATTTCCGTGTTTGTGAATTACATTCAGAAGCCAATTCACTCACAGTGGTTCCTGGAGGGCCCTTTGAAACTGTACCAGCAGACTCGATGCCCCAGCATCTCACCTTATTGACTAAATTATGTTAGAACAGCACACCTGTGTAGATCACAGGTTTCAGCAGACTATGGTTTTTAATTAGCAATTGCATAGTATTGCATATTTTGAATGGTCCTGCCAAGTAGTAAGGATTTTTAGTTCCTTCACCATCTTTTAGATATAAGGCATAGAGATTATTAATGGGAAAAGTTAGTAATAATTTAACTACTGCTACCAGGAGATGCCAGATTAACTCCATCTAGAAGGTTTACACTATCCATTGCAATAGCATTAAGGAACGTGATTTATTTTTCCCATTTTTTTCCTACATTTTTTAGGCACATACAAACTAGGGAGCTGAATGGAAGTGTTTCTTTTAGTGAAGACTTCTGAAATGTCATCTGAAGGAGTCTGTCACTCTGCACTGACCTCAGTGGGAACCTAATGATTAGTCTAACATCATGAAGTTGGATAAAATGAATGCCCTGCTCCTTCCAAGGCCTGGATGGGGACAAAATATCTTGCTGCATATGGTCAATCACCAGAACTATAAAAATGTAGCTTTTCACAGCTTCCACTGTATTCTCTTCCTGCTGCAATTAAAATTCTATGAAAAGAAAGTGGTGGTCATTAGGAAAGGAATATTCACGGGCTTCCTACATATATACTGATGAAATGTAGTTTCTCATTTTGAGTCTTTCTCTCACAGGTGTCTGTGAGAGATAGAAGACTCAAATGACTCCAACCAAGTCTCATGAGCACAGGAAATACATTCTATCAGCAAAATAAAACAGAAATTCTGCCATATAAGAAACTAATAAGTCTTTAGGAATCCCTAAGTCTTTGGCGTACGGGTATTGATACACGGGTATTGATCTCAGAGAATTAAAGGCCATAAAATCAAGATTGTTATGCACTTTATTTTCCAGAGTAATGCTACCCTTGCTAAGCAAGGAAAGTGAACCAAATAGAATTTGTGACTACTTTTAGACTTATAAGCTAAGCAACTCCTACATGACTGATTGCAATAGATTAGATAGAAAAGCAAAACAAAACAGAGAAGTCTAGCAGTGTAGAAGGGAATTTTTTCCAGCAATTATGACAGATGTTGCAATGGCAACATGAATATAGCTAACATGAGCAATGACAGCTCTCTTAGCAGAGAAACAACTCAAATATCTTGACTGGATATTGGTAATATATTACAGAGCCTTGAAGAAAAGATTCTTTGCTTACCTACCAAATTAGAATCCAACGCTCTCATCACATATGCTGGCCTGGGAAGTCTGTTTCGAGAGAGGCTTATTCCTGGATTTGTTAGTTTGGTTTTCTGTCTCCCAAAAATTTGAATATGTTGTTGAATTGAGAAAATAGGGAAGAAGCATTTAGCTCTCAATGCAGCACCTGAAACTGCAACATCTTCCAGTTTGAATACTGAACTGAAAACCAGGCATATACATAATAAAGCAAACACCCTCTTCACCTCAATCATCAAATTGTTTCCTTGGTTTTCAATAACCATAGGTTTTCAACTTTCAAGTTTACATAAATGCTGGAAACCAAGACTTTTCAACTTTGTCATGAATATTTCAAATGAAGATTTCTGTATTATATGGTATAATTTTGTATTATCTGAATTCCTACATATTATTACATAACTTACATTCATTACATCTGCTGATTTCAACTTCATCCCACACAATCTATACACAAGATTTTCAAGAATTAAAAGTTGCTTTGCTGTGGAAATTGTAAATAGAAGATCACATCTACTAATGCCAAGGAGTTGTAGTTCAGCACACAACACAGATCAGAAAACCACAGGATCAAAACTGTTATATTCTGACACTTTTGCTGAAGATCACATCCACATTTATTTTCCATTGTTGCACTAACACAGTGGAAAAGTTCAGAAGACAACAGAGCTGGTAAAGATGAGGATTCTGAGCTCTCAACTCAGCTGTCTACCAGAAAGTAAGGATCTTTTAAAGTAGCCAAAAAGTGCAGAGAAGGAGCTCATGGTTTTCTTCTGAATCAATGTAGAAGGTCTCATGTTTCTCAAGCTCTCTTTGCTCTTTTTCCACAACTACGAGCATAGCATGTGCCAGTGCTAGAATTTCAAAACAAGCAAAAATAATCCTGCACAGATGCATATCTAAACAAATTGACTGAATACATGTGTGTGAAGAAGAGCACCTGCACATCACTTAGAAATTCCTCACCCTGTCATATATTTCCCATGTACAGGAGAGGGCCAGGGAGTTAGAATGACTGCAGTAAACTTTAAATATTTAATGTAGTCCTATATCCTGGAAAATTTTCTATCACATAAATGCACTGCTTCAGCTTGAGAGTGATAGAAGTAGATACCTTATCTACACCACAGTTGTGAGTTTGGCATATTACTATCTGTAATATTCTAGGTACTAAAAAAAATTATCTTTACTCAATTTTTACTTCAAGTGCATCTGAAAAAGTAGATGCAGTTTAACTTTGTTTGCATCCGCATTTCCTCCACCTGCGTTCTCTTAGCAACATACCAGCTGACATTAGTGGTACTTCCCAGAATGTCAAACTCTGTAAGGATGCGTCCTACCAGAGAATGATATGTAGCTTCTGTTGACTCTGAAGGACAAATGGTTTCTTTTCTCAGCTGACTGTGAAAAAGGTGTCCTAGGATTAAAAAATATAAGTATGAATACACATTATAGAAGAAGCAGTCAAGCTATACTCTTTAGAAGCTTTTTTATTTTTTATTCACTCCAAACGAAGCTGTAATCTATCTATATCTGAGTCAGAATTCAAATAGGCTGATAGAGTTTGAAGGTTGATTAATTATTTTAACAAACTCTGACTGTGTAAATTGCTAGGAAATCTTCCAGAAAATTTATATGAAGGGAAATCTCAATATATTAAATGTATCCTAAAAAAACCTTAAAATATTCATATAAAGGTTGGCCACAGAAGCTGTAGAGTTTTCATCCTTGAAGATATTCAAAAGCCATCAGGACATGTGCCTGGGCAATGAGGTCATGGTGACCCTGTGTCAGCACAGGGGTTGGACAGGGTGGCCTCTGGATAGAGGTCCCTCTCAGCCTACACCATTCTCTGATTCTATGAAACAAGAGAACTGTACAAAAGTGCATTTATAATGCATGATTTATTATCTATCTGTCTGTCTATCTATCTATCTATCTATCTATCTATCTATCTATCTATCTATCTATCTATCTATTTCATACACTCTTCTTGCAAAGCACTTTGAATTTAGGTGAGATAAAATCTGTAGCCGCTAATTGTGGCAAAAAACAGAAAGGTATTTAAACATAAAAAGGTGCCTAAAACATTCTCACTGTCATTAATAGAGTTAACACAGTATTTTCCATTATTTCCTATAGATTAAAGAAATAAAATGAATAACACAACTTACATTTATATTCTCAGATAATTGATTAGAATTTTTTTCATGGTACAATGACACAAAAGCGTCTTAAAAAAAAGACTAACTTTTTATAGTAGAAACAAAATTAAGTAATTGAAATATATTTTTGTGATACTCTGACATCCCATTCTGGCTCCAGTTCTGTAATTGCACTTCTGTTTTTTCTCACTGGAATCAGATTGTTTCCAGAAGAACATAAACAAAACTTTAGGTCCAAGCCACTTTCTTCCAGTTCCTGGTGTTTTTTATGAGTATGTAACCCATTCAATGTTATATATGCCCTTGTGTGATGGTTCACACAGCATATGAGTTTATTAGAGTCCTCAGCTGCTGAGGGCTCTTTTACTACTCAAGCTGCATGACTCTTGTAATTGTTTATGAATGTTTCAGTGTATGTATTTTCCATAAATTACATCACAAAGTTTGAATTACTTTCAGACTTCCCAAAGTGGTTACAAAGGGGTACCTGTACTAAATGACCTTTTGACAGTCAACAAAAAACAGTGGCATTTCCTGATGCTATTCATATTTCTTCTCTATCAGAAAAACAAAAATGAAAAAACCTAAATGAAGAGAAGCTGCCTTTAATATTTCCGAAGTTCTTACTGTGAACATGGAGCAAGAATTCCTATAATGTTACCTGAGTGAAAATGCTGAGGAGTAAATAATTTTTCTTCCCACACTGCCACACAAGAAAAAAAGTTGTGGAACATCAGTATATTGCAGGTAATCAAGAAGTGTTTTTTAACATTAGGATCTGAAATATTACAATGATAATTACTTCTCCAATGATTTGCATGAATTTATCTAAAGTAACAGATACATCATAAAAACATTACTAACCTTACCTTGAATCAATGATACTTCAGATATAGTCTCACTCAAAAGCACTTTTGCTTATGCCAGCATTCTATACCCTTCTTTCTAAATTCAATTAACACTAGTTAGTAAGATGACTTTCGGGGTTTTTCTCCAGAACACCAATGCTTTTGTGAGACACAAGTATGTATCCAAAAACTGCCACTTAGAGTTATTGGTAAATATTATTTAGTGATTTCTGTTTTAGAACACTAGCTATTAAGGAATGAGTATACAGGTAAAGAGAAATAGAAGTTGAGCATCATATTTGTTCAATACTATATATATGCATATATGCTATGTATATATATCCTATATATACACTATCACATGCATATCTTGTACTAAAAGGCACGTAAGAGAATTCACTGAAGATATTAGAATTATGTGCATTAAGACAGCTGGAGTGCATTTAAAAAATAATCCTATTGAGTAGTTGATATTAAATAACTTTTCCCATGCACATACATCATCCTCAAGCCAAATATTTTGAGCTGAGACCAATATTGTACATCTGGAAGTTGCAAGTATAAGACTACTTCTAGCTGTGACTAGATAGCAACACAATTCTTCAAAATAACAACAGGTATTTAGATTCAGAGTTTTCATAATTTTTCTTTTTGTTTCATTATTTTTTGCCTACACTTAGGCTGCATATTAGCATGTAGTGTCCAAAAGTATAAGTATATAATGCAAAAGTGCAATGGCAGATGCTTTGGATAGAATGCTGGAGTTCTAATATCTTGTGTAGGTATCTCCACCTGAAAAAAATCCACTAAATGGATTTTAATATTTCTTTTATTTTTATTAAGGACTTTGAAGTTGAAGCCCGTCCTGAAGAGTTTTGGAAGAATAAGACAACTTTTTTTCCTACTCCTGTTTCTGACATTGATACGAGGATGATACTTGGTAGCAAAAAAAAAGATGTGACTGTTCAAATTTGGAAATTAAAGGATTTTTCTTGGATTACCATAATCAGTCAATTTGTGAACTATATTCTCTACCAGCTTTGTGTCCAATAGCTTACTATGTTACTCTAGGATTTTAAAGCTTTCTCTTGAAAACTTGGTTAAATGTGATTGTAGAAATTACAAGTGTAATGTATTCTGTAAATATATTTGATGTTAAAGATTCTAGCAAATCTCTATCCATGTCCAGACTGGTCATTTTTTAGAATATGTCTCATCTATTTGTTTAAATAAGATGGAGGGGTTTTTTTCCTCATTTGTGTAAATATCTGAAGTAATAAAGCATTTAGTGCCAATAAAACACTCTAGATATTTCATTACAGTATTCTGTACACATGGTTATGATTTGATGAAGCACTTAGAGCACTTACATAAAATCTGCAAGGGAAAATACCCCTTATTTCATTATAATGTCCAACTTCACGTAAATTTGTTTTCCCCAAAACAACTAAATCAATTCGGTATGGTATAAGTTGCAAAAACAAACACATCAAAACCTTCAAAAGGATTCACAGGGATAGGTCATTAGGGCTGCACGGCCCTATATAGTTAGTTAAAATTCTCAGAGGTTAGTTTATATCTTGATACTTTAATAAACAGTTTCAGCTTTGGTGAAAGCTGGAAAGCTTAATCCATTAAGAGCCATTCAGAACCAAAACAAACAAACAAAGCTTTAACCACTTCAGTGACAACAGCTCAGAACAAACAAGCAGTCTCCTTAGAAAATCCCAGCAATTTTAAGATCAATAGCCTCACTCTGTGCTTTTAAGTGATGAAAGCTAGAAAATCTCTGCTGTCGGCTCTTTTCAAAAATGTTTCTGGCAAAGCTATAGTTGCAAATTTGATGAGTTTAGTTTAGCAATACCCATGTAGTCTAGGAGGTTGACTTAAGTACAATCACTGGACACAATGAAAACAAACTAACTCAAACATCACTTTTAGCTGAAATTTCCTCTCTTTACCCTTAATTTACAATGTTAAAATACCTTTCAACATCTCTTCCAAGTACTTAGACTTGGAGCTCTTTGATTATTTTTCTAATTAACGGCAGCACATTTTTTTCTTTTTTATATTGATAATTTTTTTTTTAAATAGAAATATTTTTTGTGAGTGTAAAACCAGTACAGTTACTTACTAAAGAATGTAAGTCTGTCTTAAAGTACATTTAACCTGATCTGCCAATATGGATAATCAAATCAGCAAATGCATCTATATACACAAAAAGAACAAAAATAAACTTTTTTTTTTCTTCATAAGATTAAAAGCCTGTTAGGTCCTTTTAAAACACTACCATTGTATATTGGCTTTCATGAAAAGAATGTTTACTTCCTTTTACTTAGTCTAGGCTTATATCATCCAGCAGAGTTATTATATAGTAGATTTGTTACCATTCCAAAGGATCTTAAATTATTCCTGTGTCTATATACAAATATTGATGCCTTTGTTTCCTGTTTTTAAACACAATACCTAATATATTTGTTATTTTGTTTTTTGTTTAAATTTCACACTTACCCTTAATTATAAACTCAGAAGTACAATAGGAGGAGTATTCATTTTTAAGCCAGCAGTGTCAGCTAGTTTGCATTTCACCCACAAATTATCTAGAGGCTTAAAATTATATACTTTCTTAGGCAGTCAAAAAACACTCTAGGGATTGTCTGTATATTTCTACAAGTGAATTTATCTACTGAGAGTTATTGGGTTTTTGGTAGTCAGCTGACTTTAGAATTTGTATTTTTAAATTTAAATCAACAACATAGAATGCTTTCAATATAAGAATTATGAGCAGCAAAACAGACCCCATGCACAAAATTTTGTTTACAGATCGTGCAATCTACCCAAATTTTTCACTGGAAAGGCATAAAATCAGAGTAACATTTAAAATATGTGGCTTTATACGAGGACACTGTGTTGTTCAGTCTTGATTCATTAAGATGCTTGATGCATAAGTGAGTTGTCAAACGATATGTGGGTGGCTGTAATGGCAGCATGTAGGTTTGTATGGAAAACAAGTATGGCACTGTGAAGATTTTTTCTCTCTTTCATCATATAGGTACTCACATGTAACACTGGTGAGGGGTCTGTTAAGAACCTTGCTGTCAAATGAACTAATTCACCAGAAACACATGCAAGTTTAAAACAAAGTTCTCCAAAGGCGGAAAAAAAAAATCAAACCACCTAGACTTTCTGTAGCCTAACCAAGTGACAGACACATAGACAACTTCACTGCTGCCAGAACAACACTCTGCACAGCCCACCAGCAAGCTATTTGTCACTGCTACAAGAATATCCTCCGCAACTTGGCATCAGGGTCCCTGGTTAGCCAACTGTGCTTGCATAGTGCTGGAAGTGATGCCCAATAATAGAGAGGAAAATGATCAGAGGACCTCATTATTTTTTCAAAATGTATTGTTGCATGAAAAACATATTTTCATAGACACAGACATGAAAATCCTATAGGAAAATACTAATTTACTCAATATCACAAAAAATTATTCTATGAGTTCAAAGAAAATGCTTAACTTCCCTTCCTCTCATTTTTCTTTGTATTGTGTGATACAATTAATCACAATGTCAAAACAGCACATCCTTTGATAATCTTGGCCTGTGCAGAAATATACCCTTTACTATTGCATTGTGTATTACATATTGCACTGGGTCCTATACACTCAAAAATGTTGACAGCTCAGTTGCAATTGTCTAATTATCATCCTTAGCCAATTGCTTTTACTGAGCAAAGGGGTAGAAAAATTGGCAAGCAGTCTATCTCCAATGGTTCTAGAAAGGACAATGAAAACAAATGACTGTGAAATACAGCAAAAGTAGTTTCCTAAGAGAAAAATAATAAAGCAGGAGGAATGAATGACACATTCTGATTTTTGGAAAAAATAAATAAAAGAATATAAAATAACCAAATAAGAATCATAGATATGAAGATGAGAGAAGACAATTCCATTTTGTAGGTTACAACTCATAGGTACTAGTGTAGGAAACAATCAAGTTAATGAACCAATCTGAGTTTTTCAAAGTTTACATTAACCTGGACATTCCTTTTAAGTGACCAAGAGTCTAATTGTTAGAGTATGGCATAACAGAAGAGGTATGTGTAGATGTTAATGAATGATGACCATTCGTTTATTTTGTGATTGTGACTTGGTGCAAGGAGCACCAAGAGTCCTCCCTTTACAGGCAGGTGGACTCCCAAGGTACAGTGTGGGTAGAGAATGTGATGTGAACAAAGGACATGGAACAGAATATTCACAGCCTGACAGTACCACAGTCTGATTACCACAGCATACACTGTATCCATTTTGTGGTAACTCATTAACTTCATTCTATGGAAAATATATTGGTAGCTGCACAAGGTTATTCCTTAATAATGAGGCAGAAACCTAACCAAAGACCTTAACCTCTCATTATCCAAATAAGGCACTAAAAACATTCATGGGAAATCTGGGTATCAATTTTCTTATCCATGATCATGGGAAGAGTCTATATTGTGATTAGAACAGTGCATTCAGAGCTCCTTGCAAAGGGTGGAGACCACGAGGCTCTTATGACTCAACCAATCTTCCTGCCATTGTCATGTTATAAGTGTGACATCATGTGCTCTGTACAGTCTTGCGTTTTTTTAATGCTTCTTCTTTTATGTCTGGTTCCTTACTCATGCAGAATATCTGAAGCTATTTGTAAGGTGTCCTTTTAGATCACGGAGATAAACCAAAGATCAAAGAAGCATTCATAGAATGATACTTCATTGAAAGCAGCAAAGTTGTAGACTGTAAACTCGGTAGCAGAAAGGCTTGGGAGAGGGGAAAAGGAAAAGGCAAAATGGGACAAAGACAAAATCAAAGAGTGCTGTTACAAAACCATAATGTCATGCTAATACAAATTCTGTTCCACATTGAGATGTTGCAAATTAGAGTAGAGTAAAAACTGCAACTGGTTTGTCCTTGTTCCTATATTACAAGCTGTCCATTTAGAAAAGGTCGTGCATCCTTAAAATAGGTGTTGCAAGACTTTAGTACACCAATAAAATTATTTATTTATTTAGCTGAGTACACAACTCTTTTTTTAGCTTTACAATTTTAGTTTTGTTGATTATATTTGTGTCTCATAGTGTTTTATGTTGTTCATCATGGTAGCAAACCATTACATATTTCTTTAAATATTTGAAATAACTGGTCATAAGTTATGTAATTTTGTAATGTACATGGATAAATGAGAACTATTAGATTCTTTCTGTATAAATTAGTATCTTTCTTTTCTCTCTCCTGTAATTTATAAAGGCTCTAACTATTTAGAACCCTTTCTATAGTTTATATAAGGTATCATTCTGAAGATTCAAATATAAATTCACACACAGAGGTAAATGGACATTTATACTGGTGAATTTGAGAAAAAAATTCTAACAGATGTTTCTTTTTGTCTCCTAAAGTACTGAGATTTCTATTCTATTAATGAACAGCACTGAAAGAAATGGGCATGCCTTATTAGAATTAATAACATTTAAGCACCCCAAATGTCTTCCTACTAAGAATTTTTAAGTAGTTAAATTGGCTGTAAAAAAGAGGTTTTCTTCTCATATTGACACAAGCTTGGCATTGGGTCTTATCCTGATCCTATTGAAGTTATTTTACTGCTGAGTTCTACATGAAGAGAATCAGGTCTAATGGAAACACTAAGAGACTTACTCCTTAATCCTTCTCTAGAACAGAGCTGTTTAAATATTCAGAGTTTTTCAAATTATTTGAAATTACACTACAATGAAAAAAATCTTGTAGCAACCTTTGCCACTGACATGGCTGCTGAGGCAGCTTTTATACTTGGGGCTTCAGATGCTATACTTCAAAGCCCTGATCATCCAACTCTGCCTAGCTGCATGCCAAGAAAAGGAAGTCTTACTTTAGACCACAATGGACTGATTGCTCTGGTGCAAAAGGTCAACAAACACTACACATGCCTGCTTGGGACTAAAGCTTTAAAGGGAAATTGCCAAGCAGGATTAAGGTGTCTATTCTTCCTTCAGTGTGAGTGCATTGCAAAGAGGAGTAAAACATCCATATCAAAAGAAGAAGAAGAAGAAAAAAAACCCTATCATAAATCCATAGTAGCATAAAAATTCCTGCAGAGTTAGTGTATATTTTGATTGTACAGAGGCATTGTATGGTAAATACATTTTTACTTTGAGAGTTACCATTACTGACATATGCATGCATTCAGTTAGAGAATGAGGTTGACAGTTATTCAACTTGGAACAACAGAGTTATTTGTATTTGAGAACAGAAGAATGTTGATTCACACCAAAATGCCTTTGTCAGACCAGACTTGCAAAAAAATGAGTTGCAGTTTTTCTTGAACTGTCCGGAGAAGCTGGACAGTTATTTCTGTTTTCTGTTTCAGCTAGAACTTTGTTCCTTTGGTCCATCTCAGTAACTTAACATATGTGAGGATAAGAGTCAAACTGCTTCCTTATTCCAGCATTGTGGGTGTTTCCATGACTAAAACATAAACATGTCCATGGTACTTCCCACTCACTCATCATGGAGCTGCCTGGAGACAGCCCATGAGGAATGTTAAGCAGAATGAGAAATGAGAGCCAAAACCCAAGCCTCTCTGTCATGTAGGCACTTCACTGCAAGTGCTCTGCTTCCACTTATTCAGGTGACCTCTAAGTACAGAAGTTTCTCCTGAGGGGACTCAATTTTTTTTAAAGTGCATCTAGAAAGAAGAGAAATATCACCTGGCTCTTCTGTAGTGATTCTGCAATGATTAGAACACTTTGGTTGGAAATGGGTTGTCATCCATTGCTCCATTGCTTTGGAGAGGACTTTAGTAATAGGTCTGTGCATGTCTAGGGAGTCAGTCCCTGGACTCTGAACTCCATTTCTTAATATCACACAATACTCACTCTTTAATATTGCCCCCAGACTTTCACAGGATATTTTCTAGTTCTAGATTATCTCTCAGTCTTAAAAAACAGGCATCCTGTATGAGTAAAGGGGACTTTGGCTTTTTCCTTGAAACTTCCAGCTAATTTGTGACAGATTGTAAGACTCAGCAGGATAATCACAGGCATTACAGCTGCAAGTAATATCAACCACAAGATCATATTTATGAACAAGAAAAATGAGCAAATTCCCTCGCGTTTTACTTTTGACCTTTTGCATTAGCCCTACTGTAACTATTTAAAGCTGACATGATTTTAAACAGAAGCCCAGTGCAAGAAGAACAACATGCATATTGACTACTGAAAAATCAATATATCAAACAAAACCTTTTAAAAAACCCACAACAATTGCCCATATTCAGAATACAAAAGGTTACTCTTTGGGAAAAGATTGCAAAAGTTCAAGAAACAAGAAAATTTGCACAATGATCTAAAGTAATAAATCAAACTATTCTTATGGATTAAACTTAGGTGTTGTGTACAATTTCCACAATAATGCAGACAAACACTTGTTGTTGAACCAGAAAATGAAGAATCAGGATGCTTAACACTATCTAGGAGTAGTCTGTGAGAAGAAATGGAAAAATCAACTGATTTATTTGGAGTAATATTCTGCTGTCTGTTCTCTTTCATCAAGGCAGAGGCAGGGTAACAGAGGAAGGAGGTTTCCTGGAGCAGTGTCAAAAAACAAGCTTTTAATTAATACTCCACCCAACATCCAAAAAGGTTTGTTGGTTTATGACTAAGACTCCTTACATGAAAAACCAGTGCACCTAATTAGTGCAATACAAAGAAGCCTCCCGTAAAGGCAATGCCTTATTCTGTGTATCCTCATCACATCAGACAATTGCTCCTGTAGATTCTGCAGCTCCACAAGACATACCCTGATACTTCCAATATTCTATGAAAAAAAAAAATCAAAATTCTTCAGAATTACATTTATCAGTCTAAAATATGACTGGAGGAAGTGAGGGGGAAGAACACAAACACTTCTAAAATTTCTGTGGCAAAACAGGAAGTGAGATAACTTACAGGAGAGAAAAAATAAAGAGAAATTTAAGTCATTCTGAAGTGACCTTGACCTACAATTATTGTTTCCTTAGGAATGAAAACATGGAATGGTTTTTGTGTGTGTTTTGGTTCTGTTCAAGGAGGTAAGAGTTAACTGCTGAAGTGAAAGAATGTGTGAAGTGTGCATAGTGCTGAAAGGTTGAAGTTTGTTTTCAAGCTTATCTGAAGGGTGAGGAGCAATTGAAGAGCAAATGTGCCAAGATCTGAGCAGATAGGGAAAATGCAGCCTTGCCCCTAGATCTCTTCCTGGCTTTCTGATTGTTGAAAGTCAGCACTACCTATAGATTTTTGAAGGATGAACCTGAAAAGAAGTCTATAATCAATATTTTAATATAATTTTATTCATTTTTTAAAAGATAACATATCCTAATTAATATATTTTATATAATGACTTTAAATCATATGAAGATATCTGTATTTGAGGATACTCCAGAAGAAACAACATATTTTGCCAATATATTGGGTTTTTCGTTTTTTGTTTTAAATTCATCAAATCATTTCACATGTTTATAACCAACCCTATTCCAGAAAACATTTATACATAGACATAAATATACTACTCATGCTGTGGAAATAATGCTAAGTGTAAGCTCAGTGTTTTGATGAATCCAGGCCTAAGAACAGAAATGACTGTAAACATTCTGAAAACATCTTAACAGGAAATGCTGCAGGGTATGAAGTGCAAAAACAACTAGCATGATATTCTTGGAATGCAATTATAGAGATAACATTATTGATCTGCTTATTAATATCCAGAATGGAGACCAAGATAATTAAATTGCAACTCTCCCTCTGCTTTTCCACTTGCTGCTTGAAGTTAGACAATATTTTCATTCAATAGGTCTATATATTTTAACTATTATAGAATATACTTATATTTTCACTTAATATTTGTAATTACATTTTATATTTACTCAGGTATCCCTGTATTGTATTTCTCTATATTCTGTAATTATGTACAAATATTTTCTCAACTCCCAGCTCATCACCACCACTGGCAAAGGACAACAGTGGAATAAATTCTGCAATCTTGTAGCTCCTGGTCCACTGATTTAGGAGAAGAAATACCTTTCCTTAAAGTGAGTACTGAGTGAATCACTATTTGGATGTATTGCACTAAACTGAGATAGAGGTAGGGCAGTTCACTCATATTTGGTAACTGTACAAGATTCCTTCCTCAATTACAAAAGGAATTCACTGATTATTTTAGAGATTATTTTTCATAGGCCTAAAAACTATTATCTTTGTGTTGAATCTCTTTTGTGAAAAAATTACTTTCCTCCTGTGACATTGGATATGTTTTTGGGCATGTTTTTAAAACTTAGAAAAAGGGAATAAATTGAGAATAATTTTTCCTTAGTTCCAGGAAGCAGCTGGCCAAATTTACTATCACAAGATCCAATAAGCAACTGGCCAATACTGCTGTTACAAGAAAAACAGATAAAGGACATATCCTTGAACTGAGAAGATCTTGAAAATCAAGTTGCAGTCTATACACTACTAGAGGTATATATTGTGCATCTGTGAACAGCTAGCTATCTTTAAATTACATATGTAAAGATCATAATCTTGTCTAGGAGACATGGGATGCTCTTTTGCACTTGCTGTGATTAGGACATAATCAATATGAATGGTCAGCTGAGAAGAATGCCTAGTAAAAGGGATACTCCAGCCTTTCTAACTTCAAAGTTTATATGTGGTATTCATGAAACTCTGAGTAAATACATAATATAATCCTAGAGAGGAGCTGGAGATAGTCCTCAGTATTTAATTACAAAATACTCACCCATTACAGTCATTAAATACAGCCTTATGGAAATATATCACATATTTCTCATTTTAGACTTCAAGGTAGGAAATTATTTCTTTAATAGGGACATACTGAAACAGTATCAAAAAAGGGTTAGTTTTTATCCTAAATTCCCTGCAGATTTATGATAATATCTGAATGTGGAGTATAACAATTGTAAAGCTGTCCTGTTTGCTACAAATGAGATTTACAATGGTTTTTAACACCTGCATCCCTTGGTAAAGACAGAAGGCCTCAGATATTCAACACCTTGATACCATATTATCATTTAGATGATACAAAATGCAACACATTCCAGTAAACACAAGGCTGATTTAATTTTGTCTCTGTTCACTTTATTGATTTACTTGGAATACTGCTGAGTTTACAGTGCTGCATACTAATTCCTGCCAGATTCTGCCTTCACTGCTCACACTGAGCATTATTTAATCTCAGGGTAGTCCCATGGAACAAAATGGGACACCACCATGTGAAGTAGAGCAGCAGAATACAGTCCTGGCAGCAGGTATATCGGTTTTTATGCTATTATATACCACTATAGAATACATATATATTTATTATTTTAAAAGAAAAAAACTGTGATAGAGGAGATCGACATAAATCCTTTATTTGCATTTCCACACACTGCAGAAATGTTTACGCTTTCAAGTTTACACATGCAGTGGTATTACCCACTGGAACCAGCGAAAGTCTTTTAAGCACTTTAAACATTATTACTATTTTAAAGGGAATATTTGCTTTTGCAAACAAGGATAATGCCTGTAGAGACCCCTTTTCTGTGAGACCCCCCTTTTCTCAGTGCTCTGAGTTTAAGGAGTTTTACAACAATTCTATAAAATGTTTAAAATTATTGAACCTTATGTAATATGCTTCTCAGAATAGACTCCAAGTTTTCCTTACTTCCTATGGAGTGGCTGTGGGGTGATATATCCCACATTGAACTGCTGTTCTTGTGTCTTTTATAATATCAAACCAGAGAGTAGCATGAAAGCATCAACACAATCCTTATTAATTATACTTTCCTCGTTCTTCTCTGACTTTCATCATTATTTTTGTTGTTTTTTAATATAACTACCCTTGCACTTATGTCATAAAAAATTCTGCCTTTTTCTCTTTTTTAATATTTGTATTCAAGACAAACAACAGGAGGTTGAAATCAGGCCATTTAAAAGAAACATCTGCTGACATTTATTCATATGCTACATGTTCCACTTTCATCATTGAATGTAATGATAAACACACATTCCAGTCAATAATGGCAAATCCCAGCCAAGCTTTACAAATGGTCTCTTTAACACCTAAATTGACAGCTCGGGAGAATTTGAGATAGAAGCTAAATATGGTACATTTGGACACTATTTCCCTAAGCCTAGATGACTGAAAGGCTTTAACAAGCACAAACACTGTGGGTATGTGGATATAGTCTAATACAGGTAAATATCTCATTAGACCTTTAAGAACTCCTGAGAAAATACCTTTTATTTTTGGAAACGTGACATTATATTCTTCCTTGAAAAATAAATCTAATTATATTTCTTTTATGCAGGAGAACTAAAACTAATAAAGCTGAAATTTGGAATAAATTTGCTTTTAAGAAGAGAAATATTTTGTCTGCTTTGGTTTATTATTTCTTATAACAAGCCTGCTAATTGCTAATACATTAAAATATTTATAAACTTGCTTCTAATGCAGCATTGTCAAGAGCTAGGTGGATTCTTTATTTAATTCATATGTTTTTGTGTCAGAATGTCTTAGGAACTGCCATATTGCAAAACAGGGTCTCGTTTGAAAGCAGTGTTCTTCAGTTATGGGTAACCAAAGATCGTAAGTATAAAGCTATAGAGTTTTCATGATAGGAATAAACAGAAAACATCTCACCAGTTTGTGTGCATATAAATATGTTATTCTGAAAAAATAATGATCTCTTTTTGCATTTCTATGTGTATTATTTTCCATTTTAGTTCAGATTGATTAACCTTCTTATAACTGAATCATAAATGATTTTAAGTCAAGCAGAAAATCACAGCTTTTCTATACTCCTTCATGTGTGAATAGTTTCTCCTTTCAAAACTCTTGTATAGTTCAAAACAGGTCACTCATTATTTAGCAAGAGGGGGGAAAATTCTACACACTCTAAAATAATGAATGTAAAAATAATTATAGGCTCACAAAGTTATCTTTTATAGCATAATGAAAAGTGTTAACCATGAAGATAATGTTGTATCTCTTGGTTGAAAGAAATCACTTTCCTGATATATCCTTATGAAGAACTGAAAATATTCAGGTTCATTTGGTGGTCTTTTAATCCACAGATAATTCACTTGGAAAAGAATAGCAAGAGTCACTATTTGCAAAAAGTTACAGATTTTGTGACTGTCCAGAGACCCAGCTCAGCAAATTCATGCTATTGGATGTAGGAGGCATTGGGTCTGTTTTTGCCCTAGGTGTATGTTCATAGCTCCCATTATCCGTGTTTATATTTCCTTTGCTTTACAATGACACTAAAGGATTACTTGAGGCCTAAAGCTATATTGAAAGTCCATGTCTTTTATAATTAAAATCAGTGAATTTCATATGTGACAGTATTTGCAATACCAAAGAATAAATACATTTTTAAAAATTGATAGATGTGTTCAATACAAAGTTAATATAATCTGAGATGAGATTTTGCAGGTCAGAGAAGAAAGAAAATAAAGTGTTAAAATCCCAGTCATAATCTTTCTGTTTTATTTAAGCATTTCTAAACTATGCAAACAGGCCAGACATTTGAGAATCTTCACTTCTTTTTGTTGAGATTTGCCATTGTGCAAAATAAGTTTGTTTTTTAATCAATCTGAATCAACCTTCATTTTGAAGCAAAATAAAATTACAATTGGACTTTTGACTTCTAAACAAAGGGAACAGAAAAAATCAGTAAAACATCTAGTAAAGTGTTTAAATCTACAGAAGTGCATTTTTTAATTAACTACAAATCTGCATACCACTGCAAAACAAATCCAAACACTGTGCCAGTGAACAGAGAAACAATTCACTTGAAAAGCTGCATAAAAGTTAAATGATCTTCAGGTAGACCATTCAGTAATTGGTGTATCATCTTCTTAAATCTGGAGCCTTCGCTAAAGCATGGGAATGAAGCAGGGGTATCAAATGTGAGTGGTATGCTTTTGCTGACTGCTGCTTATCCAACTGCGCATGTGGCCACAGTTTTGGCAATCATTGAATTGTGGTTAGAAACAATCTACATTATGGCCTAGAAGAAGATGGATCTTTTTGATTTTGTTAAATGATTAAATTCTCCACTAAAGAATCTAAGCAAGTCATCTGGACTAAATATTTGTGAGGAGTTACCCCCAGACACATCAAAACAAATTCCAGTTTGAAGTGCTCTCCATTAGAAAATGTGTTTTGTATCCTAGTTTTCTATACTTGCAAACATTTCTCTTCTTTACCGCATGTAATATAATTATATATACCCCATTATCATGAATATTTAACTAGTTGTGTAACAACTGCTAGAGTAGAGCAAGCAGCTCCAAAATCAAGATTTCAGGTGTCATCATTCTGACAGCATAAATTTCTCCATCCTGGAGAAATAAAGACATAACAATCATATTTGATTTTTTTCCTAGGAGGAACAAGGATTTTAATATAGTAACCATGAAAACCATAAACATTAGACTATATATCACTGGAAATGCTTCCTTGCTTCCATAGGAGTGGTCTGAAACCATATGTGCAGAGACAAAGTCTTATTCCTGTCATGCATCTTCTATATTAAATACTGAGAGGGCTTGTGAATGAGTAGTTTCTTTGACAAAAGCTGATCTTTGCCAGTCCATAAAAAGAATTAAGAAAAAAAATTTCTAGATTTCTAGCAAGAAGGAAAACACTATCTGTTGGGCTTTGTCCTTGTTCTCGTACTGTCCAATTTTGAAGGTTTAAATCTACATGAGAATTTTAATGTTTTAACAAAATCCAGAAGCTTTGCTGGAAGCTTTTGAGGTCTGGCTTGCTATCAAGAATGCAAGCAAAAGGATGTGATGGCCTTTTTAACTTAGAAAATGCCTGCTCTTTACGTCATACATCTTCCTCCAAAACATACTTGTGAAGGCTTTCTGCTGATCAAATTGCGTGTTCTAGACTAGAATAGCTCAACTGTCTTCAGCTGAAAGATGTTCTGGATAAAATCCAGGGACCATCTTTTATTTCCCATGTGTTCCGAACTGGTGAGTGAACATTTGTATAAAAACAGCCCAATCATTTTGCAAAACCATAATTTTATTTTTCTATTTAAAAAGTATTTTATTTATGGTCTGAAAACAGCTGAGAAATGACTGCAGTTTTGCTAGTGTATGACCACTAATACATCAAAAAATGACATTGGGCTCTTTATTTGTGCATTTTGCTTGGTGTTTTTCAGTTATTTCATGGACTTTCAGAAAATCTCAGGATGACTGCTGTCCACTTGGCTAAGACTGGTCTTACGTCAAGAAAATACTGAACATTAATGAACAGTCGTCAGAGCTCACAGTGGACAGTCTCTGTTGGACAGAGAACACAGTGCCTGTGTAATGGCAAGTTAGGGACTTGCCCACAGTTTTCACTTCATGTTCATTTCAGGGACTATTCCCCACATACCAGTTTTCTTTTAAAACCCATTTAAATGGTAGATGATGCAGGTTAGCCAAAGATGTATTTGTTATGGATAAATTGGGTGAGTTTAGCCATTTCTGGTTTTGGGGGGTTTTTTAAGTTAGAAACTAATAGGCTCAAGCTTTTAAATGCTATAATTAGGCCAATATATAAGCATGGTTGCAATTATGTAGGTTTTTCTGTGAAAAAGACCTCATAGGTAAATTAATTTCAAATATGATGCTCATAGAAATGCTTCTATTAAATGCACAAAGATCTACCTGCCTTAATAATAAACAGTCACAAGAAAAATTTTTGCCAGTGAATGTTTCATGACTTCTAAATGGATAAATTTTCCAGTGTGTTCTAGGAAGTTAGTATGTTCTCAGAAGATTTCTTTAATTTAGTTGTTGCTAATTTATTCACACTAATACAGGAAAAAAATACTGCAAAATTTTTCATAACAAAAAACTGTGCATATCTCTGTGTTTTAGCTGGCATGTGGTTCTACACAGATGGTTTGGGGCTTTCTTTGCTGCAAAACAGATGGGCCTCCACTGTCCCTTACCAATCAAAAGAGAACTTGAAAATATAGGAATATCTTTACTTCCATTGTGTCCCGTAATTCAAGAAATTAAATGCCTAAATATATAAATATGACTTCCTGTGGAAAATGATGGAATATCATATGTTTAATTTAAACTATTTGCCTATATTTAATGTGAAAATTGTTGGGTGTAGTGGTTTTCTTCCAAACAATAACTAAATACTACAAAAAGTACTGACTAGAATGAGAGCTATTGCTGTTCATCTTAGCTGTGTGATATTGTTTTAGTTGTACTCTGCTGATACTGTTTAAATTTATTTTAGATGTGATACGATGTCATTCAAAATAATTACCAACTTAAGAGAGCAGCTTGTTGACAGATCATCTTCTATTATTTTGTTCACATACTGCACTGTATGACAGTAGCACAGACATTTATAGCGTGAATATCAACTAACTTTGTTTTGTACTATGATCATTTACAATGAGAAGAGTGTATTTGGGGCATTTTTCTCCTATCAACACATGATTCCTTGCCTCTTTTTGGAGAACTGAGATGAGGCATCAAAAAATATTCCTGTGGTTATAATTAAAACTCCCAGAGGATAGAGAACTAGTCTGAGAAACCGACTCACCTTGAAATCCAAACACTGCCAGTGCCAGAGACACACTGACTGGTCATCATACTACAAAAGATGCAGATCTTGGGGCCTGAGTCTTCAATACAGCTGCCACTTCTCTCACAATTTCTTCCAACTAGAAGAGACAGCACATAGAATCTTCTTGTATCTGCCTGCAGTGGTCAGCTGAAACTAATAGAGAACATAATGCTGAAATATATGATACCAGTTTAATAAGGTACCATTCCCTTACATATGGCATATGGTGATAAAATACCTTTGCATACATTGGGCATTGCCTTTTAATGATGTTATACTCAGTGATAGGCAGAGAAAAGTTCCTGATTATATACATGGAACCATTCTTAGGTAACTTTTCTCCTGAAAGGGAGCTTTCTTCCAGCTGCAAAAAATGAAGATAGTCATTTCAGAGCCTTACATTAAGGTAATATATCTATTATAATGGCCCATGGATTATAACAGCATACCTTTTCTATCTGGGCCTTGAAAATTACAAGCTTAGTGCCACTTTACTTTATTAATGATGTACATTTTATGATCCAGTAGCCTTGTGTGGGAAGAATCACATCTTGCTGTATCTAACTTAGATGAAAACTGGGCCAGTCATCTAATTTCTTTTAAAGTATGCTGATTTTGTTGAATGCATGGAACACTAAGCAACAGAACATCTTTTCTTTTCCTCTCCAATCTTCATTAATATTTATGGTTTAACTTTTATTTGGTACATATTGTGAAGAATATATTTTAACAGCAGACTTAGCTGGCTGCAATACCCTATCTTCTCTCATGTAGGTGCAGAAAAATCTTCTAATTGCAGGTGATGTTGTTGTTCTATTTTTGTCAATCTGCTGAAGCTATTTTTTAAATTATAAATTTAAAGAGGAAAAGGAACAGATTAAATAGCCATATCACAATGTCAGACTAGCTCTTTACTTCCAATGTGCATCAACATTTTTTTTGAGTAATTACACCCATAAAGATTTAAAAAATGATTTGGGTATGCCAGGCATCCTGATTCAGAAATTATGTGCTCCAGTTGATGGCTGAAGGTAAGTGATATTTTGATGCAGAAGAAATTGCTGTGCATCTTGCCATCAGCTCCTCAAGTGAACCCTGCAGTGACACTGAGAATAGTCCTGAGACTCTTTCCATAGCCTTTCTCAATTCAAACATCATATTCAGGAGGAACGTAGGAGACTGTAAGAATGGTGAAGAACTGTACAGTGGGAAAAACAGGGAGGATGAGGATTCTATAGTCATGTAAGTACAGTCATAAGCCAGAAAGGTTATCACATGTGTAGTGAGGCGCATTTCACTCTTGGGTGGGATTTTATTATTGTTCAACAGCTTTTTTTGAGGACTAAATGAAGAACATTGATGGCTACCAAAGGAATTTGCATATCTTCCTGGAAAAAAAGATAATCAAGAACAGGGATTTGAGGAAGGGTCAAAATCCATGTGTCTTGTGGAAATTTCAGCAAGAAAAAAAAGGAACTGCCTTTGCTTATCAACTCATTAGGTAAAAGCAACATATAGCCCCTTTAACCTGTCCTAGTATTGACTATACATATGCTAATAATCCCTTAGATACTAATCCGGAATGGTTTCATTTCTCAAAAGTAGATTTTTAAAGAGAAATAGAAATGTTTAAACGGTACTCACTGAATATGCAGTAATCAAATTCATGAAAGTCTTCATGTGGTACACAATGGTATTAATTATATACAAGTGAGTGGAGCACAGCTGAACTACTGACTTTTTTAGCACCCTCTTTGACATTTGGGTTTTGAAGCTTTTTAGACTAAAATTGTTTGGCTTGGATCATAAGTTACAAAAGTATACTTTTTCTCTATATCACAGCAAGAAATGCAGAAATGTACTGCATATTTTATAATATAAGTAGAATTACTACATATTTTTATATCAAGTTTTTGGAATATATTTCAAATTACAAATGGCAGGGAAATTTCATACAAAAGAAATCAGATACAATTAAAGCAAGTGTCATTTTCCCCACGTGTATACTTTAGTTGCCTTTCATAAAACCCATAAAGAAACATTTTGTCAACTAATAATTTAAAAAAAATTGACTTGTGATTCAAAGTGTAAAAACAAAAGGTTTTTTTCAGCACATGTAACACAAGAGGTTTTTGCAGCACAGTTTCAGAACCCTTTCTTGGTAAGAAACCTTATCTAATCCTGTTTCATCCTTTAAAACTGCCTACACACTAATCTCAAGGGACAAATTTAATACTTTGCAACAAAGGGAATATAGCCCTTTCAGCTTGAATAGAGGAATTGTTAGGACACCACGTGAGGTATGAATAACATTGTAATGCTACCTTTTACTTGGCAAAGGAAAAAAAAGTCTTCTCTTGCACCAAAAGATTAGACCTTCTTCCTTGGGTTAAATTTTTTGACCTGTGCTATATCCCAAGACATCTATTTTTCTGTTGTATTCGGGTCTTCTACCTCTTGTGAAGTAAACACTGAGCAAATATAAGTAAACAGTTTGTTTTAGATGAAGATAGAAAGGCAGTATTTAATTGGGTTTTGGTGATAGATGTGTTCCAAATGGTTGCAAACACCTTTGACATGGTAAAATAATATTGTCTTATGTCATGTGTAACACTACATAAAGAATATTAATTTAGTGTTTTCTAAGTTTACAGTGTTTATGTGAGAAATTATAAAAGAAACACAAATGATCTAATGTGGAAAAAACCAAATAAAATCAGATAACTTAGTTCATAAGTAATAAGGATAAATATTTTTTTCTTGTTAAATTTCAAGGCTATAATTTGAATATTAAATGAAATATAGTTTTTCTGATTTTTCCATCTTATAGTTGTGTACAGTTATTTTAATCTTGTCCAATATGATACATCTACATTTTAGACTGCAACATCTTTTTCAAATAATACATAAAGTTTGATAAAGATAAGGCCTTTCTTATCATGATGTAGATATAATTTAACATTCTCTCTAATTTAATACTCTAATGTACATCTCTACCTACACTGTATGTAGTTTGAACCTACAAACAAACTAGGTTTGTTCGTGTTGTATAAAAAGCAAATATATTACTGCAATCGTATTTGGTTATGATAAAACACATATTGCTGTAAACTATTTTTTCTTCATACATGATACTCTTAACAATAGAATTTAGGAGAAATAGCAATGGGGTGACCAACTAGATTATACTGAGTCTGACTCTTTGCTATATTGAATTAAAAATTATTCTTCTTGTTTTGTTTCCTATTGTCAAGAAGGAATTTTGTGAAACAGTACGTAGTCAATGGCGACAGTCACTCCTTGCTGGTGAGAAGATAATTAAACATTGAGAGCACACATAACTGGACTTTAAAAAAAAAACCCTTACATTTTCTTTGCATTTGCATTAACATTTGATTTTTAAATTTCTATTTACTGGAGCGATGGAATGATTTCCTTTTCAGCAATTTGAAATTAAATACCAATAGCAAACTCATCAGTAAGGATATCCAGGTTCTAATGTTTTACTTGGATGGTTTGAGTTGTCTTGCCACCATGTTGCCAAAAAATATCTCATTACTCTAGTTCTCTTAATTCAGCTTACATTTAAATGCAGAAGAAAAACTCAGAGATTGTTATTTATTTTCTTTACATTCCACTGCAGTAAATCAAAACATGTAGACATGCATAAAAATCTTTTTGATTAGTTGCCTTTAAACAAATAGTTTCCATCGACAATGTCCTGCTGAGAAATTATCTCACTATTTTCAATGCTTCTCAGGGACAGGAGCTACAGACCCACTCTTTGGGTGTACAGCAATGAATGAGACATTTAAACTCTTCACATCCTAATGTTTTCCATTAAAGACATACTTCAGACACAAATAGGTCTGATAAGAATAAGAAGCCCTCTATAAACACAGTGTTGTTTTCCTTAAAACAGAACAGGAGCTTTGGTGGTACTATGGGCTTTATTTGGTTATTTATCTTAAGCACTGCTTTCTGTTTTAGGTGACTTCTTCTCACATTTTCCTGGCCATGGCAGGGTGGGGGGTTGGGACTAGGCGATCTCCAAGTTTAATTCTAACCCACTAACATTTTATGACTCTATGACTGTGCCAAAAATTTTGATCAGTTGGGAAGCTAGCCTGGTTTCGGTTCTTTTAAAGGTAAAAAAGTCTAGTAAAAATAAACAGGTCTGATTATTTCCTGCCTTGCTGCTGGTGGAGTTATTGTATCTGCACAGAGTGTGTACAAAATGCTTGTCATTCCTATTTGTTGCATTTTATACACATTGTATCCTTAAAGAGTGAAGTTAAAGTGATGAAAACTCAGCCCCATGGTTGTTACAGATAGAGGAATATAATCTAGTTTATTTCAAAGGAATTATGTGCATACTAAACCATGTTAGAGGTGTGCTCAGCTTAATGAACAAAAAAAAGAGGGAAACACAAATACTAACGGCAGTATTTTGTAGCAACAAATGCAAAATATTCTACCATATCAGGTTCAAACCCTAGAAGCCCAAATCTAAACTGGAGAATTACTCCTTACTACAGCAATTTCCAGCCTATGGTGGCAGAAGATAATTTCCAAGCTTAAAACCATTAAATTGTCTCTATGTTCAACAAAAATCACCTATATATCCACACTTCCCATAAGAAAAGGAAGAGACTAAATGTCACTAGTAAGTGAGATACTTCTTGCTACTGAATTTTAAACTAAATGGGTGTGCTTTATTCTGCTGATTACTGTCTGTATTATTGACTATTCAAAAATTTTAGTCAGAGAATAGTACAAAGTTTACATGCAAAATACATGGCCATCACACCTTCTTATTTGCACACTGCATGGACAGCAGTTACAATATTTCTGTCATGACTTTCAAAAACAGACTGCAGATGAGATGTTTGCTAAAGACTTGCCTATTCTACAGTTCATCTCACACCAAATTATGCATAGAAGAACTAAGCCCTTTTAGATAGGATTGTAACTTTTTTCTGGCAGATCATTATTTTCTATCATACATGATCTTAAAGCATTGTTATATTGTATATCTGGGTGCAACCAAAGTGGATTTGGTTAAATTGGGATTACCCAGAGCTGATGGAGTCTATATGACTGGAGAGGTATAATCAAAAATGTCCAGACAGCTTAGATCTCTAAAGATGTCACTTTATATTAAGCATCATCCACTGTCTCAATTAATAACATAAACAAGTATTACAGTTTATTCCACTATGCTAGGGATAAATTATGAGGGAGGTTGACTTGAAGGAAAAATTAAGATAGAAATACATTAAAGTAAATTGGAAAAGTTTAGGAAGCAATTCTTGATGACAAAAAAGTGTGGTTCCATACTCAAGAATCAAGATATTAGCTTCAGCTAATATTTATTATGTTTGCTGAAAAGTCAATGTTGATTTATGAAATATCAATAAAAAAGAAAACGGAGAATAAATGGAAATAAATGCAATTAATGTAAATTTCACATTCAAAACTTAAAGAAGTCAAAAGGTGAAAAGTGCACTAATATGGGTCCCTTCAATAGGAGGATTAAATAAATACTAGTAACAAAATAAATTATAGTAACAGTGCAAACATATTACCAAGTGTTGCTAATTAAAAGAGTAAAACCACAGAAAATATTTAAACCAATATATCTAATTTGGGGGAAGAATCTAGCTGAATTTTTTTTCATAAAGCAATAATGGAGCATTTCATATCTACTGTACAGACATGTAATACACATGTAATACAGAAATTCATACAAGGAAAAACTTCAAGGGACAGCATTTGCTTATCATCATACACAAATTACTTCCACCATCTGAGCACATAGCCTCTTACTAAAGTTTACTCTTGACAGAATGGAAATTCAGGAAGTGCAGGTATATTACACAGCAAGAAAGAGAAATGAAGCAACCCAGGCTATCATAGACCACTAATATTTTAATAAAAGAAAGCTCATGAAAAAGCTGATAGCAAATTCAGTTGTCAAAGAATTAAGGTATAATAATTCCAGTCAGCTTGAGTCTACAGAAAATATGTCGTTTCAGACAAAAGTAATTTCATTTTTTGATGAGATTTCAAGTTTCATTGTTAGCAGTAATTGTATAAATGTAAGAGACTCCAGTTTTGGTTAGACATTAACGAACCAGCCAACTGACAGATTGAAGAAATGGATGTCAATGGAAAATAATTGTCAAGTGGAGTGTTTCTAGTAGGCTTCTCTGGGGACTGGAACAAGATCCAAAGCTTTTCATCAGAGATATTTAAGTAATACATCACCTCAAGAAAATTTTCAGGTGAAAAAACTTCGTAAAGTGATAAATAAAGTCAGAATGGTTGTTTTAGAGGAAAACACAAAACAGAAAGGGGCCACCAGGCCTACTTCTATGCGCTTTAATGTAGATATTAGCTGAATTCCTTGAATTATTGTATTTGAACTAAAAATTCATCTCGTGAAATATCCAAGCATGTTTATGAATAGGCTCCATATAATCCACTGCACTGCAAAAAACCCACTTTTATCCCGAGCAAATTGTTCCAGTAGTTATCCAATTATTTAAAATGGGTTCTTTATCATGACCCTGAATTTACCTGGTTCAGGCAATGAGGTTGCAACTGGCTTCAGGTTGTAACTATCATCTGCAGGTGTGGTAATGCAGTTTTCAGTGAGCTGGACAGACTTGGAGGTACTTCTCTCTTCCTTTACCATTAGTTTGCATTCTAACTTACCTGCATTAGGTAAACTAATTTTAGATAGAGTGAGTCTAGAGTTACATCTCAGGCCTAAAGTTTTTTCTAAGACTTCGAGAAAGTAATTGTCATTGTTAGGAACATGGTAGTTTGGTTGTGTTTCTACTGAGACGAAAAAGGTCCAGACATTTAGGACTGTAAGGACACAAGATTTTTTTGAGAACGTACTGTTGATCTATGCTAGAAAATATGTTGATCTACTTTGGAAAATTACAGTGGGTTTCATGTACCTGCCTAAATATTAACTTTGGCTCCTGTGCAGAAATACCAGATATGAAAAAGCCACATAAATATATCTGTGTAAATAGCAATAGAAATCAAAAGACAAAATGGACAATTGCAATCAACCAAACAAAACCATTAAAGAACATCAAATCACTAAACTGATAAGGTTCTGCATCATAGGAAACATTTGATTCTCTAAAATGCTCAGAGAGCTATTGTTAGGCCAGCTTGGGACACTTATTTGGAAAGGAAGTTTCTAAGCATTAACTGGTCTTATTCGATGATGACAATCTTTCACATTAAACACTGGGGCATAGGGATTGAGGATATTCAACTGTTGCTAATTTTTGAACGAATGAAAGCAAGTGTATTTAGGTGTTCTCCAGATGAATCAAAACAAAATCAACTGAAACCAAATGCTGAATAGCATTCACTAGTCACCTACAAAACAGAGCATTGCATTTACATCTGTAAACTTTACCATTTCTCATTAGTTTCCATCCTCAACCCCTACATAAACATTATTGAAGAATCATCAGAGCCTATCAAATGCACAGTTGGTATGGGTTTCATAAGTGCTGAGCTGTAAATGCACATCTTCACCACTTGGCAAAAAGGGCTAAGAATAAAAGACGAGACTTTCCATTCTGTCACATGCTGTCTTTGCTTAACCTTTTAACCAAAGCAAAAGATTTATTTTACTCCATTAATTGTTGCAATATCTCAGGTTTCCTAAATGTCATTATGGATTAAAACACATCAGGAGACTATTCAGTATCTCAGAGAAAGATGCAGCTCAGCACATAAGCAAAAATCTTGAACATAAATTAATTCTTATACAGCTGTCAAACAATATAAAGACAATTGATAACCTGACTATATAAGTATGCAGACCCTCTTTGCAGAACCAGATCTGTCAGAAACAACTTTTACAACACTGTTCTATACTTTGTTTTTGCATAGCCACAAGATTTACAGCCCAGGATTACAGATGCAAAAACAGTTTAATTTAAATAAGATTATTTAATTAGGTATAAATTAGCTGCTAACATTAAAAAAAAAGATAAACCGTAGAATGGCAAAAACTGTATAGGTACCTGAATCTATAGTTTATCAGAGTAATATGTCAGCTTCTTTTATGACTACAGTCTCCAATCTCTAACACACTCAACGTGAGAAACTGAGAGGGAAAAGAATTACTTATGAAAGAATGGGATCTATGTATTGTAAAATGTTTTTAAAACCACTATGAAGTAATTTCACTAGCCATAAATAATTATTTTGTTAAATAAACCTGTTCAGGAAGTTCTCAAGGCAAGAAATTATTATCTACAATAGCAGACTGCCAGGGAACACAATGGTTACTACTTTGCTTACTTTGCTTTTACTAGTATGCTCTTTGTTTACACAGAAATTGTGCTTTCCAGAATATTTTTCTTTTTTATCCAAAAGAGATAATATTTTCATTTAAGCAAAAAATTTTAAGTCCCTAATTTTTTGCATTTAATAATTTCCAAATTTCCGTACAAAATTAACTTCACTCTCAACCAGACTAAAATTTCTGAGAGAAATAATGTAAATATTTAGAGCTTGAACAAATATATGTCAGGTTATTTTTAATTTACACAATTAAATTGTGCATCTTCACATCTAACAATAAGAAATATCAAATCCAATTACAATACCACACTCTAGTTACATTATAAATTAGAAAAAAATCTGTGAAGAACAAAACTTATCATCCAAAAGATGCAAGACAGTTTTATCTTGGGGAAAATCACTTAGAAGATTACAATTAATTTTTAGTTATTAGGCATATTCTTATTTCTCTCAGTTCTTTAGAAATACTTCTATTAAGGCGTAAGAAATATATAAAGCCTCATATGAGTTTTATAAGTCTTCAATTATCTACTAAATTAAAGAAATATTTATGTGATTATTTGGTGCACTGGTACAAGAGTCATTAAGGGAGACTAATTAAGGTAGTAGCAATAGAGTAAATGAAAGGAAAGTTTAAAGGTTCTTATGTTGTCAGTCAACTCTGCTTATTTTGTAATACAATTTTCTAGTGTTTTTCCCCGCTGTCAATGCTGAAAGGCAACATGAAGCCACAGAAAAAAAAGTTGATTTCTATTCCAGCTTGCACTTCATCAGCAAAATTGTTTACTAAGGTCTTATTTTTCAAGAATATCAAGAAGAATTGCATCTTTATAGGGTTCCTAATACAGGTGTCCTCGTAAACTCTTAATGCGTATCTTAGGGGATCTTGATACTTTTTCTGTTGGTACGCCTGCTGCTACCAGACTTTGATATCAAAAATAGAATTTACAATGATGGTTTTTCAAATAGGAAAGAAAAACGGGTCAATTTAATAGACAAAACATGAAGAAATAATATGAAGCTTTCCAATAATGGTTATAGGCTGCTATTCTCCAGGGCAGGACAAAATAATGGCATTTTAAAATTTAAGATCTTTGCATGGCATCTTTCACACAACAGTCTGTCCAAGCAACTCCTCCAAGGTGGCTTAATCATTCTTTTGCTTTTGCCACCTCTATTCCAGCAGCAGGATCCTGCATCTCCTTCATCAACAACTAAGCTTTTATTTTCACAAATTACCTGAATGGCCTTGGGGCAAATAGAAGATTGGAAAGTTTGTCAAAGAAAAAGAAAATCCTGATGATTTGTAAGGCTGGATATTCCCTGTCAAACATTAGTGGATTCCATATAGAATAAAAAACAAACTTCAAGTGAAAATGATGGACTAAATGATTTGACCTCCCCTGCAACCTTGTTTATTTTGCATACCTGAACTTGACAGTTGTCCAATAGAAATACCCATTAGATACTTTGTGTGTAGTTAATGTCAGAGAAACCGTTAATTTTTTTAATGAAAAAATAAGAAGAAAAACTTCTTGAAATAGAATTGCTTCAACTTTTATACAGAAGACTTCTCAGAACTGAACCTTAACATTTTTCTTATGAAATTCGCTGCTTGTGCAAAACTTTTCTGCATTCAAATTCCATGGTTGATTAGGAGAAAATATATTCAGCTGTTTTAAAACTTTTTATTTTAATAAAGTTTTAGTCTATACAGTTACTTGTTTAGTGTATTCACTTCAAGGAAAATTAAATTGTAGGTTCAATATTTTAAATCTAATATATAATATTTGGAAAAAATATTTTTCCTACTATACATTTAAAAGTAAGACACATTATATCTCTAAACATTTTTCAAAAGCATCAAACAGAAATTTCCTAATAAGAAGGATATTTCATAATCAGAATGCAAAAATATGTACATCACAAATGAATTGCATAGTCCTCTGCTTTTATATAAGTTATGTAGAAAACATGGGCTGGAAATTATTTTTAACAATTTTTAAATAAACAAAGTGGGAAACTGTTCCCACTAGGCTTCATTAAAGGTTTTAGAAAGGCTTATGACAATTAGGATAGATGAAATCAATATATTTACATCGCTTTATTTAATTGTTTACAATCCTTTAACCTTTAAACATTGAAACAAAGTTAATAAATTCTTGTACCATTTTTCTCGTTTTATTTTAGAGAGTTTCAGCATATTTTATCATCTCATTTTTTGAAGCAGCAAAATACTCTAATGTATAACATTAATAAGCGGTGATAGACTTTACTATAAATATTACCTCTGTTGCCAAGTAAAGTTACATACAAAGCAGAACGTTGCAAACATACATTCGTTCATTCTATTGGTAATGAAAACATGGGTCTTTTGTATTTTTATTAACGTATGTTTTTTCTGTGACCATATGTTTTATTAAAATACTCCCAAAGCAACATTAAAGCCGTAATGGTTCTATTTCATTGTGTGTTTTATAATGCCAGCTGATCAATAATGTTACGATTTTCCCAACATTTAGAACTGCTAAAGTACATTCCCAAACCTTCAGCATGCTTTTATTCTACAGACAGAAATTCTTAGTAAATGAAAGGCAAGTCTAAGTGCTGACCATGTTGAAATGCTGTCTAAAATATCTCTCTATCCAGTGACTACTCAGAATCATTTGATACAAATGAAAATTCTCTCATTGATGTTAACTCATTTAATTGCACTTACTAAGATATCACTCTTTCAAAACAGAAGAAATTTTGACCAGAAATTGGGGGAAACTAAGCTCAGGCACTCAATCTCTGTAGTCAGGTCTACAACCACTAGGTTAAAGGGTAGCAACAGTAAGATTGATGTGAATCCAATCCAGTATGTCAGCATGTACCAGGTTTAAAAATCTCAAAGTAGATGCATAAGTAACAAGCTCATTGATATTAAATGTGGTGTAGGCTGCAGTTTATAAAATGGAACTGCAGGTACAAGGAAGTTCATGGCCAGATTTGCAGCATCTCTGAAATGCAGATTCCTTTACTACATGAGATTTAACTTGAATTTCAGGAATACAGCTATGGAATTAAATGTCTGTATTCTTATATTCTTTTAATGTGCATGACTAAAGGGAATTCATCATGAAAGGGAAATGGTACATCTGTGAAAATAAAAAAAGGGGACAGTGTAACAAAATGGTTAAGCATAAGACAGTAACCAAGTTTTCTTTGCTTGTTCTCACTGCATTTCATTCATAGTGACTGTTGGCAGCACTCAGTGTGTGGGGTTTATATATGTATTTATAGATACATACATATTGCTTGTATAGGAAGCATAGACACTTGGAAATAATTTAGTTTTATCAAATCATTCTACAGAGGCCAACTTGCCCCCTTTAAAGCTGCAGTTCTTGAGCCGGAGACATCAGAACTGGATTTGTCTTCAGATTTGTCCAAAGATATCCGATAAAAACAGAGAGTGTAGCTTTCTAAGTGACTTAATTAAATTAAAAAAAAAATCCTTCTGTTCTAGCATTACCCAGATAATACCACAAAGCTTAGTAACTTGGCCAAATCAGAAGCTCTAACATAACTCCCTGTTTTAAAAAGGAAGCTCTTGGGTTCACATTAGTTTTGCAACTTGTGTTATCATAATATTATAAGAAATTGTAATAATACAAGAAAAAGAAGAATTGGTCTTAGTAGTTTAAGCCTTCTTAAGAACTGGATTATGGATGATTAAAATCAGAAGATTAAATTGAATACTGAACCTCTAAACTTCTCACACATCCTCATTTTAGTTATTTTTGTAACTGATGAACTAGACTGACAACACTACGACACAAAAATCCGATTTACGTGTCCATCAATGAAATGCAATTAATTTGGTGTTACGATGAAGCATTAGTATAGTTTGTTACTAAAAACTATAGTAGAAGTTAGAAGTTAGAATATTTTTGTATCATCATGACATTTATTACATCTATCTCAATAACTACCATCTCTATTCTAAACGTAAATTTTTGTTTAAAAACAAAAATACCTGCAAACTGAAAAATGAATAAGTCTTTTTATACTAAATTGTCACAAAGCAGATTGAATATTGATGAAAGGAAAAAAAAATTTCCAGCAGCTTCTGTGGACAAGAAGGATCTTTATATATCTAAAACTACTGATTCTGGCTACAGAAACTGGAAGCAATCAAGAATACCTCATATTTGACATAGAACCTGTGAAAATGAGATCAAACCTGAATCATGGTGATTTCAAGATGACTGAGGGTGACTTGTCATTTACAGTACCACAGCTGCATTTTAAGTGAAAGAAAAAAAAGCCCAAAACTATAGCACATACATTAAAAGGAATTGCCAAGGTTTTAGTGTGGATTGAATTGCCTCCTGTTCTTTCTTTACCACAGATTCAAACTCCATGAGATGTTAGACAATGCATAAGAAAAATGCTGGACAGGTGGACAGATGAAAGCACCTATTAGAATACAGTAAATTCTATCTGGATTACAGGTATTCATGCTTAAATTTGCCAGGTAACCAGGAAACTTGTGGGGGTGAAAGGGGGAGGAGAGGAGCAGGGTGGGAGATGGTACTGCCAAAGAGAAACAATAATTTTCTTCATTGCTTCTCTCTCAGACTTCAGCCTCTGTAAATTAGCATGACAGATGTATGATCTGGGAATCTTTCCAGATTAATTTTTAAGAAATTAAAGCATTCAACACTAGTTATGCTAGAAATATTTTGGGTTTACTCTTTTTTGTCTATCACAATGCCCTGGAAGCTTACAGATCCACTCTGATATCACCCTTGCTTACTTGAGAACTTGGACAATTAAACCTGGTTACCAGGACTCAAAGCAAAATTTGCTTTTCTCATTGCCATAAATATCAAGATCTATTCTACAAGGAAGTTTTCTGATTGATGAGTAAAGTATAACAATGCACAGGTGCAGGTCTACCAATGAAATATGGTAAAAGAGGAACTGTCTAATGCAGCTGTTTGAGTGCAAGGCATAGCCAGAGCAGAACTTCTGATTGTTGTTTTGCTCATCTACTCCAACAAGATGATATTAATGCACCTAAACAATTATAGTCATAGAAAGAAACACACACCCACACACTTGCATATAAAGATGAACATTACTAAGAAATTTGGGTAAGCAGGTCGCTTTGATCAAAAAGCAATCGTAGTTATTTTGCACCAGATGATGTAAAAAAGTGAATGTCAAAGTTGGGAAATGCAAAGAATATAGGAATTATTTGCATTGTAATGCTGTCTACAGGCCATAAACCTCAGGTGCAACAGGAACAGAGCACAGACATGGCCCTAGGTCAAAACAGATTATGTACCAAGTGAAAGAATACAGCTTTACAAGAAATGGAAGAAACAATACAAATATGACTCTGTTTTCCTGGTGTCAAACTAAGCTATGAAAAGATGAATAGATAAATCTATATTGTGAAGGCTTTGAACACTTATTTTTCATATCTCCTGGAAGAAATAGGCTCACAAAATTCCAAAACACATGTGCATTCTTGAGTAAAGTGCTCCAGCTTCCTACATACAAATTGCTCGGAGTATGCACAATTACTTAGGTCCCAAACCTGCAAAGTGGTTAAAACTAAAGTCTCAAAAATGGGCCTTTCCCCATCTCTTATATCTATATGATTTATTTGTCCATTCAAGTCTTATGTGAAGGAAGGGATATAACCCACCATATACCTGGGAATCTTTTCACCCACTGCAGCTGCCTGAAAGGTAGATTTCTAACCAGTAGTCTGGGTTCCTGTATAGTTAAGAGAGACACAAATATTCCAGAGGGTGAATCATCCTTCTTAAAATAGTATGAATAACATTGTAAGATTGCTTTTCCTTCTCCTTTAGCTGTCAAGGGAGCCCTGACCAGCTCAGAATAGATGCATACCATTACATTGAGTAACATCAGGTGAGATAAATACAAAGACATTTTCATTGCATGTATATATGCAATAGTTAAGGCATGAGTAGAACACTATTTGCAGGGATTGATTTTTTATAAATTTATTGAAGGCAAAAATTCAAGCAGCAGAACAGGTTGAGCTACAGAAGCATTCTCCATCAGGATGTGAGTTGCTATATCTGGTTTGTTTATTTAAAAGCAGATTAAAATGACATTTTTTTTAAGACTATAGATATATATAAGGTAAAAAAATATATAGATGATGTTTTACAAAACAAAATCCATCACAACTCAGTATATGAAAGTTCATTTCTGAAAAATGAAAAGCTAGATATATTCAGACAAAATATAAACTACACACTGACCATGACAACATGACTGGAACAAAGAAAATCTATAATATCAAATCTTTGAAGAAAGTTGTGATAACTTTTTTAAGAGTATGCTATGAGCTAAGTAGGTTACACCAGACAAAATGGTGGTAGGAATCTAATCTAGCTTTAAAGTCTCTTCCATTTCAGAGGCCTGGCTGTCTAGAAAGTCCTTAATGACCGATATCTTCGGATGACTCAAATTATAACAGAATTAAGAGAGCAATGCTCTTTGTTACAAAAGGACACCTGAATTCTTCCAGCTGTAGATGCTTCCCTCTTAGGGCCTGTAGCCTTGTAAAAGCAAGGAGCTCTTTTGTTTTTGTGGGGTTTTTTTTGGTCTGAAATTGTTTTCTGGAATATAATCTTCACAGTAGAGTTTTAATGTTGAGAGAGAGTGTCTGAGCTCATTCCCCATTCAAATCCACCTATTTTGAAACTGTGCCAGTTTGAAAAGAACAGTGTCAAGCTCTTCTCATGGTGCTACAGGGCCTCACAGAAAAAAAATTGATTTAAGCATGTATTTCCATTTTAAAGGAGTGTTCAAGAAATAATCTAATTTTATCCAGTCTTTGCATTGAACCTTTTCCAAATTCGTCAGTGGTTTTCAACAGAACTAGATTTTCTCTTATTTCATTCTCGCCACCTTTCAAAGATTCTGTGACTTAATTTCCCTTTGAGTTGGTTTGTTCTACATGCAGTTTTTTGATACCTTGTAAGTTTCTATTAAACTTTTTATGCAAAATGATATCTTTTTGATTGTCGTATAGACATTGGTGTCTGGCCGTCTCTCATGCTGGACACCAGATTGTTAGTCAGCTATCTTTTACAATCAATACAATAAAAAGTTTTATAGATAGAATTATTAAACCTTTCTGGGGGTTTAAGTCAGCCTTAACAGCCTTCCTGTTCCCCATATGTTTATTATGTATCTACTTTTGATAGTATAGATACATTTCAAGGAGTCAACGAGAAAAGCTTGAGACAGCTCAGTTTCCAACTGTGTCATGGTTATTGCTTTGTAAATTAAAGCATAGATTGTAATGTGTTGTGTGTTTGTTTTTTGGTGTGGTTCTTGTGTGTGTGTGTGTGTGTGTGTTTTTGTTGTTTCTTTTTTCTAACACAGCTATTGCTGTATTGACACTGGGGAAATATGTCTGTTTATTGTAGACCAAATAGTTTCCTTAAAACATTCTAAACACATGCAAAAGTTCATGATGCATAATGATTTGAGTATTTCTTTTAGGTAGGTGTTCTGTATTTCAGAGGATCCATATGTGCTACAAACAGTGAACAATCAGGAACACTCACTGATTATGATATGATTTTTTTTTGGCAGCCTCTTTCTGTTGCTCTGACAGAATTGTAGTGATGCATTAGTCATTTGCATAGAAAAGATCTTGGTCCATGACAGTCATTTATTGGTGGTGCCATCTGCACTTTTTGTGAGTTGATTCTAAGATAAAAAAGTATATTTGGTTCATTGGTACTTTAAAATTTGGATGCAGTCCTAGTCCTTTTCAGATAACAGTGAAAAAATAAATAAAAAGCATATCTTGCTTTCTTATTATGAACTAAACCTTAAGAATTAATTAGAAGGACTGAAATAAAAATTCAGTTGAATCATAAAATAGCTCACAAAGACCTCTGGGTTTTTCACTGTATCTCAGGGTGTTTGGAATTCTGTAATACATAGTTCCACATGGATTTTCAAAGTGCCCATCATTCTTCCTGGAGCTATATGCATAAATTGTCTTGTGCAAAACCCCAGTCCTAATAGCAGTAAAGCTGCAGTTCCTCCTGCTTGAGGCCTTTTCTAATTTCTATGATCATTTTTTACATATTTCAGGACAAATCTAGATCTCAGTAGGAAAATATTCTTTTTCTGACCACGGCCGTCTGCAAATGGAAAGAAACATACTCAAATCAATTACTAGTAGAAACAAATTCCTTAACTGAGTATTCTTCCCTGTGACTCTTCTGATCCTATTAAGTGCACTCTAGAGGATGTAAATTAAAGAAGCATCGTCTGTTGCTGTTGCCATGATAAGATTCATGGAGTTTGCAGATCGTTGAATTAATTAGGCTCAGGCTCATGCAGGGTTTTTTATATTAGTGAGCATGTACTGAATCCAGAACTAAAGGAAAAAAAAAATCTTACACTGACTTACAGAAATACTTATAATCCTTCGCACTTGATGAAAAACAGGCCATTGGAGAGTCAGCCTTAACAGAACGCCTCACCTCAGAATAAACTACATAGTGCCCATTGCCAGAGGCAAAGTTGAGGATTCCCTGATGTTCAGATATTTAAATAAAGAACAAAAAGCAAAATTTTGACTGCAGTGAGAGAACTCTCTTTGACCTAATTGGATTGGAATTTCTACCATGGATTTTAAGCAAGGCAACTTTAATGTTCTGAAAATGTGAAAAAAATTAAGCACCATCCTCTATCAGTAATTGATATGCAACATTACAGCATTTAGGAATTCCTGTTCAAAGGAATTTATGCTATGGTCACAGAATGAGTTAGTAAGCAGAGATGAAGAATATTTTTTCCATCCAGATTCATCCAGACAACTTTATTTCTTCTGATTCTTCTACTTTTTTCAGATGCATAGTACATAATGATTGATAAAAAAATTCCACAGCTAAGTTGTGGCTTTCATCAAGAAAACTCTGTCTCTAACTCCAAAAGATTTTGCAGCCTTATGTAGTCTTGCCATCTGACAAAGGAAATTATTCTATGCTCTTAGCCATACCACCTTGAGTTCTGGGGAGTTATTGTGAATCTACTGGAAGTACAAGGTTTTTGCACTGCAAGTTAGGAAATTTTTGCCTGAGATATGATATTCAAATGACAAGACATTTAAGAATTTAGATTATTGTTTAAAAATATTTTTGACAAGTACTTAGGAACTTATTGTATAATTCTTTGTGATTTTTAAAATAATAATTTTAAGCTATACATTTTTGTTTTAAACTTTAGACTAGAAAAAATCATTAATATTTAATCAATTGCTTAAATTATAAAAAAATTCAAAATAAAAAAAATTCCTGAATACTTATTCAGGTATTTTTTACCCTAGTTTAGGGATGACTTATTTTTTAATCAGTCCATAAATACAGGGTGGGAAAACTAAATTATTAGATGGCTAGTCTATAGCCACAGATGAAAAGAGTGGTTTAATTCTGATTTTTCTTGATTTTTTGTGTATCTCAAGTAGAAATTTTAAAAGGCTACAGTGAACAGCAGTGGATTTTAAAACAACTCTTCCCTCAACAGTGAATAAGCAAGGCAAAATATGATTCCTTCTTCAAAATGCCTGAATTTTAAACTACGGAAAAATATCAAGAACCATGATAACTGCTCTCCATTTCTGCCACTTATTTGTGTTTTTTTATAAAGAAAATTCACGTACCATATAACTTTGATTTTTCCTTGCAGGACTCTGTTTAATCATCCCCACCATAACTATAATGTACATGTGGAAAGTACATGCTTCGGTTAGGTTGCAAATTCAATGCATTGTTCTAAAACGTTCTGGGCTCCTGAGAAGGAGGGCCGCATGTAAATATAGAACACTATTAGATGTCTTGCTTTCTTCTGCAAGCAACAATGCTTAATTGCTCTTCCAAATATGCCTCTCCAAGGGAACACGACATGTTTGAGGAGCACAAGGGGGACCTTCTATTGTGGAGTGCTCTAACAGGCTCTAAGCAAAGGGGTAATAATGGCTGAATTCACATGAGAGAGGAGGGCAAAGTAATATAGGAAAAATGACAGAATACCATTCCGTCACATCCTTCTCTTTTGTCTGAGGCTGAACTACAGGAACTCACAGCAACAAGGGGTCTTAGACAGTGACAAGCCAGTGTCAGAATGCTTCAATTTATTAGATTATGCATTACCCATTAGGATATCTTTAACTTCCACAAATTTTGCAACTGCTTTGAAAAGGACTCAAACTTTTAAGTGAAAATTATATAATGATTTTGAAATATATCTGTAATTTTTTTTTAATTTGGAGGGGAAAAGGAAGATTATAGAATAAATTACAGCCTTATAATTTATTATAACTTTCAACTTTCTTATACAACAAGTTTTTCCAGTGGATATTGTAACACTAAAATTACAGCACAGAGACATTATCAATGCATACAAACATGAGTCAAAATAGAACCATATCGGGCAGTATAAAGCTTTGGAACATTCAACTAATGATAATGAAAACTGGCTTATAAAAATTCAAACAGCATTTTGTGAAACTATTATAAAGCTAGAAGCTTGGGAATTAGACAGAGTACCCACACAGCAGGAGAGTACAAATGAACACCTACGCAGATGGCTGCTATAAGAACTGAACAACCACCATTCTATATAATAGAAAGAAGCAAAATGAAGTGCCGATTGTAAGTGGTGCTTAACTTTATTAAGCTAAGAGAACACTATTACTGAAAGTCTGTATCTGACAAAAGGAAATTACTTTGTTGTAATCATGTTCATGAGCTGTCTTGTGCAGTCAAAGGCCTGCCATTCATTTAAATTAAACTATAGCCTTTAAAATGTTAATTAGATGTTAAAGCCAGATGCAATATTGAGGAACCTTTAATTTATAAGTTTCAACCATTTTTCTTGAAACAGTTTCACATGTTTGTAACAGAACAACAGGCATGGATGGATTTGTGACAATATCAAAAGACTAACTTACCATATATATTCCTTTTGTTGTCTTTGATGGCTCTTCTATATACATTAATGAGTACATACAATAAATACCTCTTTGAAAGGTATATTTCTGAAGTTAAATTAGAAGACAGAAATTGACTGTATAGTAATTTGAAAAAATATTTTTTAGACATTACTTTTCCTAAGGTTAGAAAAGATCTATCTACTATTGCAGCTTTCCTGTTCAATATGCTTAAAGAATTCCCAGTACACATGGACAAATTCAGCAGGACCAATTGTAGCATTATGGCACCAACTGTTTATGAAAACAAAACTATTAAGCCAACAAAAGCATGTTCAAACAACAGTATTGATGCTAGTGTGAAGTACAAATTGAACCCTTCCACCCACCCAGGAACATTAATCACAATAAGATTTGTGATACAGAATGGTAAAGCTCAGGGGATGATGAAGTCACAAAAGGAGGGAAATGTTTTTTCATGGACAAGCATCTGCATTTGGTGAGCTCAGATTTACATCATCAAAAACACTGAATGTGAATTCTATTGTCTGCCAAATTTAATTTCAATGGTTTTAAGTGCCTGATCCTTCCACTGAATTAAACTTCGTCACGGCTGACCAACACTTCAAAACCGAACACTTCCCATAGCCATGGATACATTCATTAAAAAAAAAAATATGCCCAAAAGTAACACGTGACTGGCTTTTTACAAGACTGGCTTAGAAACCAGAGAATGTGAACTTAAAATTTTGTTATGTTTCTCCTCAAAATTATTTTGCAGTATAACTTAGAACAAACCATTTTTGTGTAGACTTATAGATGTCATTACAATTTACAATTTAGAATTTTTTTTTCCCTTTTGGTGAAAGTCCTGTTTGAATGTTATTGCTCAAAACTAGTTACTACTAGGTTTTTACTTTCCCCAATGCCACAGCCTTCAAAAGTTCAATCATTATATATACTTACATATATATCATATATCAGGAAAAAATTCTGATAGAAGACTTCTCATGCTGGGTATAGCATTAGACTTATTTCCCTTGTATTCCTAGCAGTTCTCAGCTGATCCAACTCTGAAGACACTGTTACTATTTAGATATTTTGGGTGAGGCACCAATGCTAAAACGTGTAACAGTAGCGATATGGTACAGTAGTTCTGTAGTTCCATTGTCAGGTTTTGTAAACCATGCAAAGAGTGAATGAAAAAAATCAGAAGCAAAAGGCCACAAAAAATATGAAGAAAATGCTATAGAATACTTCTGTTTCATTGATCGTTTTTGCAGCAATAAAATTACACATCCCAACCAGACTCCTCTTACGCAGTCTTCATTATTGTCTTCGGGCAGCCACTTCCTAGCAGTATCATAAATAAAGCTATGGTACTACTGGACTGATCCCAATGTCTCTTTTTCCCCTCTGGCCTCTTTCTGCACCACCTTATTTTATATTTCATATAATGAAATAAATAATCTCATGTGTGTCAGGCATTTCCAGAGCATGTAGGTGTTTTGTCAGACTTCCATGTCCATGGCAGTTGCATTGGTGTGGACTTTTTGCCTTGTAAGATCTGAGTCATGCACTGTGCTCTACCATTACTCAGTAGAATTAGACCAGTGAGCCATTTTTATTTCATACATTATACGTATGTAACTCCAGCATGAACATTAGTTTACTGTCACTCCCTTTGTACAGATCATGCTGATGCTCCCATAAAAACAGTGCAGGTTGACTAATAAAGTGGTTAGGCTGGTCTTGAATCCATTTAGTCTCTGTAATAATTTTTGTAAGTACAAAAATCAGATAAAACAATAAAACCAGCCATTCAGAAATGTAATTTTGCTTCCCTTTTTAGTTTGTTATTTTTAAAGGTAATAAAATGTTATGTCAGCTCAAAGAAAACTAATCACTTGGGTTAACTGGAAATTCTCCTCTCCTAAAAGTGCTGCAGATACTTTTGGCAGGAATAATACGTTTTTATTCTTTTAACTTGAATAACTCCCATTCTTTCTTTCCCCTTAAATTTTCCCTTCAGAAAAGAACTTAGGAGGACACAGAGTTCAGTAATATTTTCAGTACATGTTAGTGCTTGAATATTGTAATTTCTATTTAAAGCAAATATTAGCTTTTTAAAGGAGCCATATTTCAAGAATCAGGTGGGAAGCACAGAAGTGTTGGATGCACCTCACTGCACTGATGTTCATCCTCAACACTTTGCACAATGTGAGAATGTTTAATATTTCCAACCCAGACTATAGATAAGAATCTCTGGTGTCACCTCACAACCGACAGTGCTGGTGTGAGATTTGTAGTAAAACAATATTCCAGCTGTAGCCTTCATTTACAGAAATAAAACATCAGAATGGAAGGGAGGTGTGGGGGGCAGAAGATAAACAATTTAGTCTTTTAGCACCATTTATACAAATGACAGGGAAGCTATAAAAAGTGAGTATTGAAAGGTAAGGAACAAACTGAGCAATTAGAATGTAGAGCTTGCTTTTTATTTCACTAGCTTTTAAAACAAAAAAAAAATCCAGGTACTATTTATCTTCTAAAGACATCCAGTGCAAGCAGATCACCAAATATGTATAACCTTTTTCCTAAATAAAGTCTGTGGCAACTATGGGGCAGGCAGTTGTATTTTTTCCCCATCAATCATTAGGAACTTCACATGCAGGAGAAGTCTCAGGGGATATTTCTGGCTGGGAAAGAGATCCTCCCTCCTCAGTTCTAATCAGTCCATCCCATCTGTAATGGGTTTAGAAATTGTTAATGACATAAAGTGACAGTCGAATGGCTTTTTGGTCTGTCAGTATAGGGTTTCTGTGAGCTCTCTAACAAACTACTACATACAGTTCTCAAAGCTTCTGGAAAATGATCTCGATTACAAGGGAATAAATCTGATATGCTTGCAATCACAATCAGGAACTGAAAAGAAAGGCTTCCTTAATGCTGTTCTTTCAAGTATAGCATACTAAGACAAATCTGCCTGTGAGGCAAACCATGTAAGAGGGTTATTAACACTTAGAATGTAGGTCTATATGGGAGAATATGTAAAATACACAACCATCTAAATAACACTTAAATTTATTACATTCCGAATGCAGCTGTAATCACCAAACCTAGCACCTATGCATAAAGATTATGTGGAACAGTTTTATCTCAAATGTTGACAATATAGATTGTTAGTCTGTGTGCATGAGCATCTACCTCATTTACAATATTCAAAGATAAAAGTGGACCCAGACTTCGAAGACTTGGTTAAATTCCTTTACCAAAATTTGCTGTTTGCTGCAAAGCAATGCCTACCTTGGTCCTTGACTGGCATTCTAAACTTGCAGGATTAAGCTCCCTCAAGCTCACAATGTTGGTCTGAGTTCAATTATTTTGTGTATCAGACCGGTGATAACAGTTAGCAAAAATATAAAACATTTAAATTTGAAATGTAATACAAAACTTCTCTAGAAGATCAAGATACTGAATATTACTGTCAGTAAAACAAGATCAGATTCTAATCCCTCACAATCAAAAAAGATTCCCTCTTCTTTAGCTCATTAAAAATTAATGAAATATTTGCATGGAGGAACTCAGGGTCTGGCCAACTGTGCATGCCTTAATAATATAGGCATATTTGTGAATATGAATCATGTTGGAGAAGGTTAATAATGGATATGGAAATGAGGATTTGACCAATTTTTAAGACAATTTTTCCTCTTCTACAGCTAAGAATTTGCTTTCCTTTTACTTTCTGTCAGTTTTCAGAAAATTCATTACACTTGTGTGTCAGAGAAACTGACATTTCACAGACTGACATCTATACTAAGTTTCACTAAAGTTCATTGCTCTGGAGAATGTTCCATCCTCCTCATTTGCTGACAGCCAAAATTTATTAGATACTATCTGGGAGTGATCTCAGAAAGTCTATATATTGTCCGTATTTGCTTCCCATTTTTCTCCTAGTGGAAACATTTCATCATACTAAATGTAAAACAGGAAATATAAAAATGTCTGTTCCTGAGAGATTACCTGTGGCATGAGCTGACAGACTGTGTTATTGCTGCATGACTCAGTCATGTGATGATGACAGCTGAAATTCAAACAGGGAACTTCTGGGCACAGGGTGCTCCTTGCCTCTTAGTTAAACATCACCATCTTCAGGGAGTGAGGACATCCCAATAATTTAATTGTGTCAAACAGATGCTCTTTTCAGTAAAAGCACAGCTTTAAATATTCAGTAGATGCCAAACATCACAATTAAGGTCTTGGAAGTTACCACCATATTGCTTTTAAACTGCATACTCAGCAACAAAATTTCAATCTAATCTTGAGTTTTACCGTAATAATTTGTGAATAATAGGGCTATCATCATACCTCTCTATCTATGCCAAAAGCTGCTGCAGCTCAGATCTTCAGGCTCAAGCTGAGATAAATGTTCTTCAGCTACTTCTCAATGCCCTGGGCTTACATAGATCCTTCAATTGTTGCTACAGATAAACAGCAAGGAAGATGGTTAGTATTTTCTCAGCTGAAGTCACATGTCATTAGTCACCTCTTGCTTATGCTACCAAAGAATTACAGAATTACTAAAGAATTAAAGAAGACATTAGAACCCTTATGAGCAATTTTAGGAATCTGTTGCTGGGTCAACTTTCTCTTGCAAAACTTAGTTTCTCTCTATTCTCTCTTTGTTCTCTCTTCTCTTCATTGGTTTTGTCATAGAGTTCTCAGTGTAACTGTGATTTCCATCAAATTCTTGATACTTAAACTCTGGCTTCCACCCACAAGATTTCAGCTTTCTTACCATGTACTTAACCCTCAGCAAGTGTCTGAAACTCCCTATACATTATGCATACCTGAATAAATCATGCCGTTCTTCTCAGTGACACCTTTTATCTATATTTTACTCATCCTTTATTATTAGCCATAATATTGCTGCCAAGAAAATTCTTTTGGGAAGGTTAAAACACTGTTTTCATGCCATCGAATTTGCTCACTCAGATGACCTATGCAAACCCTTGCACCTTTACTGTAATTTCTTCATATTCTGGAGTTTGTGGGTGGGGTGGGGTGAAGGGGAACTTTAAATCTACCTCTGGTTCTCCTCCTTTTCTAGTTCTTTTTCTGCCTAGTTTCAGAAGACCTTAAATAAGTAATGAAACTTTTCTATGCATATGAAATACAATGTACATATCTTATGAATTTGGACACCACCATAGTTCCAGAAAAAAGCATAGCTATCCTTAGTAGCAGCAGGGAAAGAAAACCTTAGAAGTTATGCTGGAGATACTTATCTTATTCCCTAATGAGTAAAATCAAAAAAGAATTAAGTTGTACAAAAGAAGTGAAATATGACATTTTCTAGCAAATTTGAATTTTAGGCTAGAGATGATTATTCGCTATTTGTGTTGCATTTTCAGTTTTCCTACAATATTTATCAATAATGTAAATTAAATATAAGAAGTCTTATCTGCAATTGTTTATTTTGTTAATGATTCTAATTCTCTATAAATAGCAAGTAAAAAATTCAAGAAAGCCAAATCAAGTAAATATTATACTGAACTCCGTGGCTAATATTGGTTTTTCCAGTGTTACCTAGACAAGCAAAATACAGTAAGAACCATATTGTCAAGAATTCCCTGGTTATTGCCATATGTACTGCTCTGTGAGGATTTTTTTTTCTGGATACAGCACAGAAGTTCTGTTTTATATTACAGTGCTGTGTTGTTTTAGAAGACACTAAAAAAATTTCCTATTGCTGTTTTCCTTCACTGGATATTATCTTCTTACTTCTCATCAACGCCCTTCAGAAGAATTCTTTGATTCCTCCTCCCATTCTAGTCTCCCTCTTTCAGTATATTTCTCCTACTACAGTGCCCTTGATCAGCAGTTTTGTACTCCCTGCACCTCGGTCCTTATGTCAGGATCTCACAATCCTAGCTGTTGACTAAACACCTACCCACACCCAGCATTGTGACCTACCTTTCTGATCTCTTGCAAATATGTAGCTGCCACTTTAAATTAGCATGATCAAAACAGACCTTTTGATTTCCACATTAAACCTTCCTGCTAAGTTTGCTCAACACCTAGGCTACCCTTTACTTGATGTTAAACAGCCTCAAAATTTGCATAAACATTTGCACATCAATTTTATTCATAGGAAATTCTGTTAAAAGTTAAAAGAAAAGGGGCATTGACTCTTAAGTCACAAGTCTACTGTGATATCCACAGAAACATTTCTTTTTCACACTGATTAAATACTGTGAGGTGAGACCTCAATCTTTTTTTGGTAAGCTTTGTTCAATTTGCTACTTTGCTCTGTCACCCGTCTGGTTGCTGCCTGGCTTTCTTTCCAGCCCACCATGTCCCTTTTGGATATCTGGATTTTAAACTCTTCAAGAGATAATGTCTTGCTACTAGAGCACAGAATAGTTTACTACAATAGGAGCATCATTTTCCTGTAAGATTCTGAGATAAAATTGTACAAATAATAATAAGAAAGGATTGTGAGAACTAAGCTCATTATCTTGATTTAGAGTTCCACCAGTCATTCTAAACAAGGAACAATTTACAAATTAGCAAACCTTAATATAAAGATAAATGAAAGAGTCCTTTGGAGCAGCTCCTAGTGGAAGAAACAGAAATCCTACAGTTTTGATTTATGGTAAGCCTTATTTGGAAAATTTCAACAATGCTTGTTATACTGACCTTCAGCAAAGGGGTCTATTTCATTCTCAAATACTTGTGACGTGCTATAAGGTGACCTCCTACTCAGATCTCTGAGAGAAATACAGAAGATGTTAATATTTTTTCTTCCTCTCTGTGTGACAGTGACATTTTATGTTAATTTCATCTGCTCCTTGAGCTCTCAGAGCCAAAACATTCTGTGGGAGGCAGAATGATGTCATTTTAGTCATAGCATAATTTTTCAGCTGCTAGAACAAGACATATTGTGGCATATTCTTCAGTACTTTTAAAAAGTAGTGAAATATAAACTTAAGGTGATATATTTATGCGTGAGGGGGTTACACTGCCTTTTTCAGTTTTTAGAGCTGAATAGCAGGTTTAAAGTGACATCATTCCTCCTCCACCAAATATTTTTTGCTTTGAAGCCTAGGAAGACAAAATAACCTTGACCAAGTAATATGATTTCCAATTGTGGTAACTACAGGAAAGTAACTTGAAATATGATTTTCATGTTGCATTTCAATCAGGTGCTTAAACTTAAATGTCATCCAGAAGAAATTGTCCATAGGATAAACTGGTCGCTTTTTTAGAAATTTGAAAATAAAATGTAAGTAAAATCACTAAAATTCTCCTAGGACTAAACAAATTAGAACTAGTAATCATCACAGAGGATACAATAAACAAGTGATGCATTGCTGTGTTGAAGCCAGGGAAAAGAAAAAAAAAAAACAAAGGGCTTCTCTTTGTCAGATTTTCAACAGAAACACACAAAATACATGGTTTCTACCTTGGATCAATCCAGCATATATTCCAAATAAACAATAGAGAAATGAGTGAGGATTAGGAAATGCGTTTCGAACTTAATTTGCGTTTTGAACATTACTGCCTTCTACAGCACAGAAGGCATAGCCTGTAGAGTCTGGCCATTTCTCCTCCTTCCTTCTTAGAGTGTCCTCACACTCCTGGAGTACAAAGGAAAAGATAGACAGGTAGACAATAAAAACAAACCCTCGCAAACAATCCCCCCCTTTTCTCAATTCAAAAATTGTTTTTCTGTTTCAGTTGTAGATAACAAATTTTCATGTAAGACTCAGCTTCCTAGTGCGAAAAGATGTGTTAGTAGTGGGACCTTCTGGGGGAATATTTGTTGTCTTTATTATGTATTTGGGATATGATGTGTGACCTGTAGATAGACAGAATACACTCTGAGGTCCAGGAATGATCAAAACTTTTTGAAGCATTACTGTTTCTTTGTGCTCAGGTATATAAAGAACAGTCTCTTTTGTTGGCTATTATGAGAAAGCCACTGAGTCAGAAAGTTTTCCTTATAAGTACCTCCACTGCACCGTCTAAATTTAAAAGATAAAAGTAAAAATAAAAGCAAAACCTGCCATCAAACAACCCACAAAAAAACCCCCAACGCCTAAAAGGGTGGTAAATTTTGTAAGTTTAAATGCAAGACTATTTCAAATACCGTGTTTTGCATAAAAAGTTAATGCTGTTTTACTTTAGATGACCACCAAATTTTGATTGTATTCCCTTTTTCTAGTAATATAATTAAATTACTAAATATTTTCTTTAAGAGATTTATATAGGGTATTTTTTCAATCAGCAACATATCTGATGTGATAACTCAGAATGATCTCCTATTACTCTTGAGTATGGTTAGGGATAAAATATGGTGTGTTTTTTACAGAGGTAGATGCTATTTCTATGTACAAGGTTGAATTATATTCCTATGGGTTTTTTTCCCTCACTTATTTGAATAGTGATTTAGAACCAAATTTTGATTTTCAACTACTGTTCATTTAGAAATCTAAATCTGGATCCACATAATGCTTAACTATGATATTTTAAATCCTCCTTAAGTCTATACCTTTCCACAAGAGAGTCCAGTGGAAAGATATTCAAAATTATTAAATTCCAGGCACCTAACTCTTTGTAACTGAAATTTCATGCTATCAGCTCCTAGACAGTAATATGTTTAAAAAGAAAGGGTCATTCAAAATAACAACAACAAAAATAATATCCCTAGTTATTGAAAGTATGAATGTCTCATAGAATGCATAATTATTACCTGTAGCTTACATTTTTCTCTAATAAAGTGTCACACAGACATATACTAATGGGTAAACTGTACTCACTAACCTTTAAATACTTACCCTTTTGTACAAAAACTGAGCATTATTAGGTAATGAAAGAGTGTATGAGAAAGTAGTAGATTATTTATGATAGAAACAAAATGAAACTAATGGGACAAGATTTGAAAGCTGTGATGCATGAAAGGTGCTATAGAGACAGCTTTGGCACCATGACAAATAAAGATAAAGACTCAGTGGGAAGCAACAGTGTGAACATGACTATGAAGAAGAAAGAATAGATTTACTGAATGAATCCTTACCATCTGGTGTTTATTTAATACACAATGGAGGTCAAATGGCTAGTGATCCCTTTTTCTATAGTCCAGTGACCAAAAGAATGGGAAGAATCAATGAATTTATCAATATGTCTGGAAATGTTTTAACATATGATCTGATTGAGTCAATATTATTGGAGCAACATGTTCATTACTATTTCAGATATGGTTTCGAAAAGGATCTGTGGACAAGAAGTGCATCTGTTTTTCAATTCTGTCAGAAGTTCTATCAAAATGCACATCATTGTGTAAAAGCAGATGCATTGAAAGAAACAGCATTTACCTGGTAACATTCAAGAAGCTTGCAAAAAAAAATTATGACTTGCAAGTGATAAAAGGAGTTAGTTTGTGCTAAGCTTTGTGAAATATTTTCCTCCTTTATTTTATTATTTCCTTTTGTTCCTGCTAGATTTCATACACATCTGGTTTATGTAATTATACTACAGGGACTTATTAAAGTTTTGTGAAATATTAGGCATTTTATGCAAACAGCATACACTAAGAGTACATCTTAGGTATATTTAACAGTATTATTTTACATAACATTCTGTTTTCTTGGAGACTTTAGCTATTCCATACTTTCCTTCTCAAAGGAAAAGTATATATTCCATAGCATTTACCCATACTATAGTGCAACTACCCTTTGTTAACTGGAGCTCCCTTAGCTATTCGGTTAATACTGAAACAATAAATTTGGTAAAAGATTTAGTTTAGGTTTACAAAAAATTAGGAATGCAAGTGATTATTTAAAAAAAATAAGCTGTCAAATGCTTAAAAACATTCTTACATCTACCTCCAAAACAGGCAATGTTAAAAGGTGTTATTTAAGACTGTATACATTAAAAAAATCCATCAAACAATGCCTTAAAATTTTGGAAAGGAACTAACTTGGTGTTTACAAATTTGACCTCTGGAACATCTGACTCTTGTTTTCATCTCCATTCTCCATTTTTTCTGCCCTCTGAGAAATATCTTCTTTTTATTTAACTATTTTCAATGTAGCTTTAATAATAAACACGACACAGGTTCTCTTTTTTTTTAATACACCTTGATATTTTTGAATAGAACAAAATGTACACTACTTCACCAGTGACCTCATTTCTGATGAACAAAAATCTCCAAAGAATCTTCCTTCGAGCCAGGACTTTAATAACCTTGAATTAAAATTAAAATGTAGATTTTACTATGACTTTTCATTATTGTAGATATATATGGTGGCAAATAATTCATAGTTAACTCTATGTACAATCTATTTGATATTCTATCCTTCTATTTCACAAACTAAATTTAGCTCTCATTTGTGTCATATTTTAACTCAAAAATTATAAATACAAGAAAACTAGCAATAGCAAATAGATCCTGCCTCCCACTGGTGAAAATCCCAGTGTAATTAACTGGATTTTTTGCAATGGGCAGCTAGCATGGTAACCCATAGGGTACCTCTACTTTAGGGTACTGACAAAGTTCTTAAATAGGCAGGATTAAAAATACAGATTCAAGCATGAATCATTCCTCTATTAAAAAACTGAAAAGTTTAATGAAACGAAGCTTAAGAAGATCTTAGGAATGAATTTGTGAAGCATGGAGAAAATTCAAGCACCAATGACTACTAACCAAATGCCCTCCTCACTGTTAATCATCTCTTATCCATCCTCTTCCCCTCTGCTTTTGTTAGATTACAATGAGGGAATCAACCTACAATGCCAATTTAACTGAAAAATGGCTGATACCACTTAACATCGATAAAATCTACCAGTCTGTGCTGGGATCAGCCACAGTGATTAATGCTACATGTTCATCTAGTATCTCATCTTCAGATAAACATATTTTTTACCTTAAGGCACCTCTCAATGCTTCTGATGGAAACTTTCTCAACTTGAGTATAACTAGGATGTTTCTTGGACCATCAACCAAACCTCTGCCTTTTTCCATTCTTTTTTCTTTTTTTTTTCCTTGCAGTCATTCTATCTGGATAACATATTTTTCTAAGAAGCCAATTCAGGATAGGACAACTATGAGATATACTTTTAATTTTCTTAATAGAATCAATTCTATGTCCTCTACTAAAGCACTATGCCATGTTTGACTCAGAAAAACAGTCCAAAAGCCTTTTTCTTAATCATCAAAGGAAGATATTAGTTTCATAAGTTCTCTTCTTGCAAGATCTGGGATATTTGCATCCAAGATAGTTCAAATAAATTTAATGAATTCTCTTTTTCCTATCCTCCATTCACACTGTACTTTCTGAAACATTCACTGTTCAACAGCACACACAGCTAACCCTTCTTTGTTACTATGTTGAGGAGGACACAGTTAAAGATCTGATTTTACAATGCTCCTACCTCTTCCAGGGGACTATCTTATGGGATGAGGAAAGATAATGAAGCACAAGGCAAGATATATCATTTTATGTCTTTTTTCCTGGTGAGAGCTTTCAGGAGTAATGGTGAAAGGTAGTTCACAAAATGTCATCCGTTCACACTTTATTACTTCAAAGGTAAGATGTGCAAGAACAGAGGGTGTGTAGGGTAAAATCAGGCCCAAATTCAGAATCCCTTTTAGTGTTCCTCCTTGGAGCATCAGTGACTTATAATTTCACTTCTGCTGCAGAGGTAGATCTCTCTACTTGTTCCTTTGCAGTATTATATGCCAGCAACATATTTCAGCTCAATCAACAAATTTCAGTGTCAGCAGCAGGTGACAGGTTTCTTGTTCTTAAGATTGTCCTAATGACACTTTCTGTTGCTGTTGCTTAGGTTTATGTTTATGCAAGTGCTGTGAATGTGAGGTGTTAATCAGCAGCTCTAATTACTAGGGTGGAATGAACATTCCAGGATTCAGTTCATTTGGTTTTCATAAACAAGGTTTACCTGAGGCTTTGTTCACATAGAAATGTATTCAAAATGATAGAAAGCTTGCCTATAGTGCCTTGAAAACATCTTTAATCTATGTGGTCCCCTGTTGATAATTTTAGGTGAAAACTGGATTTTTTTCATCAGAAGAAAAAGGGAAAATTAGTAGTCACTGAGACAGAAGAAGCTTCCTGAAATTAGTTTAATTCCTATCTTGTTTGAATAGCATCTCTTCCACCAATAGTTTAGGAAGAGAAGATTTGGAAAATCGGGCAAACTAATGGCCCCATAGCCTTGGCCACTCTACAGTAATGAATAGGAAAAAATGGTCTTGGGAAAAACTGCCATGGATATGGAGATTGAATAGGTATGAAGAACTGCTGAAAAATTAAAATCTGGCACAGCTTTTATGGTCTGAGATGGAGAAATCACAGTATGTGTTTAAAAAAAAATTACTAATCTGGAACGTACTTATGTGCCATTCTAAAACAAAATTCAGCTTATTATGAATGTGGTGCTTTAATGATTATGTAGGAATTCACAAATACATTTGTTGTGAATGCAGCATCTATATTTGGCACATTAAATATAATTTAGATAAGGATTTTTTAATATTTCCACAAGATCCATATACTTAAAAACATATTATCTCCAGATATGGTGTTTAGTTTCAGAACTATTTCAGTGACTTAGTACATGAGAAGAAACAAGTGTATTCTGAGTTGGGTGAAAGAGTAAATCCCAATGATCATAAATATATTAGCACAGATTTGGGTGTGTGTGATTATTATAATCTTTAATGCAATAGCTAAACACTTCAAACATGTAAGAAGCTTTACGTTTCCAGATTGTTGAAAAATAAAACTACAGTTTTTGGGGTTTTTTTTCTTTTCCTTTATTTCTTCGAAAGTATTAAAAAAAGGATGCAAAGGAAGAGTCTTCCAGGAACTAGGAAAACCAACCATATCGTCGACATGCATACCAGCAATACCTTACAATCAAGTGCTGTAAATGACTATACTTACAATATATTGGATTCTCCTCATTATCCCATTTTCTATGATTTTAAGTCTGATGTATGGGCTGTCTAGACCTGGGATATTCTAGGAGACCTACAGGAAAACAGTACTCTCCTTTTGTTGCAAGGAGAAAGATTTGTCATTAGTCTCTTCCTTACTTCCCATTTTAATTTTTCAAATACATTCTCAGCATCTGACTATGCAGAACCTTAAATCTCTTCAAATCATTACCACCAGTTACACATCTGCTTATTCTACCAATCAGCAGAATATAAAAGTGGGTATCATATCCACATTAAAATGAATATGAATAATATTTTGAGCCATCATATCCAAGCTGTTTATTACAATTTTTACTTCCTTAGTGCCGAAGATAATAAAGAATACCTTCCTCTTACTATGAGGTTCTATATGCTTCTCCTACTTTGGCTCATGTGTTAAAAGGGATTTTTTATGAGCTAAATCAGTGATCTGACTTATTCTTTATACAAATTATTCAGATGATGTAGCATTTTATTTGCAGGGCAACTAGAGCACTTAAATGTTATTCACATGATCGAATTCCAGGACAAAACTCCATCCTCTTGATCCCCTGTCCAATCATCCCAGGGGGTTTATAAAGCACTATCCTGCAGAGTTTCAGTTTAGCATGACTGGCATCCATTCTTTGAATATTGTCTTCAGATATGTGTTACACTTAGACCCACCAGTAATACTTGGAAAGGATCCTTTGCCATAATGGCAGCTCAAGGTATCTTTCCAAACCTTCACAGAGCTATGAACCTTCCCAACAGCCAGAAGAAACAGAAATATTTCACTCCCTTTCCTACCCTGGTATTAGAGTATCCAAAAACCGCCATAAGATTTTTTTTTTTTACCTGGTAAAATAAGCATGACCTTCACTTACTTCAGTTCAGAATAGAAGAATTCTTATAATTACATTACGGTTTAAACAATCTACTTCCTCACATGCTGATGGTATTGAATGAGGTTATATATGTTATCAGAATAAAGATAAATGAGAATAGACCATGGGCCACAAGTCCCCATTATCACCACACCATGAAAATGTCTTCCTTCATGTCTTCCCTTTCCACTGCTGCAATTCCAAATGCCATTCATTATTCTCTTACTACCTTGCACTTTCTACTTGAGGATTCTATGCATTTTGTATTTAGTACACCAATCTAATGAAACTTTAATGAATATTTATTATTGCTGACCTTATTTTATTTCTTTTTCTATTAAACAGAAGGAATAAAAGAACAAATAGCAAATGATTTGTCATAGTTGTGAAAGAAGACAAATTCAGATATCTTCTCAGAGAACCAATCACTGTCTTCTGCTAGGAATTACCTTTGTCAAGACACTAAATGAATTCCAGCAAAGATCACTCCCTTTCTCTGCAGCTGAAACTGATTTTTCTTTCACATAATGTAACAATCCAATGTCCAAAGATGTTCTTTTCTATTTATGTTTTCATATTATAATATCCTCCAATTTATAAATGCCTTTATGTTAATTCAAGGTGAAATTACACATTAGAGCTGCCAAAAGAGAAAAACTGGCCTTCACCTCTGCTTCATTCTTCTCCATTTTCCTGGACCTTAAGTTTTACAAGCTCTGCTTTGAGTTGATTCAACTTGCCGACCTGGCAGAAAACTAACCCAACAAAACAAGTGTAAAAGTTTTCTGCCAGACTGGGGAGTAGATTTGGTTCAGTGCAAGGTTCATAAGTGTCAGAGGTGATGAAAAAGTACTGGTGGGAAGGTTTTTTTGCATGTGTGCATCTCTTACAACAATACAGTTTTAATGTATTAATTTGCTCTCACCCTGTGTCTCTTTTTAAACTGAGGTAAAGAGTAGTAATTTCCAGAACAAATAACTTCATTTGTTTTTATGCAGTTAAAATAAAATAATTTGCAGTTGTTAAGAAAACTTGAAGTGTGACATATACTTTTATTTAGACAATCACCGTTTATTTTCAGCCAAAAGGCAGATGAAATTCTTCTAATATTAATTTTAGGATTTTACAGTGAAACCCTAGAAGATTCAATATAGCAAGCAGTTTCGTTAAGAACACGACCTGCACCTGAGATAATTTATTTTGAAGAGCTCTGAACTGACTTAGAACAGAAATCATACTGAAAATTAAAAGCTGTATCTCTGTTCAAAACAAACCAAAACTGTATTTAAGAATTTGCTTCCAAGAACGTGAAGTGTCAAACTATGTAGCTAGATGACGACTCAGCTGTTCTAAAGAGCAAGGTGGATGATATCCTGTTATCAAGTCAAACACCAAACAGTCAAAGACAATGACTAATTTTAAAATTCCTTCATCAGCATTAGTAAGGATTAAAAAAAGGGTTGAAAATATAAGTATCAAACACTTCTATAGGCATCACAAAATTATTTCCTAATATTTCCCGTTCCCAGAGTTTTGGGTCTCAGACTTGTCAGAAACTAAGTTTCTGTAGCTTAACTTGTTAATGCACATCAATTGATACATGTAAGAAAACATCATCTGTGCAATCTTACTCATGTCAGTTGTGAGGTAATCCAACTTAAAATTCTTTCACTGAATAGACACATCAACAGGCACTATAGTCACAGCTGGAATGCACATAGTCACTTAACAAACAGAGGAAAAGTCACTGTGACTGAGCCCTTAAGGACTTTAAAAAAATTATTAAATATCAGATATTGCATTGTGATCTAAATATTTAGTTCTTAATTTCTACAGCATTATATGTGGATAAATTCCAGGCAAATGCCCAGCTAGCCAGTTGGACAAAATATGACCTTAGAGACGGGGACTCCCACAGTTACCAGACCAATTATTATTAATGTAATTCTTGAATCTGATACAATTTTTTACTTTTATTTTTCTCTCAAGTGAGTAAAGTATTAGTGACTAAGGCTAACAGAAATGAACAGAACTATATTAGTAGAATAGTATGTCTGGTTCTAGTTTTAAGAGATCTTCAAGTTACACTAGCAGCTCCAGGGAGTAATATGATAATTGATGAAAGACAAGACATTGGGGGAGGCATCTGACTTTTTCTTAAATAACAAAGGTATCTTTATTTGATATTTATTAAAAGCAATTTAGATGTTCCCACAAGAATTTAGATATATATTTATATATAACAACACATCTAAAAAGCCTTCACAAAATGAAGTTCTACATTCTCATGTATAAGCAGCTTCATTAATATAAGGACTGTTCTATGAAAATGCATAATTCAAATTAATTAACTTGCATTCAAACAGACCAAATAACCAATCTAAATGGATTGATATATATATATATATATGGACAAAAAAGATGAAGAGGAAAAATGTTCATATTTTTAATTAGATCTTTTGCCCTATTAATACAGTGCAATAAACTTTGCTAAAAACGCTCTGAAGAATTATTCAAACCTAAACTGCAAGACTAACAGATCCAATACACCTTGGAAAACTGAGTGGAGGAGAATTATCTCTGGAGCTGATAGAACAGTGAGCTCCTCAGGAATCCCTTCTTGCATCTCCCTGGAAAGTAATAAATAATTTTTAAGCATATACAGTCTATATTTCCTCTTTGAGCTCTCTTTTTTCTTTTCCTTCTTACACATAGTCTGCTTTATCTGCAGGATTTTGATGACTTGTCAAAGACACTCAAATGTATTTGGAGAAACATTGCCCCAGCAAAACCCCTCATCAAATAGAGATAACAGATGGAAATGAGACAAACAATTTCCTGATCTAGGCAGGCAAATTCAGGATTTGGTATACTGTAGAGGGAGATGGGACTTTTGACGAACTCACCCACTGCATTCTTCTGTGAAAGCTTGACATGGGCTCTCCCAAAGTGATTTAATTTTCATTAGCACAGTATTGTTAAATGAAACATGCAGAATATGCTGGCCTCCAAATTGTCTGTGTATGAAAACAGCAAGAAACAAGAAATTTCCTAGGAATTAAACTTCCCCTTTATTATAGCAATCCTCCTCACAGACAAAATTATGTATCTAGTTTTTTGTATGCTGTTAAAATTTTTTTCTCCACCAATTGAAAAAGTATTGGCCACAATGTATACTTGACTTGATTTTTTTTTTCTCCTTTAAAAAACTAAGACCTTTTCTTAAAGGTCTTAGTTTTTTAGAGGAGAAAATAGAAAGTCTATGTTTTATAGATTTGGTACCCCTGGCATCCTATACTGTAACTTTTTTCTTTAAGAGTTATCAGAAGAACTTGAAGAGCAAATTATCAAATTGCCTTTATATTTTGTGCCCGATACAATCCGGATCTGAGGTTCTGAATTATCACAGCAAAGCCCTACTGTAATTTCTTAACCTTATTGTTTCTGAATTGTTTCTTATATCTGCACACTAAAACACTTCATCTTATTTTGAGATAACTGAACTTGCTGACGGGGAATGTGTTTTGGGAGGAGCAATGAAAGGCCATCAGAGAACTGAATGCACTCAGCTGATTCCATCTGAAGTTTTAGGCAAAGCTACACAGAAACCCAGGCAGGTCTCTGAGCCTGGGTTTGAGAAGCAAGCAAGCACAAAAGATATTGCAAATTAAATTCACACTCCTGAAAATACAGTGGGTTTATGTAAAAGAGTTAAAACAGAATATATCTTTTTGCCTGTTCACTTTTCTAGTCAAAATGAAGGTACCTGAAGGATTTCTTCAAGACCTTTATTTACCTAAAATATATAAATGAAAAATGAGAGTAAATTGAAAGTTGTTTAAAAAATATTAAATAACATTAATTATTGAATTGGGAAATCACTGCTCCAAACAGTGAAATTAATGTGTACCAGATAAAAATATTGGTATTTTTCATTATCATTCTTAAAGCCAGGAAACCTTTTCTTTTTGGAATTTCTGAACTGACACAAATGTCTTTAAAAAGGGCAATTAGTGACAAGTGACTATGAAGAACCCTGTGTTGAGAAGCTGAGCCTAAGCCTCTCGAAGATTCTCCATGTAAACAAGTCAGACCACATCACTCATTATCCCTCTTTTGTTTACTGGGAGAAAAGTTCAAACTATTTAATGAGAGGATTACCCATACTTCAACTCCATTGAAAAAGATTAATTGATATTTTCCTGTTAGGGGTTTAACCACTTGGATTTGGCCTCATATCCCCCATTGTTACTGATGCTGTGATCAGCAGAGCAAAGTTGCTTAAAGGTTAGACAAACTTTGCAGCATAAATTACACAAACTAATTTATGTTAAAGTTTGGTGAGCCTCTAAGCCTGAAGAGCTTCTATTAGCTCCTCAGATATTTAGAAAAAATAGCTGCTATAAAATTAGATCATTTACGAAGAAGTATCTAATCTCTATACAGAATTTTATAGCATGTTGAAGCATTTGGATTCAGTATAGCAATTGTGCTACTATAAGAAAAATATGTAACATTCAGAAAAGTCAGTACTACTAGTATTATTGACATTTCATTTTAATGTGCTTGTTTTCTAATTACATTTAGGATGTGGGGGGAGCAGGGCCATGAATCTCAAAATATATTTTTTCTTCAAAGCTTTAAAATTTTCCAAAAAATGAGTGTCTTGTGGACATATGGCTGCATATTTGGATAACACCATTTGCATTTTCAAACTTGCAATATTTTTAACCACTCATTTGGCTTTTGCTTTCAGAAAAGCAGACAGTTAGTGCATTCATTTGAAATGATTTAGTCTCTTTAACTCTTTAAAAAGACAAGAAAGGAAAGTATATTCATGAATCATTTAACATATATGTTTGTATTTATGCTTGAAAATGTAAACTGATAATCTCATATAGATTTACAAAATCAAAGATCTTGTAAATATTAGATATTCATAGATATTACGAGGAAAGTAACACCATGAAACACATATGACTTAAAGAGAAAATGCTAGCATTAGGAAAAAAATTGAAACAGTTAACCTAAATAGAACACTTAGGACACAATTTCATAGGTTTTGATCCTACAAAGAAAGTATGCTTCAAATAAAACTGCTGGAGACATCATCCCTCAAAAAAAACAACATTACCCATTCTTCTAGGGCCTAATGAATATGCAGTATTTACAATTATTTATTCTGCTTTAAAAAAGACTTTGACTCTGTACTCTGTCCAGTAGTGGAAAAAGTATGGTATCTACTAATAAAAATCCCAAGATGGTTGTCAAAAAAAAACCCAAAAAAACAACAACTTCTCCATGATACAGAAATACAGAATAGAATTATTTTCAAAAGCAACAGATGAAGGAAATGAGAAAATGTCAAAGGTCCTTACAAGTAAGATAGAAGAATATATTTTAAAACGTGCTGCAAATGAAATGGTAATGGAAAATCAATAATTTTGAGTCACTTTTAAGGCGCATAAAGATATATATAAAAATTTTGGGTAATTTTAGTTTCTCCAGTTATAAATTATAATTTTAAAAGCCTTGTCTGGATATAACGTCCAGATGTTTGATGAATAAAATAAAAAATCAACTCATTTTCAAAAGTTGGTGTAGGCAATTTCAGCTATTTCAGAATATTTATCTTTAATGTACAGATTCTAAACTCTATATATGCTAAAATATGCAATAGTCTGAAATTTGTAATATTGTGCATACATTTGGACATATTGCAGACATATTTGGACATATTGTGGACATATTTGGAATATTTCAGGTTTTTTCTTAATTGACATACTATATGGATACTTATATTTTCAAGAAACAGCAATCTGCTTCACTTTGAATTATTTTTTTAGTGTGTATATCTAATTATTACTTATTTATTAATTTCAGCAGAAGTTTAATTAATTAGCAGCTGATGCAAAGTATGACAAAAGTAAATACAAGCACTTACATTACTTCTGATATTGAATGAGTACAAATTTTATTGACCCTAATCCTGACAAATATAGTTAACCTTATTGATTAACTCAAGCACTGAAATAGAGTGAAAAATGTTTTACCACAAGACACTATAGTATGACCACTATGTCAGCTATTTCAGCCTCCAAGACTTAAATGCACAGCCTACACTGAACATATTGATTTTCCTAAATAGTCCTCCTATAATAAATACTAGATTATCGCTGCAAGTCTCTGCAGACATGTTAGGTGATCACAGAATGGAGCTGTAATCGGAGGAAGTTCTGTGAAAGATGATCTTTCTTTATTCTCCTCCTCTGAGAAATTAGGTACAGAGGAAACAAGCGACAGCAGAAATCACTGCAGTTGTCCCTATAAAATCTGCTCTTAGATTATGAAATATGTCATCTTAACACTTAAGCTTTCATCCTTCCAAAGGCAAAAGTTTTCAGAAATGTGTATAGATGTACTTAACATCATTCCTATGTTTTTAAAACTACTCTAATATTAAGTTAATGTTTAAATTATTTGAGATGTAGCTGAATAACACTGATAAAGACAGAACAGCTTATATAAACTGACTAATAAACCTTCCTCTCATTTAAAATAAATAGAATCAATACATATAATTTTTTTTAAATCCAGTTGTTTGTTGGTTACATTAGAGCTATTTTTTGTTATCTTGACAATGGATTATTTTTAGAATATAATTTTCTTTTTTTAAATGCTATGATTAATAATTAGGTCTGTAAAAAGAGAAAAAAACATTTTAAAAAAGAGAAAGAAGACAAAGGATTATACACCATGACATTTTCTAGTCTGAATTATAACCTCCTTTTCATTTTTTTAGGATTTCAAATGTACCTTTATTTGCTATGAAAGACAAGACAAAACCAGAAGGAACACAAGACTTTAACAAAACAGAAGACAGATGTCCAGAAATTATCAATTGCTAAGGCACACAGATTGTGATTAAATTTTAATGTGGCTTTTAACTTAAGTAAAGATTTTGCTTATTGAAGAGAAAGAATCCCAGAGAAAATATTGTTATTGATTTCATCATTTTAGATGTAACTGATCCCTTAAGTAATTTTTCTTGGTTTCAGTGTCAGTTTTTAAGTGTCTTCTTAGACTTAGGAAATCATTAGAGGGCATGTTCATTTAAAATTCTAAGTCTAATGCATAAATTGTTCTCCAGTGGACTCAAAGCCACATCTGTTGAAAACAAAACAAAGCATTCAATGTGCTGAGTAAAATCAAAACATAACAGTAGAATGGTAAGAGAGAGTTAAATTAAGCAAATTAAATGGCATGAAAAAGTTTTCAATTGATTTAGAAAATGATGGTATGCTTTTAAAAAAATATTGATTATCTTTATTGCTTTGAGAAAGAAAGCATAATGTACTATGACAACATGACAGTCTCACATATAGTGAAATACATGAATTGTGCATATGGCTTTTTAGTAGAACTGTATCAGGACAGAGGTTGCCCATTTCATATAAGCAAGATGCAGTGGCTTAGTTTGTTGATTTTTTTAAAAGAAACAGAAAGTGAATTATGATGTTGCCATGCTGATAAAGAATCAGTCCTTATTGTTCTGTCAATAAAATTAATTGCTAATATTGAGGAGCCATAATAGCCACTATCATGTTCTGATGTTTCATAAATATTTAACTGTGTAAGACTCCTGAGGTCAAAAGGGCTAATTCCGTTTAGTTTCCTGAATAGTCATGCAAATTTGACTACTTAGAAAGTGAAGTGAATAATAAATACAGATCTTTATATATAGTGTTCTTTGATACAGACCTGCTGTCTCTATTTACTCCACAGGTTAAAGTAGCCTTTTAGAACATAACCCTTGATGATTTTTCACAGAGAGTTCTGTTAGAGGTTAATATCTGATCCTTTAAGCTTAACTTAAAGTCTGGCAAAAGAGAACAGTAGCCATGAAGCTAAAATGTTTTGTAACATTTAAAACAATTCTCAACACATTTCTTGGCAAGTTTTATATGTAATGCCCATATGAAGAGAAATTACCCCATTATTCTTTTCAGAATAATGAATTAATCCATACTTCATATAAAGTTCTAGACTTTGAGAAGTGGACAGATAAATATTTTGATCCAATTAGAACATTATTGACGTTTAATTATTAATGCCAGCCTTTTCTGATCCCACAGCTCTCCTGTCCTCCTGTCCTTCCTCCACAGATTATTCTTTGCTTAAAATCCATCTTTATCACACTTTTTCCTCTACATTTGATTAGATCCGTAAAACTAGAATTGTGCACAAAACAGGTGTTGGCCAGTGTGACCTTCACCAAAAAGTCAAATATATCAAATGCATCCCATTGACAAAAGTCACAGGACATTTTTTAACATTCTTTTTGCTTACACATGTTCTTTGTTATCATTGCATGCATTATGTAAAGGGTCCCTGAATGTAACTTGTTCCTACTTACTTCTTCAAAACTCATGATGAATCAAAATTATAATTTGTAAAATATAATATGCCCAAAATACAGAATAGCAAAAACAAAGAATAATCATTTTAGCTTATTGAAAGCTTTCAGCATACAAAAGGCAAAAACCCATTTGCCTCAATGGGTCAAAATGAGAGAATGAGAGAAGCACAGTCTTTTCCACTACACATCTTCTCTATGAGCTGCTCCTGTGGCAAAGTAGTAACCCATCTAATTTTCTTTCAGTTCTGTATGTCTGCTTCATGAACTAGTAAATACATTTCAGCTCTGAATACGAAATGAGAAAACTATGAACTAAAATCCAAAGAAGAGCAACCATGATTAACACAAAAACCATTTATGTTAAAGGATATGCAAGAATCACTGGCTGAACACAAAAGACACTATAAAGCCATTTACCATATCCAGTATTTAGAACAACATAGATGTTCTATTTTTCCATTCCAGAAAAACACCATGGACTTAGGTGTGGTACATGTTGATGAGTATCACACCTCTAGCAACAACTGCAGTCATTTAATACATGCAGCAACTATGCAGCAATGCAATGGGGAGCATTTTAGACTCTGGTAACACTCAAGCTCTGAATGGCAAGAGCAATCACTCTTGGTTTATGGGAAGAGTTCAAAAAGCACATGAAAGCAAAACAAAATCAGCTAACTCTCCAAGGCAAGATGTCTGTTATGTTTCTGATATTTAACTCAAAGCCTCTAGTGGCATTTTCTTTGTGTAAATTTGACATCTCTGATGTGACTATATTGCAAAATAAAACATCAAGAATAGCTCTTGCATCTTTGGAGCTCCCTCTCCTGTTTACGGTCAGCAGCCAGACTTGTTTAGTCCCCATTCAGGTAACCCAGACACGTATGGGTCTAAATCAAGTTAGGCCATGTGATCTGACTTTTCAGATTATAGAATTTTTTTCCAACAGTCTCTACTGGAATTCCATGACAAATTTTGCATGCCAATATCTCCTGACATTTGTATAGAAAATGTGAGTAAGATTCATGGCACCATAGAAACACCTTGAAAAATTATTGTGGAAACTTTCAAAAAGACATTTATTAAGTGCATGCAAATGCCATAACAGAATTGAGAAACTGACACAGTAGTTGAGGTTTTTAAAATTTTAATGTTTTCTTCAGAAAATTTAGCTAGATGTTGTTTACTACTAAACAGTTGGCTTAAACGTATCTGTTGTTCCATTACTGATGAGGAATATAAGACCTATTTTCAGAGCTGCTACAAAATTTTCCTTATGTGGTTCCTTTCAGTTAATTGTAAGTTTGCCAGACTAACTGTTTCAGGCTTAAATTTTTCATGCTGAATATCTAATTTAGGCTGATAATTCTGAAAAAAAATTGAAACCATTTAAGACATTTCTAAGAGCAAGGATATTGAAAGGACATCAATTTCTTGTAATTTCAATCCATTTACTACATGCTGTTCTAAATGTCATATGGTAGGTTCACACTACTCTTCTCCACTAACAGAGAAAAAGTGGTGGTGCTCACCTCAAGAAGCTTATATTCTAACAGTCAACTGAGCTACAACCCACGTTTAAAAACCAAAGAAGAAATACATGGAAACAAGAAAACACTATTGGAACAGTGTCATCAGAAGACCAGAAATCTAAATTATGTTGGTCTCATTTCAATCTTCAAAAATGGACAATATTGCTCTTACCTTCTTGTTCTTAAATGGAACAAGAATAATTAACTGAGTAACTAAATAAACTAAAATGTTAGTAGAAGAATGTTGAGAAAACTCTGGTTTTGGCTTTTTTCTTTAAAACAAATATGCAATAATTATCTGAAAGGAAAACAGAATACCAAATCACACCACCTTTCGAAAGATAAAAAGAAGACTGCACATACCTACCTGCAATGAAGCAAGCTACAGAAATTGACCTGTCCATGGGATTTTCAATGCTTTGCTTGCTGCATGAGTTTCTGGTTTGAGATTATTTAAGTGAAGCACCTTGCTTTGGACAAGGTGACATTTGGTAAGATTCTTGAAATTCACAGTGGACCCTTCTAACAAATTTGGGGTTTTATTTAGGAAAAGTATTTGTCGCAGGTTCAGCACTATGAATTTCTGTCTTATCTCCTCATGAAGTGAAACTTGTTCCACAAAATCTAATCTCTCATCTTTCAGTTAAACTACTGTCTGATGCAACTAGGCTTCACACATAGCTAAATTTCAACGCCAAATTCAGATGTTTGGAGATGTGTCAGGATATAGTTATGCTATATCCTGATAGAATATCTGTTCCGTTTACAATGATGACAAAGTCTTCCTTGCTTTTCAAACATATATTTAAGGAGGAAAAACATTTTGTTGCCTACTCAGATTATTTCTGGAGCATCAATTGGAATTGGAGCCCCATTGGGTTGAGTGCTATAAAAGCACACAGTAAAAGGAAACCTTTGAGTCAAAGCACTTATATGCTAGTTTGTATGCATGACAAAACAGTGAGAGAAAAGAGGAGAAAAACTTAAATTTTTCAGTAAAGACAAATGTTTGGACTTCCTAAACATTATATCACTCTGCCTACTGCTCTCAGTTATGTCAGTTTACCCTCTACTACTTCCGCTTCAGGAACACATTACCATATCAAACAAAACCTTGTTTGCAAAGTTAATTTATGTTAAAAAAAACCCAGAACATTTTACATTCCTAGCATTAATTCTAAGGTGTGATTTCTAGAAATTCCTAAATTCTCTAGTTTCAGATTTTTCCAGGAACAATTCTGGCAATATTTTCAAAGTTAATTTGCTTTAATTCAGTGATTATTTAGTAGAGCCAGAATAAAAATTCTAAGTTTTTTAAAGAACAGAATCAAACTAGTCATTTGAGTAAGGAAATAATTCCTGAGCAAGGACAATATTATTTTGCTCAGTGCTGGAACTTCCAGTCCTTATCAGGTTTGAGCAGATGATTTTAGGAATCTCTAAGTTCCTTTAAGATTCCTTCTCTTGCCCCAAAAGTATCACTTTTTTTTTCTTTCGAAAGCCTGTTTACATGTGCTAATATTCCCTTCACCTGCTATGTTCTTTTCTAATACACATCTATGTATTTCAAGTGCATGGACTGACTGTCATGAATGTCATGAAACACTATGAAGAATGGATGTACACAAAAGGTAGTGATGGAGCATCCCAGGCATCATAAAAATAATAAGATAATATCTTTGTTTTCAGAACAGCTTGCCTGTAATATTCTACCAGTAATATTTTAGTAGGGCAATAGCTGAACATATCAGTTTAGATTAATTTGTATATGGCACATTTAAGAGACTGACTTTTTGAAGTTTGTTCCATCTCCACGTGTAATTTTTTGGCTCCAGAGTAATCACTGCCGTACTGTCTTCTTGCACATGGTAAACTAGCCATCTGGATAGTGTGTCAGCATTAATGTTTTCACACCCTCAGCTTCCTGTGCTAAATGAAGTCAAATTCTTGAATTATGGCAGCCCACCTGCACACAATTTTTTCCATAGTCTGTGACTACAACTTTTCTTCCAGAAACACACAACTAGATATTAGTATTCTGAAAACTGTGAGGTAAATTTCAAAGGTCCGGGAGTTACTTGTACTTTGAGTTGCCCATGGAGAGAGGATGGACAAGAGTGTAGCCTAAAGTCAAGGAGGATTCAACATCTCTTGTGAGCCCTCCCAGGTCCACTGTCTCCAGTTTTCAAGCATCTATGGAGCAATTTTGACTGATTTTCACACCTGTGAGACCATAGCTGGAAATTAGGACAGCATGCTGTCTTGTTTTCTATTTAATTCTGGACAACAGTCTGGTTTTGGCTCCATTTATGCATGCTTGTGTTATGTTAAGAAACAGATTGCTAGAGAAAAGTACTCAAAGCATGATGTGAAGTTTATTTCATATCTTCAAGAATTTCTCTGTGATCAATACATATAAAATTTAAGAGAAGCTATGAAGGAAAGAATTCAACAGAAGACAAATCTCTGGTTCTAAACCAAAAAAATTTGAACCAAGATGTAAATTTACAAGTTTTTATAATATGGTTACAGTCCCACAGAAAACCAGTGCTTTGGGCAGCTATCGTTAGAGATTCTAATAATGGCATAGACTGTCCATTCAAGAGTTCACCACCTGTTTTTTAATTACCTACTTTTTCTTTAAAGTTTCTGAAAGAGCTTACCCAATTGTCAGTGTTTGGAGAAATAATAAGACTAATTACAAAAGCCAACATTCCTTGGAGTTGTATTTCTGTAGGTTCCTCAACAAGCGAATCAGAACAAAGCTGAAGTTGAGATGTCAAATTGCTCTTGTCTTCTACTAAAAGAAGTTTGGGAGAGTGCAGCTTTGTGGATCTTTGTCCTAACTCTTGACTGAACCATACCCTTAATGGAACATTAATAAGGAAGCTGACAGCTTAAAAAGGAGAGCTTTGTGATTTCATAGTAATATCTTCCCTTGTAGCTGGAGAAAGGTCACAAACCTTCTGTTTATTCCCCATTTTCAGTTCAAATTAAATGCCTGGAATGCAGAGGGATGACAGATATTTCCCTATAAAATTTTGACTCAACCTTAGTATTTAGATTTAGGAATGGACTCCAGAAAAGAGGATTTCAAGAAGAAAGGAAAAAACTGTTTGCTTTCTTGTAGATGATAGATCCAACATCAAGCAAAGTAATCACAGACAAAATTAACCTTGAATTTGACTGACATGTACAGCTCAAACAAGCAACAGGAAATGCAACTGTCATCTGCAGCATATAGATTTCTTTCCCATCGACTAGAAATCTTAATCATAATACATTCCCTCAAAGAAACTTTACCCACAATTCCTTCCTTATACTTCTCAGAGGTTAACTTTTAATCTTAAGAAATTAATGCTGTTAACATCTATTTACTTCTAGCATATTATATTTACATTTACTTGTTATTCCAAACTTGTTCTCTATCCTTATTTTACTGTTATTGATTTCTACCAGCAAATAAATACAGGGATGTAGAAGGATAAGCCTTAGAAAGAGAGTGAAAACACAATGTAAGGATGAACATACACAGGTATCAGTCAGCCCCTTCACTGATCCCAATGAGTATGGAATCACTCCTGTTCTAATTATTTCTTAGTGTCAACATATTTCACCACAGACACATAGGAGTATTGTGCTTCTCACTGAAATCTAAGCTAGTATGAAGGGTAGTTAATATAAGGCTTGGGGAATTTCAAAAGCCTAAAAATATTCTCTTAAATAAGGCAAAGAACCTCATGGAGTTTTTGTTAGTCCTAATTCCAAGCTTTTTGCTCATCTGCCTCTACAAAAACCAAGCATCGTGTGTATATTTTCTGAAATAGTGGAGCATCTCAACACCTTTCAGGCTCTTTTTGTTGGAGGGCATCATATTAAACTGTCTTCATCAAAGAACTCCTACAGAGCTAAAAGACAGAGGTTGCTAGGTACCCTGAGATGCTTTCTGACACTTTGTTGACTGTATGGGGAGGCAGCAACCGAAATCTGCCACCAAATCGAAATAACCTAAACTTACAAAGCAGTGCACCAGGCTTTTGCTTCCCTTTCCACACTACAGTGAATCACTCATTCCTGCCTCTGACATCTGTGAATAATGTTTTCTATCTTATTACAACTAAAAGTCACTCACATACTGGTATTTGTACCATGTTTTAGCAGTGTAATGAGCCATAAGTCATGAATATTCGCTAGGAAGATGAGCAAAAATAACATTTCCAGGATAAGTCCTATATATCAGTAAGTATATAGGGTTAATATTGGAAATCATTCCCTATCAATCTATGTAAAAGATTTGCAAACTTTTTTCATCTTTACCTTTTTCTTGAACTATGCTGACTATAGCATGCTATATTGTCTGCTAATAACAGAAACAACAGGTCAACAGGTATTTTTATGGACATTTAAAATAAATCCAAAGCATTTAGAAATTAAATTATATATATATTTGTGAGTGTGTTTGAATATATATATGGACACAGGAATACATATAAAATTAATACAAGCAACCCTTCCTGGCACATCATGGATCTGTAACCCTTTTCACTGACGGAGGACAAACTCCTAAAAAACCCCAAACAGACAGGGGAAAACACAATATTAGTATGTGATAGAACCCAAGGCAAAACTTGAATATCATGAGTTACGCTACTTTTCATGGTTTTAATTCAACAGCCATCCTTTTCAACTCTTAATCCAATAGCTCTTCAAATTCTTATCAAATTTTGTGACTAAATTAAACCACAAACCCAATGGTTTTGCAAAAACAAGCTCATGTTAATCCTGTGAGAAATAGTACTTCTGACATTCAAAGAAGCCAATCCTCCCCTAGAAGTGCCAGTCTTTATAATTTGTGGAGACTATATATTCATCTCTAGAACCTAAAACTTGGTGGCATTGTGCGAGAATTTTTTTTTAATTACAGTATTTTTCAGCAATATAGAGATTACCTCAGGACAGTCCTGCATAAAGGAAATAACAGGCTACTTCCCACAAAAATACACTAAAAAACAGTGGACAAAGAGTCCACCTCTCAAAACTGGCAGAAGCATCTTTGCATAATACGTAATTCTTAAGTTTCCAGGACAATATTCCAAGATTCAAGAAGGTGGAACTATGGAGCTGTTAAATCAATTAGCACTAAGAGGAAATAATTATTTTTATATTTTCTATCTGGAACTACCTGCAGTGACTTCACCACAGGTAGCTGACCAGGCTCAATACAGCTTCTGAGTCACACCAGAGAATGCATCTGACACTCACTGGGACTTGGTCTCTGTTGGTCTTGAAACTGGCAAAGTAACCTACAACTCCTTGAATAAGAGAAGCAAAGGCCCCACCTCTTTCATTTCCTGTGATTAACCAAACCTTTAGCCTCTTAGAAATCTCAAGGTTTAATATTCTACGTAGCGTGCCATATGTAATCTTTAAAGTGATTCTCCCTTGCACCGTTTATTTTGTTTGCCACAGCTCAGATGCTCTATTTTCCTGTGTTAAGAGATAACATTAAAGATATACTTTGAAAAAGGACTCTGTTGGAATATGCACAAATTCATTCTTTGTACATCAATGGGATGCTTGACAGTATTTCCATTCTCTCTTGATTACTGGAAAAACAACAGACTGAACATAAATAGGATTTAAATTCTGTTGAAAGTTAATGCTTTACATACTGCTAACTGGTAGCTCTGCTCAAAATTAGATGTTTTCTGTTGTAAACAAGGTTAAACTGACAAAGAAGTGGGATTTTGTTAGAATCTTGGGGTCTTGTTACACGCATTTTAGGTCAGATGCTGTTTGCTATGAGACAACAGTGGTTTATTGTAGAGTTGTCAATTTAAATTAAATTACGACTTTTGAGAAACTAACTTGAAAACTTAAAGCAGTCATATGATATTATGCATTACATCTTCAGCCCATTAAGGAATCCTAAAGTAAAGTAACCAAAGACAGAAAATACTGGTTCAAATTTCAAGCCACAATAAGTGTGAATATACCCTCAATTTAATAAAATATATAATGCAACTTCCTGAGGCTTAAATTTCTTACAATTGCACTTGGAATGGGCACTTGTTTTCCCATTATTGGCCACTTTAATCTACTTATACCCTAGCTGTCTCATTTAAAGATCACTTTATAGTACTGGGTGATGTGCATCTGAGGTCTGTGTTCCACTATTGCCTGACGCAACACAACAGTTTACAAATTTCTGAACTTGATCTGAAAGCTGATTTAAAAATCTATACAGACAATCAGATTTCCTTGAAAATATATACACACAAGTCTGCTGTGAGGTGGCTAAAATGAAGTAAATTTAGTTTCAGGAGACAGGAAGAAAGCCAAGACTGAAAAGTAAAGATCTAGAAGCAAATGGGCACTAGCACTGACCAAGTTTGAAACCCATCCCTCCCCAGAGAAAATTAGAAGAGGGCAAGGAAGACAGGCTTTGGAAAAGTAGAATGTTTTTGCTTTTCTTTCCAGCAGACTGCATTAAATATTCAGCAAAAGGCGGGGATCAGTTTACATTACTCTTCTTGTTTCTCGTGTATCGGCTGACAGATGCTGTAAACATACATAGACAAACATGGTCCTATTCTTGCAATGCTCCAATAACTGAGGGCAGAAATACTTTTTTTTCCCTTTAGCAGCAACATTTTGATACTTCAGCCACAATACATTAAGATCACGTTTGCATTCGCTGCCAAAATTAAAACTTTTTTTGTCCTATTGTATAATACAAGATTTAATTCTTAGTCATCCAGAGCAGGGAGATGCTTTGTAGTTGATTTGAAAGCATATTTGTGTGGGTTTATTGAGAACATAATAAATAATCATTTCAGCTAAACTTCTCCCCGGTATTTAATGACAATTAAAAATAATATAAACATCTCTGGTCAACTTCTAGGTTTTACACATAGAGGAAAAGCACAGACCAGTGTGAAACAGCTGACCTTGGCTAAAAGATGGAAACTAGTATTTAAAACATTCACTCATTCATGTTTAAGAGATGTCATGGTAAATAAATAATGACTGTTTACACTTAGTCCTAAATGTCTTCTTTTTCCACACTATAGGCAGCTATTTGGCTGAGATGGTATCATTCACTGATCTAATCACACTGTACCTTTTTTCTCACTTGAATTGTACTTTTGGCTGTCACTTGCTCTTTTGAACAAAGGTTTACACTATTAAAGGATATCATAATAGCATATATATTTTTTTACTAAATTGATATTCAAATCAATAACGATAAGGGCAGTCTTCTCTTTGTACCTAGGAAAATGTACCATCTGCATTTGGCTTCTGATATTCTGCTGTGAGCAAAATTTAAGCATAAGGAAGTGTTTAAGACTCCCCTTAAGTTAAACTGCAATTCTAAGTATTTTATAATCTTCACAACAGTCAGAGCCAGTAAAATCGACCCTGTATATTTTTATTTCATCTCTGCTGGATCATATGATATTTAATAATTGGTTCTGGCACCTCACTGCAAATTATTATAACTTTGAGATTCAACAGTTTTATTGAACATATGGGCAGCACAGTCTCAGAACATATATATGATACAGACTAACAAGAGGACCTTCTGTCATGTTTTGGTGAGCTTTAAAGGGTCAGGTAAATTTTGTTGGGTAGATTTGTGCTGTGTTTCCACATTCTTTGTTTTGTGTTTATTTAGTGGGCTACTTTTTTTTTTCCTTGTGTTAAAACTCATTCCTGTAAAGACTGACTCCATCCACAACTGCATTTGTTGATATTGATGTGTGTACTGTTCTGTCAGGCTTCTATGCAGTATAGAAAAGCAGCGGCTGGGATGGCAGGAAAGACAATCACTGGACCTTAGTGAATGACTTTCCTGTCACATGGTCCCATATTGTATCTGTGTTTGTTTCAGTTAACACCACATAAAGTTGCTGATAGCAGAAGAAGTCATCATATCAATAAAAATGAACATACTTAAGACGCCTCATTATTGATAGTATACTTGATGGAAAGTAGATAACAAAATTCAAATTATTATTTAGAAAACCTATACACTGCAGTATATTTATGTCTGGAAAAATATCATACCTTCTTGCAACATAATTCCTTAAAGGAATGCTATTTTGGTGCAGCTCTGGCTCCTGCATCCATACCTAATCTGATTTTCATCTACGAGTCTGTATCGTTTTCTGTATTAGACTATACGTGAATAGAAGCAATTGTGCGTTCCCTGAATACGTAAATGTCCCATAGATTTCAGTGGGAAATGTGTGTGTGAAAGTAATAATATCCAGCCATTATGTAGATTATACGCAAATAATTGCATAACAAGTTGTACTGAAAAATAAATAGAGATGGCTTGCTGACACATGTATGTGCGTGTGTGTGTATATCTTAAAAAGAAGACTAATTTACAAAAACTGCTTTATTTCATCTTAAGTCTGCTAAAAAGCTAGTGATTCTGTCACAGTATTTTCTCCTCTACTGCCTTTTCAAGGTTGTGAAGGTGAAGAATTAGGAGCTTAATCAGCATTTACATGTTTCCCAGTGCTTACTTTTACTATGCCAGGCTGCGTTTCTATTATTGGGGTTTCTAAATCTTTCTCTATATATTCATCTCTAGATATCATATATGTAGGAAATACCAAAAGAAAAACATCCAATGGTTTTTGGACCTTTTTGGTTTTATTGGCACACATTCAATTGATTTTTACAGCTCAGGTTGGGAAATATTAGTTAGGATATCATCTGCGAAATAAAATTGTATGAATTCTACTAATGAATTTGAAGAGCAGTATAAAGGTTTAGGTATACCTGATTGCTTTCACAGAGGATGTATAAATACTTCTATTACTGAAGACCAGAATGATTGCACCTTTAGGCAGCAAAGCTCTTCCTAGAACATGAACTAGTTTTGTGATTACTTGCCTGGCATAATTTAAACCAGTAGGTGGAGTCCTTGCTAATAATAATTGCATGAACAAATCTTGTTAGTATACACTAAGGACAAGATATTTTTCATATAAAAACTGCTAAAATCTTATTTGCTTTAGGCTTCTTGTATTGGTATAATTAGCTAGAAATAGCAGTAAAAGGGCAGGGATAAAATATGCATAGACCTATAGCTATCTTTCAGAAAACAGAAGAAAACACAGTTTGAAAGAGCCAAACATTCTTCAGAAGAGGTCTTTTGGAAAAAACACTAAGCATAACTTGATAACTAGAAAGGTGATTGCATTGTTGATTTGGCTTATTGTTTTTGTTATTTTCTTTTTTTTTTAATCAAGATGCTTTTTCAAGCACATCTCAAATTCCAAAGATTAAAAATCTCCCATGGTACAGTTTCACTGAAATCCAAGGTTTTACCTAGAAATTGACACATAGGACTGTCATTATAATCTAGAGGTGTCTGTGTAATAGAATGTAAGTTCAGATAAGAGGAGTGTGACTAATAGTTTACAAACTTGAGTTTTTCAAAAATTTCCATTTTAGACCAGTCTATGGGCACCTCAAATGTATCAAAAAATCTGGTAGCNAAAAAAAAAAAAAAAAGGAAAGGAAAGCTTTAAAAGCGCCTAATGGCAAAGGCAATCTATATTTATTTATCATAGGCAAGCAGCCTCCCCCTTAGGTAACTGATACCTATCTATGTTTTTTCACATTTTTGTTTTGCTCTCCAATTCAAGACAAAACTTTAATGGTAAAGTTTTATAGAAAATGAAAATGTACCCCGAAAAACAAGTGTAGTAGATGCAAAATGCCTAAAATGCCTATAACCTCCCCACATGAAGAAAAAATCAATATATTCTGCTGATTTATTTCAGTCAAAAACTGAAACAAAAAACCAAAACTGAACATATATCCTATATAAGTGAGTGGTCTAAATTCTAAAAGACTACACATATGGATAGCCCCTTGATCCTTTTTGAAAGAAAAATATGCCAGCTTTCCTTTTTTATTAAATGCAGAACTTCATGACATAACTCTGGGAAATGGTTTAGCTCTGAGGATTGAAGGGGAGGATGTTGACTGAAGGCTAGCACTCTCTGAGATCTGAGGTTCCGGGGAAAGACAACATTCCAAGATGACCTTCACTTTCTCATTTACCCAGTGACTACTTTAAGGGACTTTCTTATCTCATGTGCTATGGTGTATGGCACTGTCAGGTATGGAAACCTAGTATGTAGAGGGCATCTCCTGTAGGGAGACAGTAGGGCCAGGTACAAAATTAGCAAGTTCTTATGTGAAGAAGGGATCTTCACTTGCAAGTGCCCGCAACTAAAGTTGGTTATTTGTTCTGACGTCTGAAGTATTCTTCCTATTTTACCTTCAAACTTCTTGAGGTACTTATTCATACCTGTCTAGGTATGGATTCATATTTTTCTGAGATTAGCACCTGACTTCCATCAAAATGAAAGCGGATGCAATAAATCAGGCATTCCTTCACCCAAGTGCCTGAAACTTATTCAACAGATAATGCTCTAAGTCTTGATACATGCACCAAAAACTGTAATCCTCACAAAGTGCAATGCATCTGCTAGCCTTCTAAAAGACAAAATGGGGTCCCTCTTCTATATAATTGCCTTTCCTGTGAAATACAAGCAAGAGAATTCCTTTTCCTCCATTGCCTATGGATGACTAATCCTACATTTCCTTTTTTTTCAAGGAGATGGCCTACAGAATGGCTTAAGTGTAGGAGTGTCACTTTCTATCCTTTCCACTGAAGATTTGGGAAGAGAAAACCATAAGAAAACAGCACTAAGCAAGCTGTTGGACTGCTAACTTGTGAGTTCTAATTCCTTGATTCAAGTCCTCCTTATGTATTTCAAGTTAAATCTAAACTACCATAGAAAAACTTCAGCCTAGGTGTATGCATTATGTATACATTAACTTTGGGAATTGCTAGATTTGCAAGGGAAAACATAAGCAGAAAAAAACCCCATAAAATAGTCATAATACAGTAAAAAATTATTTCTAGTCTACATAGATGATGCATATTCTGGTGCACACAAAAATGGAACAAAGAAAAATCTTAATTTATTTTGCAAACATTTTAAGTGGAGAAGGAGACCAATGCTTTCAATCTGCTTAGGCAATTTTCCCTCAATTGACCTATGAGGGCCCTACAGTAGTGAAATGTGTTGGTCAAAATTCATTCTTAGCTTTGTATTGTCAGCTCTCATGTACCTTTCAGATATCGTTTGGTATCTGCCCTAAAAGAACATAGAATCAATGTTATTGGTTATGCTAGATTAAGACAGAAGATTAAATCACGATGCTAAAGGATGAATTTTCTCCTTTGTACCAAAAGCAGATTTACCAAAGAGCTGACTGAGGAAATCTTGAGATTGTCTTACCACAAATTGTATCTTTAGTTCTATTATCCAAATGGATGTACTTCCACTCTCATATAATTCAAGCCCACTCTACTGTTTTTTCCAAGTTTATTATCTTGTGGTTTAGCATATACAGAACAGCATTTCTAGAGACATATTTTTACTATTTGAATCTTGAAAGACAGTTCTGTGAGTCTGCACCTCACTGGACCAAACAGATAAACTAGATTATTCACTTTGAAAGACTGACACCTAGCAGTAAAAGTTACACTGGGACAGATACTTTCTATAGGAATGTAACGTAGACTTAAATACAGTCTATCATAATTTGATTTGATTTTGTCACCATGAAATGTTTTTTAAACAGTCATAGGCACATTATTATTATAGGACACCTTACCTGCGTACCTCATTAATTTCTCAGCTGTCTACAAAGACTACATATCAACATATATTTTCCATACTGTATATGCATATTTTAACATGTTTACTGTTGAAACACATGAGTGTTTATGAGGGGATCATAAAGATTCATGTCAAGTTCTGAATTTCCTGAGTCAATATCTGGTCATCAACAGATTTTATTTGGATGTGACTTTTAGCTTACTATTTCAAGAATGCTGATTGCCGTGAGGTCCCAAAGTTAAATCTCTAGATAACTTCCTTGCCAGCTGAGAAAAACAAATCATTCAGAAAAAAGTACATTTCACTTGATTCGTGAATAAATAGGGGCGGTTTACTTTTTTAGCATTTCTATGGCTGTTATTCAAAGATCATTGCACAAAGAACCCATTTAATAAGTTATCTAAAATCTACCTGAAGTATTATTCGAGAGTGACATAGAAGATGCCTGTAACACATCAATGCAGTATCAATATTACTTACCCAGAAATTCTTAAGACGTATGTTAAATAAAGCAGCAGCTTTCTTGGAAGAAGTCTACCTTGGCTTGCAACCATACAGAGACACAGCCAGGCAACTCTGTCACGGAGCATCCTCAGCAATTTTCTCTACTCAAAACTCATTTCTTCAAATCTTCACCTGATCTCCAGCCTGAATACCCAAGAAGTGAGGTTGGCATTTTCGTTCCCCACACCACAGTCATAATTCCATTTAGAACAGGTTGTGCCATTCTTGCACAGGTGTTTGTTTGAAAAAAAGAGAAGTGGTTAATCCACAGAGTCCTTTACACCTTTCCCTTGCCTGTGCCCATGCTCAGCTGTCTTTATTCAGCTGTGTTGGATTGCTCCAGTGCTCTGTTCCATGAATCATGACAAGGTGATGACTGTCATGCTACCTGGTTTGCTGGCTTTGGAACAAAGGACTGTACACCAGAAAGCCTCCACCCGTATCATGTAACATAGTAGAAGTGAATATTTTTCTGATTTTTTTCCCATTCTAAAAATCAAAACACTGAGATCATAATTACAGATTCCTTCATAAAAACGTACTGGTCTCATTTAGTCATTGAAATTTATTAATGAAAAGACAAGCCCAGGCTGAGTGGTTTAGATCCTGCTAAAGTTGTAGGTCCAGGATGCTAAGCATAATTTTCAGGAAGGAATGAAGCTTTGATTTTGCTGTGGCTCCCAACATCACCTCAGTTTCTAGTATGCTCCAATAGCTTTGCCAATATGCACCTGAGAGGTCTTTTCTGGTTTAACATATTCCTTAGTCCTCTACCCCTCCCCCCACTATTTATCTCTTTTTATTCTGCATGTGTCATTGCTTATGTACACACTTAACATATTTTTATTCCTCTCATTTGAAAAAAAAATATTTTGAGTTCACTTGCTTTTTTGTCAGTTGTCATTCATTTTACCTTGTTTTGCTTGCTTCAGTATGTTACTTCCCCTTATATTGTGAACTATGTCATCTGTGCCAATGTACATCCCTTGATAGTGAGTATGCAGTAGACTTTACTGAGAAATAGAAAAGAGAAGTGTTAGCCACTGCTCTCACCAAGATTATATTCTCTCTTAATAGAAGCTGTTGATAGATCCTGTGAGGCTACAACACTTAGGGTGTTGACTTGTGGAATGAAATCCTCTACACACAAGCACAGCAAAATATTTTGGTGAAAAGTAATTATCAGAAATAGTGACACGAGTAAATTAGTTAACTACATTTCAGCAGGAAGCTTGAGTTACCCCTGCCCGTTCTTGTTCCAGACCCATCTAAAATCAGCAGTTCAGCTTAATGATGTCACAACATTTGCTAGGCTGTGGGCACTGAAGAGAAGACGTGAAAATACTCCCACTGAATCAGATCCTCTCCTCTCACTAAGCGCAGTTAAACAGCCCATCTGTCTCACATTGGAACTGATATCTTTGAAACATCATTCTATTATTACCACTGTGGTTCTAAAAAACTATCCTTAATTTTAGACATCATACAAGCAAGTTTTTAAATTCTCTGGATATTGTTAACCCAGATCTGAAACACCGACACTGAACAATGCTAGCAAGCTCCTCTTAGTAGGATATGGCTCAAGTACTGTAGATCACCATTCATTTACCGAGGGTAACCTTTTGTGAAATACAGATATCCTACATTAAAAAAAAATCACAACAAAGAATCCGACCCCTCCCTAATCTCTAATAATTTTGAAAGTGTGAATTGAAGAGGACTGAGAGACAGATGGGTCTGGATGATCAAGTTACCTGTTATAGCGGCACATCTGCCAGGGCAGTCAATCACTGTGATGTCTCTGACAGGTCGATGGAGACTGAGTACGAAAGGCTAAAGCTGCACTTGAATTTGCTCTGGTAAAAAAAATCTGTCTGTAGCACACAGATCCTTGGAAAAAGACTTCAGTCACAATAAAAAAATCATAGTGCATTGAGCAAGCACAATTGTGAAACAGATCCATTCTTGATTTTGTTTGGGGCTTTTTTCGCTTCAGGAATCAATCAAAAATGGAAAAAAGATGGAATAATATAAATATATTTTGGTAAAATCATTTCACAACAAAGGAGATGATAAATATGAATCACCAGAATAGAAAGAAAGGTTAAGACTGTCAAGTAACAAAACTAAATAAACTGTGGTACTGGAGTAGTTTATTTTTTCTGAATCTATGATTACATTAATTTGCATTAACCATGATGTCTTTCTTCTGTGTTTTCCAGTGTATTTATTTTCAGAGCTGCTGCTCTATACGCTAAGGTTAATTGTCCTGAAAAAAGCTTACACTAGGAAGTACTGAGTACCAAGAAGGTTTTTCACAGTTACAAACAACTTTTAGAATTTTGTTACATATTGCATATGTGTTAAAATGAGTATAGTGCTAATTGGATTGCTATTTTACCACATTTGCACCAATATAATTTCTACTTCTTGGACAACAGTGCTCAGAATAGTGTAAATATAAGGCCAGAGAAAGTGCTTCAGGATACAGCAAAACCCCTGATAAACTCCAAAGGTTTTGACTCTTTAAGAGAAATTATGTTATTTTGTTCAATGAAGGTCACACAAACTCCTAGAATAGGGCGAAAACACCAACAGGACATAATTCAAATATACCCTTTACAAATATAGTATTCATTTAATTTTCAAACATTTTCATGATTGTCCATGAACAAGCTATTGCTTGAGAGATGATAACTGAATGCCAAAAAGCCTTTCATAGTTCTAAATTGCAAAACCAAGAAACACCTATGGAATATTAATATACAGTTTTAGTTATATCAGTCTGGCACCAGTTTTTTAGTAATCTTCATCAGACTATTGCTATGATAAGTGCTTTCTCTAGAAATGTACGTTCCTGGCACAAACACAATTCTATTTTAGAATGTTTAGTTCAAGATGTCTGAAAATAAAATTAGTCTTATTTGTGGGCTTCTAATACTTTCATCAAATATGTTTGACATTCTCTGGCATGGTAGTGGCCAGAACCATCACTGTTTCTGAAAGAAATATACTTGTTGATTATCAACATTATGTAAACTGAAAAATACTACTTTTATATCATAAAAACTTAAGATGCTAAACTAGAATAAATGTAATTTATTAGAATTTATAGACTAGGTTTAGGTTTTGAATTTGGGCAAGGTATTAAAGAAACATCACTAAAGAAAATAGCATCCATAGCTGAATTTAAGGGGCTTTGAACTAAACTAACAACACGTTAGTCTTTTATATATGTTCCCTCCACAAGAGCATTCCAATCAAATTTAATATGCTCAATGGAACTACCACTCCTGGTAAAGATACTCACAAAGCTGCTTGCAGGTCTGTGCCTTGAGTTTTATTTCTGTGAAAAGAGAACATAATACCTCAAGAAAACCATGAAAACAGTATTACTTAGTAGTAATACTAAGGTAGGGTGATGATGGATATCATAGGAAAAACTGTAAGACAAATAAATGTTTGTTTTTCCAAATGTAGCAGAAATCCATGTCTTGCTAAGAAATTTCTAATAACAACAATAAGCTTGTTGACTTCAAAGTGGATTGGGTAAGATTCATCAGAAGGTGTTGTGTGGTGGAATGCCTGATGATGCAGATGGTAAATGATTTCTCTTATTGAAATGTTTTAGTTTGTTTGATGCTTCTTAAACAGGGAAAATCATAATTTTTTTTATTACCTTAATAGATTTACTTTTGCAGATGGGGTCTTATAAGAATGACTACCATAAATGCATTCCATTCCTTATGTTGCCAGTTTGAGATGTCTCAAACCAAAATTATATTACGTGCACGTTTTTATTTCTTTTACCCAATATATTTGATAGTCTCAGGTATGGTAAGGACCAATGTGCTTCTGTAGGCATTGTATTTTGTAATTAACGAAAGCTGTATAAACCAAAAAAATATTTTTTTGTATAAAAAGCCTCAATAAAAAGGCTGATTTCACAATAGGTTTGCTGTATCAAATAAAAGATTTTGTAAAATAGATCCTGATAGAGATAGCATAGCAGGTCTAGGCCTAATCTGCTCCCCTTCTGAACCGAAAAACATCTGCTGAGATCATTGGACCAACTGATTTTATATGCTTAATGTATATGTAAAATAGCAACACAAAATATAATTATACCTATGCATAATGCACTCAGACATTGTGAAAGCCACACAGAAAAATCTGCTGCAGAAATAGCAAGTTTGAATAAACTGCCATATAATAAAAGCAATTAGTCTATTTGTTTTATATTTACAAACAGTACAACTTCCATCATGCCATGACTTCTAGTCACGCATACCAGAACATTTTGCCAGCAGTCATAAGCTAAACAGAAATATTGAAGTGTATATTAAAATTAGACCTTGTCCTTTTTGATACAGCGTATTTCTGGAAATTGATTATAGCAAAAAGTAAATAATTCCCTACAACAAAGAAAATTACATACTTTTAGAGATACTAGGCAAAGTGCTAATATTGTTCCATTTCTGTGCTAAGTCTTCTAAACCAAAGCATTTTTAAACTTGTGGAGCTTTCCAAATGGCATTTTCCAGAAAGTATCATTAGAGAGGAAAAAGAATTAATTCTAGATATGACTAGCAATCCATTTCTTTCATTACTCATGGCTTCTTGTGTAATAATGCAAGAGTTCTAAACAAATAATTAGCATTTGTTTACATTAATAAGAAAATGATTAAATATTTCTGCACGTCTAATTTGCTGTCTACCTTAAATTTAGTGGTCTGTCTCACTAAACACAGTGCATTGTTTCATAGCCAACACAAATGGCATTGCTTTCAATTTAATCACTGCTTTTTTTTTGCCATTAGTACAATAGTTATATGGGAAGAAGTGATCATGTTCGCTGTGATGTTAAATGTAGACAGCAAAAAGCTCCCACTTGATACTGTGCTGGTATGCTGTAACTGAGCTATTTTTAATATTTCCTTGTAACTGATTTGTAAGTGAATTGTGCTTAGGCAGTGTCAGAACTTTCCTGTCAGCTACTTTAGCAGCAAAGAGATAGCTCGATGAATAATTCATTGAAGGCAATTTTCTCCTAGTCACTGAGTCATCAATCATAGTTGCCTAAAGAGCCTTGAATTGGCCAGCAGAGCGCTATTCACAGGTAGTGTGATTTAGGGAATAGGAGCCACATTCATACTGACAGGTCAGGTAGCAATAAGTAAGGGAAGGTGCCTGCTTTACAGACTGCTAATGAGTCACCAAACCTGTACGCTATTTCCAATTCTCCTCTTCTTTTTTTTCTTCTTCCTTTTTCAAAATATCACTCAGAATTGTAGCCATAGGGTGGTTTTGCCAAACAAAGGTGCAGTTGGATGAAAAACCAGTGTAAATATTTGCACATTTTTTCTGGCAGAAATCCTACCCTGAAAAGAAGCTCTTCAAAAGGGAAAAGTGATTTGATACATGATTGCATGCATTTACCCATGTAATTGAAATAATGAGAGATGATTGCTTTGAGCTAATAGTCATAAGTTACTGGTCTTTTTGTTTAATCCAACCATCAGCTGTCAAGAGCCTCACAGGAGCATGGGGAAGATGCACCAAGGATATCATTTGCATCACCTCAGACTGTAATTTTGTTGTTTTTTTCAGAGCTGATACAAGCGTCAGATTCTATACAAATCTCCCTGGAGCATAAGCGTTCTAGTGTTGTTTTGATAGGAGCAAAGAGAAAAGGAGCACGTATATGCTGCTTCTAGTAGCTTAAATGCTCTCAGGATCACAAATAAAATAAAAGCAGTTTTTGGCAGACTTCTCGCAATTGTTAAAAACTAATTTTGCATTGCAGTCAAGGTATGTCTTTATGCTCGACAAAATTTCCTCTGAGCACAATTTTCAAATATATACATCTTACATCATTGTGCTTATTGTTTCAGATGACAGATACCTTTGTGGTGTATTATACATCACCCATTAATTCCCTAAGCACTACCTATTGTATTAATACCAGCTGTCTATGACTATTCAACCAGCACAAGAAAACAGGCAAAAACAATGGTGCAGTGATGAGTCATAATTTTCATAGTCTTGCTTAATAAGGAGGTGTGAAAAATGTTTTCTAAATATTGTAGCTCTGCTGTTGTCTATATGTGATTATAATGTTTATGCAAGCAACACAAAACAATGTGTACACAATCAACATCTGGCTACTGAGATGGCTGTACAGAAAGATTTGGAGATTTATCAAACATTACTTACAAAGGGTCAGATTCTGATACTGTTACTCAGGTTCTGCAGCTCTCTCTCTTTCAAGAGTTTTACATAACCTATTACATCTGGGCTCAAAAACGAACCCTAGAGTATATTTAGCAGGTCCAAAGAAGAATAACTAAGGACAAGCATAAATCTGATATTCCTCAACTATTTTTGTTCCCTTTTTGAAGTGTTACTTCCATGTATAGGGTTGAAATACGTGACAAAACCAACAATATTGTCTACTGATTAAAGCCTTAGCCTAGTGATGAATACATATTTTCTGCCTCTCCCCGTCTGCACTGTACCCACTGAAGAGGCTAATTTTCATCTCAAACTATGTCCATCCATCATAAATATCCTGTGCAGACTTCTTCTTATTGAAAATAATAAATTAGTATTCAAATAAATGCTCCAGAACTAATTCTGAAAACAGCTGTGGCAACGGGCAGTATAAATAGGGTGATAAGGACTAGGAGCTACTTAACTAAAATGCACACAAGTGTTTTCAGAACAATCATTTTACTACACTGTTTTGAAGGTTTCTTTTAAAGTGCTTATAGCACGGCGGTCCATATATTTTTTGGGTTAATATGGATGCATAGGGTGAAATCTTAGCTTCCTTGAAGTCAAGAAAATTCCCCTCGATTTCTATGAAAATATAATTTCAGCCCAGGTCTCTAAACCAGTTGATTTCAGAACACAAAGATAGCAAAAACCCTGCTGAAACTGCATCAGATGTTTAGTCATAATTTTGGGACAGGGGAGAATTGTTTAGTGGTTTTTGTGTTTGGTTGGGTTTTGGTTGCTTGTTTCCTTTTTGGTGTTGCTTATTGTTTGGGGGGGGGTGGGGGTGTTTTGTTTTTCTTTTTAATGTAGCTGATATGGCTTTTCTATTTTTCCTAAATATGAAACTCAACATAGGGGTTTTTTTCACAGAGATACAGTAAAAGAATTAGAGAAGCACAAATATAAATTTAAAAAATTATTACATGTTTTTTCTCCCTTCTTTCACCCTGAAAACTTCATCCAATGACTGACTTCTGTTTACTATCACTGAAAGGACTGAAGGGAAAAGGCTGAAGAAACAGAGAACAGAGTCCAATTTTGTGTTTCTCTTCATAATCTACAGGCAGTATTTTTTACATTAAGTATTACAACCCAAAGAGTTTAATATAATTCTAGTTTTAAACCTTGAAAATTCTTGATATAGCATAGCAATGTAAAAGAATCATGGTTTTAAATATTATTTACCTTGATGCAAGAAATGGAAACCCTATTTTTAGCTTTTAACTGTTGAAATTGTAAATGTCAATCCTTAGTAGTTTCCATGTTTTGAAGTATTCCTCTGAGGCTAACAAGTTAGAAGTCAATGCTAATATGTTACCGCCATTCTTTGGCTGAAAGATGGAATTAGAAAGCAATGTTGAAACTGTCAGTGAGTAGAGCTGTAGAATTTACATTGTGTGATAATGGCTTCCTGAAAGTGGAGGATCTTATTTCAGTGCCAGTGTCTCAGGAGGTACTGCACAACAGAACAACAATCATAAATATAGGAGTCAGGTATAGTTAGTCTCAATGCCTACTGAATCCAAAACAAAAAAGGCCAAACACCCACCCATAGAATCACAAAATTGTTAGAGTTGGAAAGGAGTTTTGGAGTTCAACCCCTCTGCCAAGGCAGGGTCACCTAGAGCAAGTTACACAGAAACATGTGCAAGTGGGTTTTGGATGTCTCCAATGAGCAAGAATCCACGACCTCCCTGGGCAGCCTCTTCCAGAGCTCTGCCACCCTCAACAAAAATTCTCCCTTGTGTTGAGGAGAAGCTTCTTGTGTTTTAGCTCATGGCCATTGCTCCTCATCCTATCACTGGGCACCACTGAAGAGTCTGGCATCATCCTCTTGGCACCTGCTTCTGGGATATTAAATGTGTTAATGAGATTCCCTTTCAGTCTTCTCTTCTCCAGACTAACCAGGTCCAGCTCTCAGTCTCTCCTCACAAGAGATGCTCCAGACTCCAAATCATCCTTGTAGCCACCACTTTTCTCCAAGTAAAGCTGCAGCATGCACATCATGTGACAGTAGAACAGTGATTCTTTTGCAGTTAAATGGGTATGTCCATGTAGTAAACATTGAAGCATTGCCTATTGGACAAATGAGAAAGCAAACAGCTTTGGTAGTAAAATGCTTTCCTGTATTTAACCTTAATGGCGCCTCATTATAAAAAAAAATATGGTTATGAAATGTAAGGCAAAAAGCATTTTGTTGAATTCAGTATATTTTTAATGAAACTTCTGTTTATCCATTTGTTGGTCCAGAGTCACCAGTGTTTTCACAACTAAATACTCCCTAGGATCTAAAATACTGCTACGGCATATGATACAATCCACTTCTATGAGGACCTTTCACTTCAAATGCACTGAATTTTACAAAGGCTGGCAAGAATCAGAATAAACAATCATCTGAGTGCAAACTTTCAGTGTATTGCAATGCAATGATGAAGTTAAGCTTACAGTTCATTATTCACTTAAATTTATGCTGAAGTGGTAAAGCATTCCCTAGCTTGCCACTTTTCCATTCTTCTATCTCTTCCCCCAACACTTGTCTTTTTCCCATTGACTGCTCTTCTGCCAGTTCAGTTTCCCTTCCAGATTACTACACATCTGCACAAACACTTTTCCTGGCATGATGAAAATTCAGAGTGCTGTGAGGATTAGAACACAATGTGAACAGTAACTTTGCCATATATTTATAGGAGCCTATAAAATTATACTTGAATTTATACAGAAAAGAATATCAAAGAGAAGTAAGTAGACTATGTTACCTCTATATGTAAAACAGTTGTAACTGAAAGAGTAGCAGCAAAGATAACCAGTCTTTAGAACAGATAATTTTCACACTCAGAGCATTTTGAGATAGGGAGGAAGCTTCTTTCTGAAACTCATAAGTAACTACAGTCACTTCTTTCACAACACTTGTAGAAAGAATTCATCCAGAGTAATGTTATGTCTTATTTTGAGTAGAATGTCATATTAGTTTATGAAGAACATTCTTTATGGCCTTAGTTTATACTCCTCTCAATCTGTTCTAAGAGATACTTTGATACTTTTGTTAACATCATACGATACTTTTAATTCAAAAATTTTCTGAGTAAGAGCTTTTAATGGAACATGATAGAGAGATCAAATAGAATATTTTTAATTATAAAATTCCATAGTTGAAATAAGGTTCTGAATTAAATCATTGGGTTTGAGCATTAGAAGTGATAAAAATAATTACGTAGGCAAATCTAGCTACATGATCTAACTTCACTAAAGAGATGATAGCTGGGCAATCGATATAATAAAGCACAAAACAGTATCACTGACACTCTAACTTATGACAACAAGAACATTAGTTTGACTCCAATATCTCAAATTTTAACCGAACAACTTTTTGTGGTACTGAAAATCAGATTACATTTATATCACATATTCAGATTACCTTCAACTCATCCATTTTTAAAAGGTCTGTTTTTATACTAAGCAACTCCAAAATCACAAACAAGCAGAAAATAGTTTTATCATACTGAAACTTATTTTTTATTTTAGTAAGTGCCTACAAATTGTAGAATTTATTGATAACACCAAAACGATTTGGAAAACCAGAGCTAATTGCCATATATCTTAGATCCCTGGACTCTTAGTGGGACTGAGATGAGATGTTACTATGTTACTGCAATTTGTTGGAGCTAGTACCTCACTCTTAGTCAAATCAATTTCCACGAAAAAAGTTTTCCTACATTACCAAATATGTTGATAACAAGAAAACTAAATGATGCAGCTTCACTGGGCATCTATTCAGCCCCACATCATCCTGAAATCTGAAATATCTCCTTTCACTTCAACAGCTAAAGAATAGATATCATAATATTGTCAGACAGAATCAGCGTCAGCAGAGCAATTGGGAGGGTGTGGGCAGCAGGGAATCAGAATACTATACCACTGTGTATCACCAGTGATATAGAAGCATAATATCTACTTCCTTTCCAATACTTTCCAAATACACATTTTCCAAAATGTTCAATCATTTTGAAGAAAATTAACTGCAGTTACAAGTCTATCATCGGGTGAAAAAGTCGCAGTAAGTTGACAAGCATAATTTATTTATGTGTTCTAGAATTAAGCTAACAGATGTTATTAGAACTCTTGGCTAGGATGATGCAGAGTGCAGGCATTTCTGTATCGATGTCAATGCCTAGTGATATTGCTAGGATTAAAATAAATAGCAACCTTTGAAATATAAAAGTGTATTTTTATTAAAAATCTGAGATGATAATAAAAGCAGACTCTAACCAGCAGTTGAAGAAGCAGTTAGTAGAAGAAGCAGAGGGAGTTGTAGCTGCAGCTTGCAAAAGATTGGGACTCTGCAGAAGCCCTTCAAATCAAGGTGAGGTGACATGGCAAGTGTGCCACTAACAATACAGATAATAGAGACACAATTCTACTGTTCAAAATTTGAAACAGTAATAGCTTTTTCAGTTTATCAGGCAAAAAGCAGATCCATACATTAGTATAACTACACTGTCTTACTTTAGAATATTATAGAATCATGGAATATGCTGAATTGGAAGGGACCCATCAGGATCATTGAGTCCAACTCCTGGTCCTGAAAAGGACCATCCCTAAGAAATCACACCATGTGCCTGAGAGAGTCGTCCAAATGCTTCTCAAACTCTGTCAGGCTTGGTAACCATATCCTTGGTGAGCCTGTTTGCTAATCTAGTATTACATCATCCATTCAATTTACTAATGTAAACTTTCAGTCCAGTTATATTAGTAATAATTTGTTTTCTTTGAGGTTTAATAATTTTAAGGATTATAAGAGTCAAGATTCCTCAAAAGTGAAGTGATAGCTTTCATGAAGAGTGCTTGGTTTAAAAGAAAATGCTTTTAAACAGGAATAGGTTCGTTGTTTTATTATTCTTTTTGCACTGCTCTAGGTTTTACATTGTTTCAATAGATATACCTTTACTCCTTAATGATTAATATTTTTCAATCTGAATTGAAAAGCCACTACAAGTAACAAAAATTATTCTTTCATTAATCAGGAACAATCACAATTTCCTCTCTCTCAACTTTCATTTTTATCATGACTTTGAATTTTTTCCGGTAAAGTACACTCTAAATAGAGAAAATGTGTTGGGGTTTCCTTTCTCAAGGGAAAAGGTTTGTTATTTTGAAATTACAGCTCTGAAGATCAAAATAAAGTGACTGTTCACTGCACTATCCAAATAGGCTATCTTTGTACAAAAAAACCCTTTCATTTTCACAACTAAATTGACTAAAAGGCACTGTTACCTAGCAACATTCATTGTGTTTATGACCTTTCATCCAATCTGAGCTCACAGATGTGCTTCTGAAGCTAATATACATCATACATTCCCCACCTTCTTTGATGCAATGTACAAACCCTTAGAGCAGGCTGTGTAATGTCCTTTGTAAAAATCAAGAGAAACATAAAAATTAAGAAAAATGGGATACATTTGAAAATAGTTTAAAAACTCCAAACTATGAATTTAAAATCTCTCTGCAATCACCGTAGTGTAATTTGCAGCAGACTGAAAATTTGCCTAGGAAGTTGTGCACACAGGCACACTGGATATATGATTGATAGGTAATAAATGGACTGATCCTGAGCCTTCTGAAATCAAGATGTCTTAAGGAAACCTAAAAGAGAAAATGTTTGGTCTTTAAAAGTTACTCACTGCCTGAATTTCAGATAATAGTGACTTTTTTCCTTTAAAAACCATGACATTTATGGATATTTCCATATATTGTTTACAAGACTAATGGGTACCCTCATCACACTCAACATGTTCCTTAAGGAGAAGGTGCTGATCTGGTGACCCATGGTAGAACAGGAGGAAATGAAATGACATAGCATAAGGGGAAGTTCAGACTGGACATTAGGAAATGGTCTTGTAAAGAACAGGGAGTTGAACTCAATGATCCTTATGGGTCCCTTCCAATTTAAGGTATTCTATGATGACTAAATTTAGTGAATAAAAGTTGTGTCCCTACTTTAGTCACATACAGTACTCTGAAATAAAAGCATGAATATCATTGTATAACATTTGAAGCTAAGCTTACAGGGAAAATGTATCTGCTGTGTTTATAGGTCAATTTGAAAGCAAAAAGCACTGTAAAAGTACTATAATTCTTGCCCGTTTCAGGTTTAGATAGCCTGCATAAACTCTTACGCTGTTGCAGCTATAGTTTAAAATTACGTTATCAAGTGATGTCAGTTGGGTTGCATCTTTTCTCCTTGGATCTGTTCACAATTTCTCTATTTGTGATTGGAAAGAATATGCTTTCTAACTTTTATATTGGCAAGAAACAAAAAATTGGAAATCATTTATTATGTATGGTCAATACGCTTTTCCAGGTACTTTTTTTGGATATAGCACCTGCAGAATTTGGAGGGTCAAATTTAGTTCCCAGTGCATATGAAGGTTTTGCAGCTGTCTAACCTTACTCCAGATGTAAACAGAATTTTAACACATACCGTTCAATCACCCAAAGTCCAAGCACAGGATACAGCATACAACACCACGACATTTAATTTAAAAAAAAGGAAAATGCCAGTCTTGTGAAGTTTCTTCCATTAGCATAAAAATCTACTTTAATAAACTCAGCCACACACATAGTCTGATGTAACTCCAGTTAATTTCCCATAACAACAAAATGTTAATATAATCTCCCAGATGCCCCCACAGACTTGAGATTTATTACATAGGAAGAATAGCTCAGTTGCATCTACCTATACCTTTGGCAGACCCAGAGCAACAGAAACTGAAATATGTTAGAGGTGAGCACTGTAAAAATTTTTAATTGTATGCCATTTTGATAATTAAGCTGTTTTATTCAGCACATTTGAAAACCTGCTATTTTAGAACCCGAATGCAAATTTCAATGCATAATGATTACTCCTTCGTTCCTTGACTTGCTGAACGTGAGCCAGCCTATGCCCAGGTGGCCAAGAAGGACAATGGTATCCTGCTCTATATTAGCAATAGTGTGGCCAGCAGAACCAGGGCACTGATTGTCCCCCTGCCCTCAGCACTGGTGAGGCCTCACCTTGCAGTGCTGTGTCCAGTTCTGGGCCCCTCACTACAAGAAAGACATTGAGACATGATCATGTCCAGGGCAAGTCAATGGAGCTGGGGAATGGTCTGGAGAATAAGACATATGAGGAGTGGCTTGGGGGAGTCTGAAGAAAAGGAGACCCGGGAGGAAACCTTTGCTCTCTACAAGTGTCTGAAAGGAGATTGCAGCAATGTGAGGGGAAGCCTCTTGTCTCAGGCAACTGGTGACAGGGCAGGAGGAAACAGCCTCAAGCTGCACCTGGGGAAGTTTAGGCTGGACATCCCATTGGAGCTGACTACCCAGGAAGGTGATGGAGTCACCATCCCCGAGTGTGTTCAAGAAATGAGTCGACAGGACAATTAGTGCTGTGGTTTATTTGGCAAGGTGGCAATCATTCAAAGAAGGGACTTGATGATCTTAGAAGTCTTTCCCAACCTAAATCATTCTGTGATTCTGTGCCTCCCACTCATACTGAAGAATTAAGTGTTCAGTGATCAGTTTCAAGTCATCTGGGTATTTCCTCCGAATAATTACAGTTTAGAAAATGTAACCCTTTTAATCTTCTCCCATCAGATATTGCTGCTTGGTAAACAAAAGTAGCCTTCCTGGGATGGCTTTCCTTTCAAAAGGTTGCTGATCTGATCTACACACCTCAACATTAAAGTAAAATTTAAATATATATATTGTCAATATTAAAGATTTGCAAAAGAAAGATATTATCTTCCTTTAGGAAGACTACAACATACATTCAGTCTCAGCAGAAAAAAATCTTTTTCCACTTACAGTGTCTATTTCGCCTCCAAAGGTGATCCTGGGGACTGTATTCACACACACATGCACATGGGTATTCTATATATGCATTTTAATATACTTAAAAGTAATAAGTACTCACATGCACAAATGCACACAAGCCCAGTACTTGATATTTAAAGAGAATGAGTGAGTGAATATTATGCAATAGTAAAGAAAATACACATTATGCTGATAGCTGATACGCAAGTGCAGAAGCCACTTGAAGACATTTCAACACAACATCCAGGGCACAGAATTCCAGGGACTAAAGTTAATATCAGCTATAATTTCTGGGTGGTGTATATCTGAAATAGTTACAAACATATCTTAGAAATGAGCAAAAACACAAATGTTAAAAAGATGGCCACTCTCCATCAGATTTACTGTAGTTCTTGCAATTTCAGCATTCTGACATAATGACTTGAGAATACTGACTCAGCACAGCTTCAGAACTTTCAGAGTATGGAGAAACACCCAGGTATTTCTTCACCTGTATCACTAGAGTGAAGACGATTTGTCAGCAGAGATCTCCAAAATCAGTATTCTGTGGTAGATAATAGGCATGCAACTGCTTCAGAAATCAGTGCATATTTTTCTATTAATTTTTTAAGTTGTCTTCTCACCATGTCATTTATTTACACAGCATGAAACAATTATGTATCTCACCTGGCTTACTCACTTTAGAATTGTATATAGGGTATTAGTAATTGTGGTGATTTTCATTGTAAACCTTAATCTTGGCTCCTGTTCCAATATAAATGATAAAACCTATAAAGAGGTAAAATGGATCATAATACAGAATCCCTCAAAGATCATGTTTTATGTCCTATGTTTCACAACAGCAAAAAAATCAGACTAGTTTTTAAGGCTCTGAGTCTATTTTTATGACTTGAACTTATGAGTTTTCCATGTGAATAGAAATTTTGAGAATTGTACAGAGAGGAAAGTACCCTGAAGAGATTGTCTTGCCCACAGCAATATGACTTCAATAATTCTTCACATTTTGTCTGTGTTTGTGCTGTCTAAAAATGTCCAACAAGTATTTCAAAATTTCTCTAAATAATCTTATTGAATGCATTACTTTCCTAAAGTCGTGTTTTTTTCTCAATATATGACTTTTTAAACTTAGGCTATTTAAGCCCAAGTGCTTCTCATCCTATCCTGAATAAACACAAAGAACTGTTCTTCCTCCTCAGGGGTTTCAAGAACTTTGAACATTTAAGTGGCCTAGTATTTCTGATTTTGTCTCTAGGTAGAGTATACCCATGTTCTTCAAAATTTAGTGTATAAGTAGCATGTGGTGGTAATGCTCAAGTTATTTTTTTTTCCTTTTCAACTCAGGGTATCATTTGAACTGAAGAGAGAAAATATTTTCAAAATATAACAGTGTTTAAATAAAATATTTTTATTTGTGCAGTCCATTATGGAAGTTATTTTCCAACATGATGATGTACTCAGTACCCCTATATCCTCCTCCACAAAAATACCAGTGCACCAGTAATTTTAACTTTGCACTTAGGCAATTGAATTTTCCTAGATAAAAACCTCACTTTTCTCTTAATTTAACTGCAGTAATTTGTTTTAAATGACTTATCACTATCTTAGGTGCATTTCAAATTTACATCTTGATTTCTGATAGGTTTGCAGACCCTCTTAGCCTTGCAAAATTTGAAAATTTGCATCCTTCCTATCCCATCACCCAAACTGTCCATGAAAGTACAAAGTTGGACAGGACTATGGAATGAAAACCTCATGAAATGTCTTATGAGTTTGACTGCTTAACCTTTAGCAAATACTGTTTACATAAGTTGTTCAACTGCCTGTTTAATCACCTTTGTAGGATTTCGTTTAGATCACCATACTTTAACAGGTTTTTTATTAAGATATAGAAAAAGCCTTGTTTTTTCAAGATCAGTTTGTCAAGATTCATCATATCTACCACTGCCTTTATAATTTCTGTTTTAATAAATAAAATTATATGTAGTTTTGAAAACAGATATTCAACAAGAAATGTAACTAGAAGATTTTTCTTTCCCAACAAAAATTTTATTGAGCTTACAATTGCTTCTGTGAATTTTAATTACAAGTCACAATTAGATTTAAGGGGAAAAAATCCTCATGGACTCTGGGAGTAGGATAATTGTGTTTTACCTTTTAATCCTTCCATTTGCATAAGGATAGCTCGGTCATTACAGGAAGTTCTGTTTTGAAGAAAAAAAGTATTACTGAAACGGTATAAAAAATGAATAGAGCTTTTATTAATGATAAGTAATATAATAATATTAAAAATGCTGTTGTTTTCTGTGCTGTTAAAATCTGATCTAGTTTTCATTAACAAGACATCATACCTGAAATGTGCAAAACAGCACCTATGTTAGGAATGTTAAAAACACTGAAATCAAATGTTCCTTTATGTCTTGATAATAACAGCAAGAACAGTAAACAACTTCATGAGAGATGTGGTGAGTTGCACAGTAGAATCATACTTTAGTTAGTTAAGTACAACTATTTTTGGCAAAACAGAAGGGCAAAATTGTTTTAAAGAAGAAAGCAAATAGAGAAGAACAGATGGAAGTGCTTTTTTTCATTTTTGAATTAAAAGAAATTAAATCAGTAAAAAGCAGTTTTAATGAAAACCTGATTTAAATGTCATTCTACAAAATTATTGTAATCTAATGAGGATATGCTGGATTTGTGCCTGTTTCAAAAAAGCTGATTTACTGCAATAATCTGAAATCAACAAACAGGACATTCATAATATGAGATCAAAATGCTATATATTACATATAAAAACGTTTATTCAGGCAATTTCATTCAGAAGATGGCTTAATCATAATAATTTACTCAAAAAAAAAGACAACTTGCTACAAAGTCCAGCTTCTAATTCCCCTAGAAAGCTAGTTAAGAGTTAACCTTCCATTAATAAGGCTATATAACTGAACAAATGTAGAATAATAGAATCATAGAATGGTTAGGGTTGGAAAGGACCCAAAATGTCATCTAGTTACAATCTTTCTGGAATGGGCAAGGATGCCATGCACTAGACCAGGTTGCTCAAAGCCCCATCCAACATGGCTTTGAACATGTCCAGGGATGGGGATCTATAAATTCTCTGGGAAATCTGTGCCAGTGCTCCAACACCTTCAAAATAAAGAATTTCTTACTAACATCCAACTAAAGCTGCCTTCTTTCAGGTTAAAACCATTACACCTTGTCCTGCCACTATCTGCCTGTATAAAAAGTCCCTCCCTCTCCCTCCTTTCTATAAGCTCCCTTATGGTGAATGTAAGGCTGTAATGAAATCTCCCTGAAGCCTTCTCTTTTTCAGTCTGAAGATCTGTTGTCTCAGCTTGTATCTGTAGGAGATGTACTCCAGCCCTCAGTCACCTTCATAGCCCTCTGGACTTGCTGCAACAGGTTCCCATCTTGTACTGAGTATCCCAGATGTGAATGCAGCGCTCCAGGGGAGGTCTCATGAGGAGAGAGGTAAAATCCCCTCTCTCAACCTGTTGACCATACCTTTTTTGCTGTGTCTACTGCACATCTCAGCTTCATGACACTTGCAAATGTGCTGAAGGTGCACTCGATGGTCTTACTGTCTATATTGCTGATGAAAATATTGAAGATCACCAGTCCCAAGACAGAGCCCTGAGGGACACCACTCATCACCAGCCTCCACCTGGATATAGAGCCAGTGTACACAAATCTCTGGTTGCATCTACCCAGCCCATTCCTTAACCACTGAACAGTCCATCCATCAAACCCATGTCTCTGGAGAAAAGGGCGTCATGTGGGACTGTATTGAAGGCATTACAGAAGTCTAGATAAATGACATCTGTCAGTCTTCCCGTAATGACCGCTGTAGCCAGAAGGTCACCACAGAAAGCCACCAGATTGGTCAGGTACAATTTGCCCTCAATAAAACAATGCTATCTGCCTTAGATTATCTCTTTGTCTTTTATGTGACTTAGCAGATTTGTTAGGAGGATCTGCTCCAAGACCTTCCCAGACACAAGTAAGGCTCACCAGTGAGTCTGAAATTCCTCAGAATTTCCCTTCTCCCCTTTTTAAAAACATGAGTGACATTTCCCTTTTTCCAGTCACCAGGGACTCCACCTGACTGTCTTAAAATTTCAAATATGATGGAGTGTCTTGGCAAAAACATAATTCAGTTCCCTCAGGATACTGGGATGCATGTCATCAAGTACCATAGACTTACGGCTACTTAGCTTCATTATGCGGTTCAGAAGCTGCTCTTTGCTTATAGTGGCAAGACTTCCACTCCCCACACACTCACCCGGAAAATCAGGAACTTGAGACAAGTGGGAAGCTTCACTTCCAGTGGAGACTGAGGCAAAGAACTCAGAGTACCTCAGCCTTCTTCATTGTCATCAATTCACCCTTCTTGCATCTGAGGGGGAGTACACTCTACTTGTCCTTTCTTGTTTGACCTATATATTTATAGAATCCCTTCCTGATATTCTTCACATCCCTTGCCAAGTCCTGTTCTAGCTTTACTTTGGTTTCCCTGATCCCATCTCTACATATCTGAACAGTATCCCTGTCCATTCTGCAGGTCACCTGTACCTGCTCTCACCTGCTGTGCATTTCTTTCTTACTCCTCAATTTAAGGAGCAGATCTTTGCTCAGTCTTCCTGGTTTCCAGCCTGCCTTGCTTGATTTCCTGCGCACGAGGATGAAGAGCTCTTATTCTCTACGAAAAGTGGCCATAAAGAGTTGCCATCTCTGGTCAGCCCCTCTGTTCAGAAGGACAGTTACCCAGGGGATCCCATTCAACTCCTTAAACAGCTGGAATTTTGGTCTCACAAATTTCAGAATCTTGACTCTACTCCTCACCAGGTCACATTTCTTCAGATCACAAACTCATCCAGGGCATGACCATATCATCCCAGGCTGCCACAATCTTAACTCCTTTCATGAGCTCATCTGCACTGGTGAATAACAAATTCGTCAACAAAGTCCCAACCTAAAATCTTTATCAGGACTCTAATGCCTTCTCAAAAAGATAAGCAGAATGAAAGGTGGAATTGCCTCCTGGTAAAGTTAAAAGGGTAGTTCATATTTGCCCCACTGCTCTGATCAAATCAGCAGGGAAATGAGGGAAATGAGACAGCTTCCACAGTAGCAATACAATAACCATTACAGAGAATTTCAGTGATGCACACATGAACAAAAGCATGGACATTGTGTCTTAATTCCATTAACTGTTTAACCCAAACTTTTTTACATGAGTACAGTGTATATTCTATTGATGGTTCAGATGTAGGCACTTTTGCACCCTGGTGCTGAGCAATGCAAACCTGCTGTTTTGCAAGGATTTCTCTTTTTTTCTTATGTCTTCCAACTATAACCCTTCAGCAAGAAGTTGCACAGCCCTCTTGTCTATAGTAAGTAAGAGTTCACTTAGGCTATATTTAAATTCTGGGACAAGAGTCAACACGTAACTGTTCATTCACCTGGAGTCTATAATAAAGACAAAGAAGGGATGGAATATACGAACATCCTGTCCAAACCTGAGTTAAGATGCATCCTGAGATTTACACACAGATCTGGGATCCTGAATTTCCCAGCTGAGATCTGAGGACCATCCAGACATATTTAGCTTTTGAATATCACATCTATGGTTCAAATGTTTAGAGAAGGTGTCAGCTGCCTGTCAAAAATGCCTACAAACTGGGATCATCTAGCTGACTTGAAACAAAAATAACATGCCCATAATAGAGGATGCTTTTAAAAACCAGCATTTTGTTTTTTGTGACACCTACCCCAATGTATGCACACACTATGAGGTTTAAGACATCCGTATACAAAAAAAATTACAGAAAACATATGTATATTTACAGACCTACTAAACTTCATTGAATTTGAATGAAAGACTGCTGTAATTGGCTAACAAATATTTAAAACATATTCTAGAATATAATAGTTACACAGATTTGTTAACTTGCAGAATAACAACAGGCAGATTTTTAAAGATATTTATGTAAACCTTACCATCTAAAGGAGAGAGTACACAGAAGGATGTCATAAAAATTTGAATATATGTTTTTGCCCCAATTTGTTGCAGTATTGTTATCATTACAATTCACACAATAGTTTCACACACTTTTTCTGATACTATAGTGCAGAAGTTGAGTGAGGGAAAATGTCATTTTGTTCCTGCAAGAGATCTATTAAAGGCTGAACTCTTTCAACTACATGTCCCAAAAAATAATTTTTTGGGATTTTCTTAGGAGATGAAGGTATATAAAGGTATAATAGCAAGTACTGAAGCTGAGTGCATAATACACGTTCAACCACAACATTGTTCAATGTTTTACCCACTGTTTAATCAGGTCATGCTCTTCTGCATCTCCATATGTTTCTGTATTATCCATCAGAAAAAGCTGAATAGAAAATGAGAGCTTGAGAAGTAACAACAGTGCATAAACACACTACTAGAATGGCATAATAAAGGCTGAAAAAAGGAGGGGAGGAATATTGGCCTCACTGTAACTTAAGGAAATAATGCTGGCAAGGTAACAATGATGGGCTGCCTTCTGCATGTCCCAGCTGCAGGGATGAAATAACTTCACGCCTGAAGCTCCACAGAGACAGTCAGGAATCATACACCTATAGAACCTATATAGTTGGAAGGGACTCATCAGGATCACTGGGTCCAACCCATAAAAGACACACACATCTGAGGAACAATATCAGTCATTTAAAATACTTCTGTTGAGGAAATTCACTTCATAAGAGATGGTTTTCAAACAAATTAGCAAGGTTATGAAAAATAAGACACACTCTCTCAGGAGAAAAAGTTACAAAGAAAGCTTCTGCATACCAACAAAACCTGAGTCTTGATTTGCAACCTGAGTCTCAGTCCCAACATTTTCCACCTAATTAATCCCACTGTCCATCTTTAGAAATGGTTTGTTCTTTTCATTCTTCACTGAGTCGATGAAATACATTAAGGTGCTCTTCTCATTCACTGGAATTGTCCTAAAATGGCAGCAAATTATTTCCACAAGCTAAGTTTTGCTAATGAGTAGCATTATTCCAACTATTTAACAACATCATTATTTTCAGGAATGGTCAGAGAAAATGGCTGGCCATGACAGTAGAGAAAAATACTGACCTGGCAATATGAATGACAGCTGGCAGATGAGACTAGGCTCAGACACAAGATTTAAAACAATTTTAAAATGACTAGAATTCTAACCAGACTGTAAATTTTCAAACAGGTTTCCTTATTACTCCCGATGCGTTTCAGCCTTATCACTTACGCAGATACTGCTACTTTTGGGTCAGATTCCCAGTTTCTGAGGAATACTACTTTGGCCTTAAGAAAATTTCAAGCTTCTCTACATACCATAAGCTTTTTAACATTTATCTTCCTCCTTCTCAAGTTTGATATTAGCTCTTTATAAACAACTAAATTCTTTATAGATCTCTTGCATTCAGAAAATTATTATTTTACTAAATTTGTTTCCCAGCTTATTATTTTTTTAGATCATCCTTTAAAGCTTGAGATCATAAAGCGATCAGAACTCATTAGGAACAGAAGAGCAGCTATTTTTTATTTCATTTTTGAAATAAAGCTTAGGCCCTAGAGTGCAATCAATTAGAACACAGTGTTTCTAAACGAAAACGATCTAAGAGGTTTAGAAAAAAAGATATGACAGCCCCTAGTTTCAAAAATAGTTTGCCATTATTTCCTTCAATTAAGCAATGTCCTTTACTTAAAATCCATGGTAATCTGTTGTTGACATTTTGGTGTTAGAGACATAAACCTATAAACTTCACAATTCCTGTGACATATTAGATAGCATCTCTGTTAAGAAATACTATCTCTTCCAAATGGCATGTAAATTACGTGATTTAGTAGTTCCTATAGTAACAATTTCTTTTTTTTTTAAGAGTATTTCTTTTTTTTTTAAGAGTAAAGAGCTGTACACAATATTCAAAAGTTATTAGCTGCAATAAAATTGTGGTAACTTCCCTCCAATTTTCCTTTTTAATTAAAAATGATACTTTTATTTCTTGCACCTGGAAACGTCCAGTTTTTGGAGTGGTCAACAGTTACATTTTTGGCTGGTGCTAAACCACCACACTTTCATGTTTACTATTTGGCCTGAACATGATGTACTGTCTTTACTGTCTGTTACATCCCAGATCCTTAAATTCAGGCGTTAAACTCAAGGTTTCATTATTCTGTTTTAGCACAAAGAAGGAAACCACACTAGATACTCTCAAGAGGTGAAATTCACAGAGAAGTTTAATGGCAAAAAATATGGAAAATCAAGAAACATATGGAATTCAATACAAAACCCTTATTATAGCATTACTCAGCATTTACTTAGTAGTAACTTAGCATAAACTTAGCCAATTCAACCTAGAAGTCTTTAAAACATCAAGACGTTACGTTACCCAGAAAGTTCCATGGAAAGAGGATGAAGACAAGAAGAGATGAAGACAAGAAGACAAGACAGAAGAGGTACAGAAAAATACAGGTACAAGCCTGAGCTCCCAGCTCCAGTCCCGGAGCAGGCAGGCCACAAGCCATGGTCAGTACCTGGTCACTCCTTTTAACCTCTTGGCCCTGCTGGGCTCGCCCTTTGGGTGGGGCTGCCAGTTGCTTGGCCAATCAGGAGCTGAGTTACCTCCCCTGCACCATGATTGACAGCTTACACCATGTGCCTGCCCTCCCAGCCACAGGCACCGCCATTCCAAGATCATTTGTGGCATGAGGCATCCGCTCTCTGACACTGTCCTTGGCAAGTGCTGCAAAACCAATCTCACCACTGAAATCTTTGTCATACTGGCTACTGCAGTACAATAGGAGGTGTTCTTTATCCCAATTTTTTGTTGTTGTTTTGTTATATAAAGGCGTAATGAGTTATATATATGCGTAATGAGTTATATTTTACCATTAATTATACATACCATATCGGAAATCTTAACAAGGAAATTGTTAATTGTACACAAACACCAGAAGTTTTATGAGCTTCATCGTGACCTTTTGTCGAACACTATTCTCTGCCTCTGATCTCTTCACTCTATCCTTTTTGCTGAAGCAGAACACATACTGGTTTTGGCTAGGAGTTTGATTTGTTTCCTAAAGAGAGAGAAAGCTTGAAAATAGGCTATTCATGGTCAGTGTTTTACAAAAAAATGCAAAGACACGTTGAATAGAGCCGTTGCTGAATCCTATGGTATGTATATATATATGTGTATAAATATAAATATATATATAAAAAATACATATATAAAAGAACCTGTTGTTAAAAACTACTATTAAAATTTGTAGATACTCAGCATCTTCAAGTTGAGATGTTTGCACAGAACCTTTACAGCAGAACTTTTTGATCTCAGACTGAAACAGAAGCTTTGATTCTAAACAGTGGTTTTTGCACCCATGTTTCAGGGCCTAAAAATGTGCATATGTCCTTTTGTAAACTTAGTCCTTCACTTTCAAAAGCTACAGGCCCACAAATAGCAGCTGTATGTGCTAATTTTGTCTTCTGAAAATAAAGCTGACTAAATACCTCCAAAGTATTACTGAGATTTAGTGATCTTCAAAAGTTTTTTTTCCCCTGTATCTTTAATTCAGACACATACACATCAATGTAAATTTGTGGTTTAATTCCATCGTGAATTTGGCCTGAAATATAGATTAGCAAAATTGGAAACAGCTGTGCAAGAAACTACTTTCCTCTTCCATTTATAGTATTGTATCCCAATATAAACTCCATTTTAATATAAAGTGATATCCCCCCACTCCTCTCATCCAGATGTTTATGGATTTTTCATATAATCTTCAGTGAAATTGCCAAAATCAACAAAAAGTCTTAACATGTAAATTCAACATATTGTTTCATGTTCATTATGGCCTCTTCTGCCACAGTGCCAATCCTCATTAGATTTCAGATTTACTTTGGTCGACACTGATACAGAAAAGAACTCTGACTCATCATCCCATTGTGGGCTGGGTTCTTATTTAATTCATTTTTGTCTGATTCATGAACTGTTGAAATTCTAAAAATGTTTCATGAATTGCTTGGGAGATGAGAAAATTAATAATAATGATCCAATTTACTGTACATTGAACCAAACTGATTATCATGCAACATACCGACAGACTTTTTCATGGCAAATGAGTCCTGTAGACAGAGGTTTTGTTTCCCTTCATACTGGACATGTCATTATACTGTAAAATAATCATTAAACTCTTAGGCCAAGATCCAGCAAAGTGCTTAAGCACTTGCTTAATTATAAGTTTATGCAAACTCCAAAGTGAAACCACAGAAGAGTTAAATTATATTTTTATCTTTACTATAGTTGTGACAAACTTAAAAGATACATATGTGCTTAAGCATTTTGGTGCATCTTTTGTATATCCAAAGATGAGTGATAATATATAAATTAATAATGCAATGATTTTTAGTTGTCTATTTTCATACTTATATGTATGGAAATATATTTTTTTATGTCTGTAGCATATCCCCTGGCAGGTCAGGGGGGTAAATTCACCTCCAGCTGATCACAATGAACTAATTGCTAATTATCGTATGGGAAATAGTTTTAAAAGTCTTGATTTATGTGAAATCCTGAATTAAATGCAGAGGGTCATTGAAGGTTTTATGGCACTAAACCAAAGTTCAAACAAATCAACTATGCTGATCAGGAAATTAATATGGAATTTCTAAGAACAAGAATATGTCATGAACACTGCTCCTTTCCATCATTTAGTCACTTTATAAGTAAGGTTTCTGCCTGGATATTTTCTTAAGAGGTCATTATGCAAAGACTAGAGAAATATTAGCCAGGCTCACAAAAAAATCCCACCAAGAGCAGTGACAAAACTTTTAACTGTAACTCCACCTTCATGAAATATAGGACCTTACCACTGTAATTCAGCTATTTTTGCACCAGCTAGTACATCTAAAATGGAACCTGCTCCTAACACAAAAAGTTGAATGTTATTGTGGTACCTTACTAAATTGGACCTTCAGTGGGATCACTTGTGTTTGGCCTGGGTATGAGGGATTCTCAAACATTCAGGAAGCTCAGGACAGATATTTCCTTCATTCTGCAGACAGATACACAGAGGGTTTTGCTCCCATAATTCTAAAGCATTTAAGCGTATGTAATTCATCAAATGAGTTTCCTCAAAGGCAATAAGTTGTCTAACACACTAAAATGCAGCGGGCTCCATCTGATTAGAGGCTCTCAGGAACACAGCTTGGCTTATCCTGTGGCACAGTACACACCTTAAGGGTCTGATTGACCTTTACAGTGGAAGCTGGGTTGTGACATATGATCCAGAATCTTACCTTTTTCATTTTAATAGGAACTGCATTGCTAAGGATAAATGTCCAATTTGAAGACTTGGATCTCGCTTCAAATTTGAGAGAAGTGAGATTAAAGTTGTCAGAGATTAGCATAAAAATTTCAGAAAACAATAATTGAAACCAGAATTCCTACGCTGCTTCTGAAGATTGATATCCCATGACAATGAGCTTTGATAAATCACTCTAGCTGAGAATCTATTCTTATGCTCTTTACAGAGTGTGTGTAATAAATCAATATACTGACAGATTTAAGAAAACCTCTCATTCTGCCTTCATTGCATTAGATATCTTCTCAATACAGTTAAACCATTTTTCAGTACTGGAAGTCTTCCACTGAGTGATGTGTACAGAACATTGCTTCCTCCCTCAGTAACACAAATATTCAGAGAAAATGTATTGTTCTCTACTCAGTTTTATTTAAATTTTTCTTTCCATGGCAGCCAAACCAATCATTTCAAGTGCTTTCAAAGTTGCATGTTAACTCCTCATCTAACATATAATGATGATATAAAAGTCATTATTTGATGCTTAATTATTTTTAATAAATACAGTATCGCATGTAAAGCCTCAGCTCTGTGAAACAGATATACAAAACCAGGAAAATATAAGCAATAAATATGACACATGAAATAATGCAATAACAAAAGAGACAAAAATTTAGTTTGGAAAGATCTGTTAGGACTATTCCAGATAGAACTCAAAACATTACTGTACGTAGCATAAAATAGTAACACTTAAGCTCAACATCTAATCTCTATTCTGAACACTAATTCTAAGTTTGCTATTTCACTTCAGCTTAGGTTTAATTAGATTTCAGTGAAACAGGCCCATAAACTTTCTTTAACTGACCTGTCATTTTTCCACATGATGACCCTATCTTAAAGCAAAATTAAAACTTTTGAGTTGAAGCGAGGAGGACTAGGAATTGTTCCTCCTAAATGCACTATGATTATAAACTCTTATTAACAACAAACATGTACAAAATTCTTCTCAGTGTTAAATAACTCATTTTGCAATAGCACCTTGAAGAGTTGGACATACCTGCTCACTATGGACTTTGCAAACCCCACACAGTGAAAACATGGTCTCTCACACCAAAGAATTAACAAGAATTGCAGGAAACTAATTTGCTCCATTCTTTTTTCACAGACACATGCAAAATAAGGAAATGTTTTATTTCATGCACCTAGGACTACTCACATTGAGAATAAAACCATAAATTTTAACTAAGGTCACTCCATACATTTTTTTTTCTTGCATGTGTTTGCATAGCAACTGCTTCAGTATAGCATCATTGAGAGAACCCGACAACAGCACAAAAAATCCTCATGGGCTTCCCTTTCTCCTCAACATTGAGGCAGGCATTAGTAAAATTAAAGTGCATTCCTTCAGCAATCCTCAATAGACGACTATTTAAAAAATAAAACTAAGCACAGGAAAAGATAGGGCCATGCTAGAATTAAACTTGGTATATTTTTTCATAGTCTCTTTCAAAAAGAGTCAGGAGTTAGTCCATTTGATTTTTTGCATTAAAGTATTTTGAAAGCAGACTGACTCATAGAACTGTTACTCAGTTGTGTGTATTTCTTGATACCAACTGACTGCTTTTTGGAGGATGCAAAAACTTCTTCCAAAAGAAAGAAAAAATAAGTGCTCCTTACAATGCTTTAATAGAGACAATTATCAGGTAGTTTAAAAATACAAAATATACATGATAAACACAATGCTGTTCTGCTAGACAAATGATTAAATTGCTTATCTGCTGCTTTGTGAGCACAGTTACAATACAAAGACAGTCTCACCAAATTAATCCAATATTTTGATGATAGACAGTATTCGATATTTTGCTTATGTATTATAATAACTGAACTGAAACTTATCCATTTTGGAAGTGGAGAGAGCTCTACAAGTATCTGAGGTGTACATGGACACTAACTCTCTATTTCCAATGCCTTTGTGCATGCAAGTCAAACCAGCTGTGTACATGCACAATTACCCATATTCATTATATCACATGAGTAAGTATATTTTCACCTACTTGGGTCTTTCTCACACCTAAATGTTCTTCTTCAAGTATTACCAGCCTTTCTTGATAATTAAAGGCAAAGCAAAAAATTTTAAGTAGAATTCTTGAGGCAATTATTTAAAGAAAGTTCAGATAAGAAAGTTGATAGATCATTTTTTCAACAAAAATAGCTCTATTCTGTAGAAAAATAGCTAGAATTTTTCAGGCACTAAAGCATTTTTCCATTAAGAATTCTTCCACAGCCGCTCAATTTCTCAGGGGAATTTTTGCAAATTATTTTTAAGATGTTTTAATGATTTCATTTGAATAGTTTCATACTTGACTCCAACCATCAGATCAAATTGGATCTGCAATTTTTCAGGCCAGAAGTTCACTATTATGTACATCACCAATTATATTTTTCGTCATGATGACAACTATTCTGATCATTGCATGTAGTGATCAGCAGTTATTACAGCTGCATATGACAATATCTTCCCCCTGTAAATCTAAGCAGGTTTGGAATAGATGAGCAGAGCAGCAGACTAGACAGATGCCTACTGCTAACTTATCCACAGTAGTTCAAAGAGTAGTATCCATTTTTCCAGTTGACACTCTGTTCTCCATACCTAGAACCACATCTGTAGAAAATTATTCAGAACTACACACAAAAAATGTAGACCTTGAAAGTGTCATTATGATTGCTTGACTTTACCTATTTGTTGACCACAAGATTCCCAGCTCCCAGTATATTGTCAAAAAAGCAGTGCAGTTCTTTGTCAATGATGGTTTAACAATGAGAAATCCAGAACTCATAAAACAAAAACAAATATGTGGGCTTTTTTAACTTGTGTTATTTTAATTTAAGCCTCTTGATTTGTTGAAGTACAGAAAAGAAGATATATGTTATTAAGAGAAATGCTATGCTATCTCTTCCCACCAGCATTTATCAAGAATTTTGAAAAATGCTACACAAAATCTTCAGAGTAGTATTTATAGACAGGGGGAGAACAAATGAATTTAAAATAAGAAAAGTTAATTAAGATACAAGTTAGGCACTCTCTAAAGAAGACTCAGAATCACAGCATTGGACCCAGGTGCATTTGTCCTCCTTTTTTTCTTTTTTTTTCATTTTAATCTGTTTTACAGCTTCTACAGTTTTAAAAAGTATTTTCCATGTGATAAAAATAACTCTTAAAGACTCCAGTGTCCTTAGGCAATATTACATTGGGAACTTTCTTTTCCTTTATAGAAATGTAATATTTAGAGCAAGCACAAATGGTAAGTTAGAACTTTCTAGGATGCACGCATAAGAATGCAGTACAGAGAAGGATCTATGCTGTATATTTCCACAATAATATCCACTATTCCATGAAATAAAATGATTGCACTGAGTTTCCAAAGCTTAGAAATAATGAAGAGAACAGGGATTTTAGATAATGTTATAAAATTGCAGGTGTACTAAACTTATTTATCAGGTTTAGGTTGTGATAACTAGCATAAGCAATGCAGCAGAATAATCCCATTTTTATTCTACTGTTCCATGCAGTATGTCAGCACAACATAAAGGACTATTTGAATAACCAAATGCAAGTCTACAACTTGCATTAAATCCATCTTAGATGACACTGAAAGACTAGGATATTCATTAAATGCAGTGTACTTCAACTACATTAAAGGAAAGTCCTTGGAGGACCAGAGAGGTCTGCACACAATGATAATTATAGTGGGTTTTTTTCACCTGCAAACTACGGTGGAATGAGTGTCTTTAATCCGAACAACAGAACATAAATTCTTATTACAAAATAAACATAAATCTGAGATTTTTAGAAGTGTGACAAATGAAAGGGAAAAGGAAATGGAGATTTTGAAATGGTAGAAGTTATAAAATAGGCATCAGCAGAATAATGCTGCAAATAGGGTTTTCTTTTCACTATTTATAGGTACTCAAAAATGCCCTAAATTTTTAAAAACCTTTGAAATGGGTAAAGGAGAATAACTTATCAATGCATATAAATAACTTAAGGGTAGGTGTCAAGAAGATCAAACCAGACCCGTGTGAGTGGTGCTCAATGACAGACAAAAGGCAATGACCACAAACTGAAACAGGAATCTGAATATGAGAAAAATTTCTTTATTTTACAGCTGACAGAACACTGGAACAGTGTCCAGTGAGGTTGTGTAATCTCCTCTGGAGCTATTAAAACCCACCTCGACATGGTCCTTTCGAGGTCCTGCTGTTGCTGAACCTGTTTATTTTTGGACTAGATTATCTTCAGAGGTCCTTCCCAACACCAATCATTTTCTGATTATGTGTTTCTCTTAAAAAAGTTCCTTTTGAATTGAGAAGATTACTCTGGTACCTGACAGCAAGCTTACAATGGCAAAGGGAAGCTCCAGAGTGGTTTTAAGCTTTCATACTTGTACCATACTTGAAAGGTTTAAAATGCAATACTGCATATAAAATATCATATCTTCCAAGAATATATCCTCAATTAATCACTCCAAAAATATATGTACTGAAACAAGAGATAGACGCAGTGCTGTGCTTCAGGTATTTTTTCCTTGAAATGCAGATTATTAATCTAAGCTTTACTTTAAATTGGACCTAAAGTAGTTCTATTTTAAGGATTTTAGATTAACTTCAAAAGATTATGGATAATTACAATTTTATCCAATGCAAGGATAATTTAGTCTTAAAATGAAATATTGAAATATGCATAAACCTGAAAAAATTCAGCTAAAATCTCAGGTCAATTTGCAGAGGCTTACGGCCACACAAGAATTATTACTGAATATAATGAAGGCTAGAATCATAACTAAAATGTAAGTTGGTTAGGGATTATTTGCCTACTTATTTTTTAAATGTGAGAAGGTTGAAATTATTAATTGGAATCTAATTAGTAACTGTATTACTACAAACCTTTGCTTTATAACTTGGAATCAATAATGAATATTAACTATTGAGCATTCATTATTGAATTAATTATCCCTCTATAATATTTGCAACTCCATTTTGACAAATTACATGAAGGTGTAAAACATTTATTTTGGAGACAGTGCTGTGACACTAGTCAAAAGATTTTTGAGGGATGTTTTGTTTGTTTCATTTAGATTTTTAAACAATGGATCTGAATATGACAATCTGACAACTTTGAGAATAAAACTATCCTTTAGCTCCAGTTCTTATAAACTGTCTCTACCCAAAGGACTATTTGTTTTTAACTTCTCCTAAAATATTTCTGAACCCATATTTTCAGAGGCATCGTAACCTACCGAACTAACATATGAGTTAAACTTATTTTAAGTGAACTTTTTCACATTGCACCTTGATGTTTTATCTGCTTAAACATGGGTTCATGTTGGATTCACTAAATATTGCTCTAGTCTGACTAGAACAATGATGAACAAAGAGCCTGTTAACAATTCAGAGGACGTCCTTTTATCTCTTTATCAATATCATCTACTGTCTTCTGACCTAAAAAGAAGAAAACCTAGAAGTTTCTCTAAGAAAAAGCAAGTTTCAAGTAGTAACTGGTTGAACTGTATTATATATCAGGAAAGACTTGCTATTTACTGAGTCTGCCCATGTAATTTAGGGAGAAAAAATGACAGGTAAATGCCCCACAGGACTTATATCTCAAGTCAGTCTCTTCTTACCAGACAATTTTAAGACTGAGACAGTCTATTTTCACAGGAAATATGACCTTTTAAAATTACTTGTTTTCCTTTTAAAAATACTTGTTGTCTGATCACTGTTTATGATATTAAGAAATTATGATAACCCTTAGTAAATCCTCTTATTTTTTCAGATGAAGATGTTATTTTTAAGTTCTTCTTTGACACTGCTGCTTGGGGAAAGTTCAGACCCAGACTCTTAAACTCAGCAGCAATGTTAATACATTCTACAGATTTTTTGTGTAGATCTTACTTCATTTTATATGCTCATGATCCTAGTTACTGCTGAACATGGATATCCTCTACATGGCAAGAAAAAATATGTACAAAAAATCCCTAAACTATGATGTCAATTCCATAAAAATAGTTTTAAATCCAAATATGCAGTTCTAATGCTAAAGTTGTTTGAAATACATGGGGAATAAAAGCATTCTTAATTCTTAAAATGACAATTTTTACCTAAATCATATCAAATTTGTGACAAGACACAAACTACTGTGCTTTTGACAGCTCACTACTTAAAGAAGCATATAAGTAGCAATAAAAGGCTTTTTAAAAGAATTTAAGGCTAACTGTAACATTATTTTGTTATTCAAACACTTAAAAACCTGCATTAATCAAAGGGAAAATACCTAGTTAATTTATAAGTTCCCACTGAACTTCTGAAAATATTTTAATATTGTTTCACTGCTGCAGTGTTTGCAGTCATAAACACATATTGATACTGACACAATCAGCACATCTTGAATATATGCTTACAGTCCTGTGGCCCCCAGCAAAGAAGGACATAGGCCTTATGGAGAAAGTCAAGAGGAGGGCCCCAAAAGGATCACAGGGAAGAGACAGAGAAGGGACCAGAGAGACTTTATAGCAGCTATCCAGTACTTAAAGCTGGACAGGGATTTTACAAGGGTTGTTTTGATAGGACAAGGGGGAATGGCTTTAAACTGAAAAAGGTAGTTTTCCCAGAGAAGCTGTGGCTACCCCATCCCAGGTTTGATGGGGCTCTGGGCAATCTGTTCTGGCAGAAGATGTCCCTGCTCCTGGCAGGTGTTTGGAGCTAGAAGATATTTAAGTTCCAGCCCAAACCAGTCTATGATTCTATCATATAAAGCAATATGAAATCAGAAACATCCTAGATATACAATACCAGATATATGCCAAATAACCTATTTAGTTAATACACAACCCCATATTCCTACTGATTGTCAAGCTGTTTTTATTCAGTCATTATTTACCAAACTTGACAAAGAAAGAGAACACAATGTTCGTTTCTAATAGCAAGCTGGGGAGAGTTGGAACAATTCTGAAGGTCAAATTTAGAATTCAAAGGGATTATAACAAACTGGAAGAATAGTGAAAAATAAAATTAAAAAAAAGCAACAATTTATATATCTTTATTGTCCCTATTTGTGGAAGAAAAACAACTAATACAAAAATGGAAAAAATACAAGAATGGAAAACTATTGACTAATATTGTAACAAAGTACCATGAAAATAACAGAAAGTATTTCTCACTGAAAATAAAAGTACAAGATAAAGTGCAAATGTATTATAAAGGTATCTAAGCAAATCTGTCATGTCAGTTTATGTTTTTTCTTGAATAAAAATTCACAGCGTGATGTCATAGGAAACCAGCGTCACTGATCACATTGATAAATGTCCCTTTAGGTAAGTTTTACTTTCATGTCAATGGGGTCAATGATCAGGCCACACATAATGGCCTCTTCAGGGTAATTTCTTAAGACTTTGTAGGTAAAGTGATGCAGTCTGAATATTTACCACAGGTTATAAAACACTATTATTTTAATGCAATACCCAGAAAATGTGTTAACATGTAGATGTGAAGGGAATAAATTTAACTGAATTTTGAACAAATCTTTTAAATACAGAAAATGGAACACTACATTCAGTATCCACTGCAATTCCTGCTACCAACCACTGCACTTTTTTATCAGTTTATCACATTTTTTTATTAGCTGAAAGATAAAGCTACATTTTCCCATCCAGTCTGTCTAATCAAGTTTGTATAACTAGGCACTAAAGGTGAAAATAATAAATCTACATTACTCCTACAAGCTTTACTTTATGTATGTCAGAGTCATTTAGTGACAAAACATGAAGATAAAGTAAAATATGAAACTTCTTATGTCTCCTGAAGCACATCTATGTGATATTTGTCTCCATGACTCTTGCACTCAGCTCTATCCTGTTTCTTCTGCTTTGTTACCAGACAGTGTCAAGAAACTGGCAGGACCATATTGTTTTATGAAGTGGAGGGACAGGATGCTGTGACAAACGAAGCAAGTAACATTGATGGGAATGTTTTCAGTACTAAAGCACCTCAAAAAGACCATGCTTACATCACCAGATTTAATCTAAATGAACAGTATATCCTGATTCCATACATTTGGAAAATACCGCTTCTTACACTTTACTGTGTTTCAAATAATAAAGATTAAAAATGGTGTGTTACGTTTGATACAGAGGGGGAGGTACTGTACAGTTAATGGGCTGATTTGAAGAGGAGAATAAGTTGGAGCAATCATCATCTGAAACCATCTGTATGAAGTAGATGGGCATGATTTTGGTCCATTTACTTGGAAAGATAAAACCTCAACGAGCTAAAATAAGGTTACCCATGATTGTATTTTTAAAAATCCACATGGTGGGTGCTATCTCACAAGATAAATTTTAATGTCGTGTACAGTTCTGCCACAAAATTGAAAGGGGCAGGAAAATGAATGCATAAAAAAGCTCAAATTATCATTGCTTAATATAAAGCTTAGGAACTCAGACTATCTATCCCTGCTTGTTAAATGCTGTAATTGTTGTTTACTCATTTTGTTGCTTAGCTTGTTTGCTTTTATTGATTTCGTTGTTGAGTATTTTGTTGCATTTTACGCCTATTGTGGTTTGAGTTTATTGTGCATTTTAATGCAAATGTGTTTATAAGAAGTGAATTTGGATTACCATGAGGGTTTTTCTATTTTGTTTTTTTTTCCTTAACAACTTTATATCTGAAATCTACCATGCTGCCCAAAGGACCTCTGTAGCACACTTGGATAAATGACAAGAATATACTTGTTGATGAACATACCTCACTGCATCTAAGTAATCTACCAGTATAGAAAGATTATGAAAACATAAATCAGAACAGGTTCTAGGAACATTAACATTAATGTATGTGGATTTTCACATAGGCTTGGGAAAGTACTGAGAATAATTCAGATAGAATCAATAGAATCTGACCCTCTGTAATCTTAAATCCTGTCCCTGAAAAGTTCTTAGTAATGACAAATCTCTGAATTCATGGTGAATCTGGCAGATTTTAGGTATTTGAAAGACAAAAAATCTGTCAGTTTAGCCTAAGCTATTTTTTGCCTGTCGTGTAAAACTCTACCAAACTTCTCTGCTGGTTTACTTCAAGCATCCACTCTCTTCTCAGTAGGAGTAGTATATGGATTTTTAGAAGAACACAAAGGGTTAATTTCTTTTTTCTCCATGCAGTTTCCAAAATATTAACTTGAACATGTCTATGAAGACACTGCCTTGAAGATAGATAACATATTTCGAAGTCCTTTGGAAACATGCTGTAATGGGCATTTTAAAAATAATTGGGAGTCATATTGCCAACATAAAACAAGACAAATATAGATTCTTTGGCAGATCTACATGTATATATCTGCTGAGAGCTATTTGAAAAGTGAAATTATTATCTTAAAGCCAATTGTCAATCTAAACACAGCCAACAAGCTTGCATCTACAGGGAATTAAGCATTAACCAAGACTTTATTTTTTTTGCAAAAAACTCCCTGCTTGTCTTGTGGTCCCAAAGTATTACAGCACAAATATTAATGAAATTAGAACAGTACTGAATTGCATATTGATCTTGGATAGGGAGAAAATGGAACAACAGAAATAGCTTTCAGAAATTTAACATTACTAAATCAGAAAAACCTCGGTGTTTCCCATACTGTCACAGAAAAATAAATTGGTTTTAACTCTTAATCTCTCCCAATGCTTTCCTTGATGCTAAAGTCATGGAAAGGTTTGTCAATGACTGTGAAAATGTGAGCCACAGTTCTTACACCTAAGAATATTTTGGCCTTAAAACTAAGAATGCTATACAATTTAATACAACATATTAGACAGCATTGAGAAGTTTCCTTTTCCAAGTGTATGTTTGAGAATAGTATAATACTATTTTCTTACCAATATTGTGGATAAGTGCAATTTTTTTCAAGTTTTGGAATGTAATTTAAATTAGGGTTTCCCTCAAAAAAACTATTTTCCAATGACCTGTTAAGGGGTTGTGTTTGCAGAGCTGTAGTAGCTTGGCACTAATAATTTAGCTGCACTCACCACTGGCTCTTTTATTTCCCTCTCTCTTTCCCCAGGGAGCTAGCAAACCATGAACTCACCTTTTCAATGAAATATATCCTTTACATTGAGAAGGGAGTTCTATCACAGGTTCTCACCTATGTTTTTGTGTTGTACCATTGGGTTAATGAAACATGCTTCTGCTAACACCTGGATGAAGTTCATTAACTCATTTATTAAAAGCCATGCACAAAGGGAAGAATGTATACTGTGTACTAAATTCACTGTTGGCATCCTTAGTTACAATATGGCAAAATCAAAGCGACTTTTTAATATAATGACAATAAATCCAGTCCCTGTGATTTGCTGTTTTGTTTTGTAGGCTGTGTGATCATTTTTCAAAAGGTATACTCTCATTTAAATTTATCCGCTAAATACCTGCTATCAACTATTCAGTATTTTAAAGTTTTATATTCTTTGTAAGTAGATTTCAATACTAAAATCTGTTACAAATTACTTCTACTTGATTAAATTTTCTCCTGCAGCCTGTCTGTCTCTCCCTGATGTGTCTGACTCAGTAACTGGGGAAGAAGTGTCTTCTATCAATCAATGACAGGAAGTGCTGAGTCTGAAAATGCTGACTGAGCACGAGGGAGGGCAGTCAGGTCTCTGATAGCAGTCAAGGGAAGTTTAAAAATTTCAATATGAGTGCTAAATGCCTTTTCAAAAGATATACAAAGATTAATCAGGAAGAAAAAATCATGCTCAAACAAAAGTGCTCAAATAAAATCATTGATCTGAGATTGGCATTTACAGAACAAAATAAAAGAATTCTATTACCTCAGCGGAATTTTCTCCAATGACAATGACTAAAATAACAAGGATATGTTTCATGATTGTCTTCTCAATATTGTATATCAAACAGGATTTTAAACAAACAAGAGAGTGAGTAAGTAAATATATTACAAGCATTTAAGAGTTCATTCATGGATGAATGTTTATAGCAGCATGTAACTTCAGTAATGACTATCTGATATTATAACTAATTTCCTTGAATAACAGCAATGCTATCCATTGCTATGAGACAGTGAATAGTATTTACTTTCATTGTCTATTGATTAATTAGTTTATATGTAAAATATATGCAGAATTTAATTTTTTTATAAATATATGCATATTTATAGTAAAAGGTTTAACTAGCTGCAGACCTGTACATCCTGTCATGAAAGTATAAAAATATTATTCTAAGAAACAATTGTAGTTGGCCTGTTTAGAAGGTGCAAATCCTTTCTGTTCAACCTCATTATTTTCCAGGTCATTAATGAAGTTTTCATTCTTCATATACAGATATTAATTATGCAAAATAGCAACTGATGCTAGGAATTGCGCATCTGAATATTGCACTAAGTTTTTATTTTGTAATAGTATTTTCTTAGTTTTGAGATTCTTGTTTTCAAGCCATATTTCTGAAAATACTGGCTTTGTAAAATGTAGGGAGCTCCCCTGTCAAAGAAGGATTTGGCAAGACCAAAATTGCACAGGTAGTGCCAACAGAAAAGAGCCATGTAGAAGAATAGGAACTGATTTTCTGTAAAGCCAATTGATTTGATAATTGTAGACCATATTGGCAGACAAATTCAAGATGTCATTTAGCAGTGCTTTTTCAAGGTTAATGAATATGCTTGTCTCTGGCTAGTAAGAACAGCATCACTATGGATCACAATTATCTTCTTACAATCATCTGTTGTTTACATTGCACAGAGCAATGTGCCATTTCATAGATACTAAACTACCTATTTTATGTTCTGCCCTGCACAAGGAAACTTGCATGCACAAGGCAAATGGGCTTCACTGAGCTCCTAACATGAAAATTCAAAGTTTTTAAACAAAAAAATTATTTAGGGAGAGAAAGGACCATGGGCCAAAAGCTGGTTAAGAACTCTGAAGCTGAACTTCCAGAGAAGGCATTATTTTCCTTTGGTTAGTGTCCCATTCAGGATACTTCCAGTCTCTTATATCAGGACTGTGTAGTTCCAGTTGAATCATTTTGCATTGGTGGTAGTTTAACTCTATGAATTTCAATCACTAGCTTAAATTTTCAATGTTAATTTTTTAATGAATTAGTTCTATTCCATCTGCATACAGATCTGATGGAGTAGTCACTATCAAGTGGCAGAGAGACACTCTGGTTAACATTCTGTAATCATATGTGTACAAGTAACCCATTATCTTCTTTCCATTAAAAAAAAGAAAAAACAAACCCAAACCAACCATATTCCTTGAACAAGATTATTCATCAGCTGGTTACATTTTTTTAGCATATTTGCTCCCAGTTTTCTGAGAAATTCAATCATGCTCACAGGAATCACTCTTAAGATCAGAAAACCAGCTCACTGGAATTAGACCGAATTTCACTCAGGCTTTCTGTCAAATAGTTTCTAGAATTTTACTTTATAATCACAGATGTTTGACATTCATGTTAAAAAATTAAGATCATAAAATCAAGATCATAAAGGAATGATTTTGCAGACTAGATCTTACCTTCCAACAAGCTCTAAATGTCTTTCAAACTCTTCATTAATCATTATGGCAACATATATTCATTATTGCACTGAGACATTAGATATCCATAATATTAGGTTGATCAAGATCAAACTCTAAAATTGATGAGTTATAAGATACGACAAAATAAGGAACATGACTCTTTGTCCATGACCAGAAAATAGGCCAAATTGTATTATAAAGGAAACTTAGACATTAATGTATTTATCCTGTTATTACCAAAGCCTTTACTGGCTAAGTTTCAAAAAAGACAATAATAACAAAATCTCATAAAAAATAAGCAGTAAAAATGTAGTAATTCACACTAGCTGGAAGTTCCATCACATATTTCTGTATTTTATGATTTTATGCAGTGCAGTAGCGAGCAAATACAATTAAAAACAAATTAATGTATCTTAAAATGCACTTTATTCATTTCTATGAGAAGTATAATTTTGTTATGATACTACTTCATAGTATGCTTATAAATGGTTGACAGTGCATTTGGCAAAAGTAGTAAAGTCTAAATAATGCAAAATTTCATTAAAACACAGTTACAAAATCTTAATCTAAAATGTAAAAGTACTTATAAGTGTACAGAAGGATGCAGACTAGTAAATAATGAATTATGAAAACTTTGCTTTGGAAAAATAGTAAGATATATATCACCTATGAAAATAATATCAAAAGGCACTTATTTCTCACCTTCCAGTGGGGAGAATTTGTTCATTCACTTTTAAGAGTGGAGTTTAATCTGTGTGTTCTCAATCTTCCCAACAGAAATGCTATTAATGTAGCTCCTTTTTGTCAGTGTGAAATCATTCTTAAAATGAGCACAAAATACCTGAGCATAACTGCACCTTGCACCTGTCAACACCACAACCAGAAGAGTGGCTAAAAAATACTAATAAATACTTGTTAGACAATAAAAATTAAATATCTTTTTCACATAAAAGCTTTTCTGATACTTGAGGAACAGTGGTCTACTAAAATTTTCTCAGGCAAGGACTGAAATATGACTCTTCTCCTTCTTCCAAAATTTATTATTTTCAAGTGGACAACGACAGAAAACAGAATGGCAGCAAGCAAATAAAATTTTTGAAAGTCTAAATGTTTTCAACTTCCCTCCCCGTCAAATAATGCATTGTCACTGTAATCCAAAGTACAGAACCTTCCCAGTGCAGTGATAAAAGATTTTAAGATGAAAGGAGAAATTAGCCTTTGCTTTTATGTTTATAAAGTGATAGAAACTATTTCTTTTAAAAGTTATGTCAACATAACTTAGTGATTAACTTTATTTTTTTATTTCCAAATCTCTCCTGGGAAGCAACAAACTATAGTTGCACCCATCTGAAAAAATATCATCATAAAATTTTCTAGCATGAAACTCAAACAAGTGGCCAGGTAATATGGGCAATTGGATCACTCATTCAGCTAGTGTTATCGATGCAAATGTAACAAGGTAAAAATAGGACAGCAAACAAGTTGAATTTGAATGCATTTTTTGGCTAGTAACACAGAATATTTCATATTTACATACCAGTGTAGTCTTGTGGAAAAGTGATTATTGCAATGTAATGATCCAGAGGCAAAAGGAGGAATGCGCATGTGGTGGTGTAAAAATGAAAGGATTTAGTACCTGGGTATTTACAATAAAAAAGGATTTAGTACCTGGGTATTTACAATAAAAGTGCTTGGCTGAAAAAATAGTCAAGATCCTTAATGAAACATAAATTAATAGTATCATTACATCTGTCTGAAATATTCTTCAGATTTAGGTGGGGGCATTTGGGTTCCAGCACTAAAGTCTGGCATAACTTTTTCTCAGTACCTACAGACATTAGGCAGTTCATGTTGAACTGGATTCCAGATGTTGTTCTGAAACTTGATGCCAGAAATAGGTTTTGCTTTAGTTCAGAAACCATTTCAATGATTTGTTCAAAGCTCAAATATAAAAAAAAGGCATTTCTTGGTTTGCTGCTTGAACTGTTTTGTCAAAGTACGGAGCTATTAAGTCTAGCATCATGCCATTTGAAGATTGTGACTGTGAAAAAACAGCTATTTACATAAATGTATTCAGCCATTTTTATGCAGTTTCATTTTTAACTGCATTGATTGCTATCAGCTCTGCTAGATTGCTTTCTTCTAGTCCAATTAAGTTCAGAAAAAATCACTGACGAGACTTTCTCAAAGGAACAAAATTATTGATCATCATATTTCAATACTGGCTCACCACATCCATTGTAAGAAGCAACTGAAATCTTAACATGTACTTTACTCTTGAAAGTACTAAATGTGATAAGAAAAATATCATTACCTACAGCTATCACATGACTGGTGCAAACTGCATCTGATCCAATTCCCAATAATGTCAATGGCAGTGTTTCCATTGATGTCACTGGCACAAGGTCAGCTCCTGCAGGGGAAAGCTGTGTCCGTCTGTAGTTGAAAACAAAATGAAGTCAGAATATTACACCCTCCTCTCAGGCACTGCTGACTAAAGAAATTTTGTTAAAATACTTCACAATAGAGGTTTGTTTTTTTTGCAGTATAACATCCTCCTTCTGTCAGTGCCAATATTCTTGAGCAAAGGTAAGCTTTGAAAGTGAAGGACTGCAGTAACTTGTCATTATGGTAACCAGACAAGACTTACAGCTGCACCATTCTGTGCCAAAATGCCTAATGTGTGTTCTAGGCCAGGAAGAAATGGGGGAGAGAAAACTGATATTGGAAAGCATGAGAAAACTTAAGTCAGTGCATAGACCTTACCTAATGAGGAGTTAGGATGGAACACAAACATTTACATTTTTAAATGATAAAAGTTCCAAGCACTGACTTACAAGGAGGAATGTGCTGACTTAAGGAATATGTTACTGTCTTTAGCATTTAGCTCTTCACAACAAATCCACAGTTTATCTAGACATCCTGGTCATATCTAGTCAAAGCAAAAGGGCTTCCTAAAAAGCTTATGAGAAGCTTCACACCTCAAAATTAAAATATGAAATTCTTTTCTAATAAAATTATGAAAAATCCAATTTCTTATTTTTAAAAATTAAAAAATTCTTTTGCAGTTGCAAAGGATCTCTGCAGTCCCTTTTTCTTTATTGTTTTCTTCCTTTCAAAATTATGATCAGAAGAGAAGATGGACAACTAAAACACTAGTTTGTTTCCAAAAAGTTGTTCCCATAGGCATCTTTTTTTTCCCAGTAAAATAAAAACAACATGCCATTTCTTTAAAAAAAACCAAAAATATTCAAGGATTGAGGCAAATACTTTTTTAATCATGTGTGTTTTTCTTAATTTTGGTTTGTAGGAGTGGGGAAGCAGTCAAATGAGGAAGAAAGAGCAAAACACCCAAAATAAGGAAATGCATAGATGCAGTTCTATGGATCTTGGTTTCCTCTCAGTTTTGCCTTCTGGCAATCTGGTTTGTAGAGTCATACTATTCTTGATCATAGTTTATTTAAGCCCACATTTCTATAAGCTACGTAAGTATTGCTTTCACTGAGAATCTTTACATCCCTTACAGACCTTACATTCGCTCCTTTTTGGCTTACTGCTTTTTCAGAGATTGCAGCAAGGTCTCTGTCTCTCACAAAAACTCCAGACGTGAATTAATTCCCACAAACATTCATTCAGGAAAAAGTCTGTTCTATTGAAACTGAAAAGCATAGTGCATTTTAGTTGCTCTTATTGTGCAGGTCTGATTAGTAAAGCCATTTTGCCAACACCTGTCATTCTTGCAAAATTTCAGGCCCACTTGTAAGAGTGATGATATATTATATGCTCTTCTATCAAACAGTTGTCCAGCAAGTCAATCAAATATGCAGCAAGTCAATGAGAAGAGCTTCATTTTCAATCATCTACTGCATTTTCGCTGTTTGGACAAACAGTAAGACATTTCTAGTCATTCAATATGCAGACACATTATCAAATCCATTCTTTTTCCAACAGTGTAGAAAATATCCGTAAAGGTGAAATCTGCAGCAGCAGTAAATTTGACACCATTTGTATGTAATACACTAAACAGTACACTGACTAAAGGTGACAGGGAAATAATTTTATTATTTTATTGTGCTAAGCCCCTTCTCCCCACTCACAAGAGGTGGCTCGAAGAACCAGTTGTAACAATGTTCTCAGTTCTTTAAGCAGACCTTCAATAACCTTTCACGGTTATTTCACTTACGTGAAGTGCATGTGAAAATGACATGTAAATGTCTACCAGCTGTCTTCCTAAGCTTAGACTAAACCAGGGAACAGGAGAAGAGAGAAAGAAATAGGTTCATACCTGGCAATCTCTTATTTGTTAGTGCATGGCTTCACTATAGGGTACAGGTACTGTGTTATTTGTTTATAAGTGAAATGTGTAAGTGGACCTTTCTATTCAGGAGGAGCAATCAGAAGACCTATAACTCACAAGAAGTTATTGCACCGGAGGTGAGGCATTAAAATAAACTATATACCTTACAGTAACAGATAGGAGTCATGTCCTTGTGGAAGACCTTCTTCTAGTAGGAAAAACACTAGCCCCAACATCCTTGATAAGACAATGCATGGTTGTTAGGCGACCCTGATTCCCAAGATTCCCAAGATTCTCCAAGTCCCAAGATTCAAGACCAAAGGCCAGTCCAAACAAGTGCAACACTTCGGTCAGACAAATGCATCAACTGGGTATCACTGAGAGAAGGAAAACATACAGAGAGAAGATTCAGAAACTAAAGCAGGAATCACCCCAAGGTGTGAATGCAAGCTCCAAGGCAATTGCATCAACCTGCAGTAGATCTTCTGAGCAGCAGTCAGTCATTACAACTTAACTAGTGACTGCTCTGCTGTCATGTGGAACTGACAATACCCAAAGGTTTCATGCAAATGAAAAATAAAGTGGCTGCAGATAGATAGATAGATGGCTTAACAGAGTAGTAACTATACAGTGCTGCTCATTGAAAGTATTTTTAATATTTTGCTATGCAGTATAACTAATAAATGGGACATGGACAATGAAACTTCAATGGAGAAAAGAGGGGTTTGTAAATGTAGTGAAAAAACAGGAGAAACATGCATGTTCAAAAAGTTAGGTTAACAAAAGAGATTAGAATCAAGGACTGCATCAACTGATATTGTCACATAAAATATTAATGTTGTTTAAGGGAGAATCAAATTGAATGTGGTTACAGGCTTCAGTGACAGGCAGGACAGCAAATGTTTCCCAGTTATCAAAAGGAAGTGTGAGACAGGAGTAATTAAGGGCTATGTGCTAGTTTCTCTAGACTTGCAGCATTATTAGAGGAATTGTGAAAGTGACAGGAGAATTTTAATTTTGGATATAGAGCCACATCTGTTAAACAAAGGAAAATTTTCAGTATCAATACAGAAAGTTAAATGTAATCCTACAAGAAAAAAAATGTAAACTTAGTGTCATGACCCAGTCCAGACCTCTCCAAACCAATGCAAATCCAGCATGAAGTTGATTTCTACCATCTTTGGAGTCACTGGCATCTCCAGCAATAACAAATGACAAATAAATGACAGTCAGATATCACAAACATTTATGGAAACAATGGCTACCTTCCTGGTCAAGTTCAGAAACCTAAGACTTCGGAAATTGCTCACACACACCTCTACAACTTACAGTGAAAGCAGAGCCATTTCTTCAAACTCATCTCAATCCTTTAAACACTAAGGTTGTCTCTGAGCTGACCAAAGGACTACACTGACCTGAGAAATAAGCATTTCTCAGTTTGAAGAGGTGTTGAAGTTTCATTGGTTTTGTGGTATGTTCCCTTCCTGGAAGAGAGAAAGTGTCGTTGATAGAAATGTTGTAAGCAATGACAGAATTTGAGGAAAGCCTATATTTCCAACTCAAAGTCATTCTCTTTTGAAAATTGACACCAGCTAATGTATTAGCTGTTGTTTGTGAGCTATTCCTTTACTCGTTGTCAAAAATAAAAATATCCATAACTGATTTTCCTCAGACTAAAGCATTGAAATATACCTTAAGAATGATAGAGCTCTTATTCCCACAAACAAGAGTTTAAACACGTCAAATTGTATCCTATAAACTTTGTTTATCCTGAGGAATATCTTGTCATCTGTGAAATGGGTACAGAAAAATGAATGGTAAAATATTTTTAAGTGGGAATACCCACACCATCAACTCACCTTTATTAGAAGTTATGTTTGATTAAATCATTGGTCTATTCATACAGATCTAAGAGGCATTTACTAGAAAACACAACTCTCAAAAAACTTTTCTGCTATTTTCAGTATATACTACAGAAATATAATATTACTGTCCCCTATTCTTTTTTCGTAAGCTGCTGTGGTAACTGAGAATTAGCTGATGTGAATATACTGTAATTTCTGTTTGTAAAATAAACAGAAGTGAGCAAGGTCTTGATTGTGATTTATACCTTTAGCATTTTCAATTTTACTCTGAAGTTTATAGATTAATTTTGCATAGTGCATCCTGAGAAAATTTTTTTAGAGTTTTCTATACATAGAAATATATATTTAAATCTAAAAAACAACACTAATAATAATACTAATAATACTAAATACTAAAGCATATACTCTACATAACACTACATAAGAAAGCAAGGTCATGTCACAATTCTGAAACAACTCTCAAAGAGCTCTGTGAGTCTTATCCTGTAGTGTTTTGGTAGCACTTTTATGTTTCCCAATATCTGATGATTAGTTTCACTATGGATAATAAACACAATCATCCATTACCTTAGATATTAAAGATAAGAGGGGGAGAGGTTGAAGAGGAGAAGAACTTCCCTCTGTTCCACACAACAACCACCACTGGAAATTGTAGTGCTGTTTCACCAGTGCACATTCCAAGAGAAAAACAAGGTTTTGTCCTGCTCTACGTTCTTCAACACACTGCAGGGAATGATGTTCTGCTGTAAGAGGGAAAAAGGTGTGACTTTCAAAACAGTCTTCTTGCTTTAGAGAGGAACTTGAAGAGCACCACAAAGATCAGAAGCCACTAATTAAACCCTAGCAAACCACAAGGAAGTCAAATCCTCACTGTATGTGGCCTGAACAAATAATTGGTGGTAGATGCGAGTCTCTACAGTAGTGGCAGCAAAGTACAGGCTTTTGTGAAAAGAAATACTTGTGTCAGCCCCACATACATGGCAGAAGAAAATGGATGACATAGCTAGAGTAAAACTAATACCCTGAACAACTCAGCAACTCTGTGGTATGTGAACTGCCCTTGCCTCACATCTCAGGAGAAGGGATGCTTGCCACCAGTAGTTTGGCAGAGGAGTGGGTGAAAAGTGCTGTGTAATAAAAAGCTGTCTCCTCATCCAGTATCTTCCGAAGCACGGAAATTATGATTTCTGAGAGGCATAGGTTGCTTTTTAGAATAATAAATCCAAGTATCTGACAGGTCTTTCATGGCACTCTGCTCCTGGGCAGTCAGGGAAACAGTCAAGAGATAGATTTAAAAGAAAAAAAAATTAAATTTGACTTCACAATATTCTATATGCTAACACAACCAGACTAAAAATTTTTTAAAGTTGGTGCACATCATTATTACAATTAGAAATTTTGTATTACAGTTGCATTTACAGTTCTAAAGAGAATAGTTAGTAAGTAGAACTGTACAGTGATGTGTAGAAAACAGAAGGAAAAAACCAGTACCAGTGTTTTGGAAAATGCTGGCTGTAAATCTGGAGTATGTCAGGGACAGATTTTACAAGGGCTATTCCTTCTTGGCTAAACCTCTTCTTCTGTGAGTAATATTTTGCCTTTTTCATTGAATGTGTGTCTTTACTTTCCAGAAGGGTATCTGAAAAATATTGCCTTTCTGACTGCTGTGATGCAACATAACTAATAGTACATATACATAGTAGAATGCATGGTGCTTAATTTTGTAGTTGATAATAAACTTACCTACTTCTGCTAAAGTTATTCCATTTTTAATAGATTAAGCAACAGATTAAGATCATGCATTACTTAAACAGAAGATAACATTTATACACACTTCAAAATTCAAAGTAATTTACTTCAAACTCATATATGTCTAAGGAAATTAGTGATAAATACCTCCATACACTTTTTTTTCCACTTCCTCAGGTTCATTATTGGTAGGCAAATTCACAACTTGTGATAATAATATTGTTATTGTTATGTTTTTAAGTATTTTGTTGAGAGTCCAAAAGTCAGGTATCAAACTCACACTGAGTACATCCGCTCTGTTTATCCAAAACAAACCAAACGTCCACGTGTAGGAATTTACGTGTCTATGAGGCTACAAATGTCATACTAATATATTATGAATATATATACTAATATATTCAATTTTTAGACATTTAATTCCTTTTTTTCCTGGCTAAGACACAAGTAAAACAATAGATGTAAGTTTAATTTTTATTCAGTTTAATTGTTTTTTTCAGAAGAATGCATTAGGTGCTTAATTTAATATTTGTAATTGCAAGAATGGAAGGGGAGGAGTTGTCTCAGGACTAGGTTCCCAGTCGTTGTAGATATCATCGGAGTACACAAAGTACACACCACATCACAAATATTAAAGTGCTTTGCACCAGATGGAGTATGTAAACTAAGCTGAAAGGCAAAGCCTCAGCCAGGCAAAGACTCAGCCTTTGAGACAAAGAACATGACATCAAAATTTCCTTAAATACTTTCAATTATAAAAGTTGTTGATAGTCTCAATTGAAATGCCTTGCTTGGAAATTCAGGTATAAAACAGAAGAAAGGTCTTGGTAGACAGAAAAATTCAATGTGTAAAAGCAACCTCTGCTTAACTTAGCTTTCAGAATTTGTAAATAAATTTAGCTATTTAAACTATGTCTCATGTTATGTTGATTCCCTGCTTTCATAATAAATCCTGCCCCTCAAGGATATCTGTATCCAAAGTACCTGTGCCGTAATGTAGACTATAATAGCCCTCTGTGTTAGGAGGAACAGGGACAGAAATAGATACTGTATGACTAAATGCTGATTGACAGTTCCTTCACATGCTCAACTCTTCTCAAACAAAACTGCAATAAAAAGACTTTATATCATACTACTCAAGAGATAGTAAAATGTGTAAACAACTGTAACCCTGTGGAAGAAAAAATATACTTTATTATTATCATGACACACTGAAACATTATTTTTCAAATACATTAGCCAGAGATCAAATTATTCAGTGTCTAATGAGAAAGGAAGTGTTCCTTCTCAATTACCCATTAAAATGCTGTTTCTAACAAAAAAAAAAAAATCACATGGAAGACTGTTGCTATGTAAATACTTACAGGAAAATATTTTCATGGCATGTGAGAAAGAAACAAGAGGAAAACAGTAGAGAGACAGTGACTGAAACGTCTGCCAGGTACATATCCAAGACAGCTTAAAAGCCCTATGAAATGAAACCTAGCTTTTGAAGCTGTCAGAGTTTACCACCTTGATACATTATTGTACAAGTCTGAAGAATTCCTTGACAGAAGAACTTTTATAAAGAGCAGTTGAGACACTAGGAAAAGCATGGGGCCTCTCTCACAAAATAATGGTTTATAATCACACACATGATAAAGAAATGTATCATCTTAGTGACTGACAGACACTCATAAGTGCACAGGAAAGACAACTGGAGCCACTGCAACAACTGGCTCTCAAGGCTGGCAAAAGACCTATCAACATTTCTGTCAGAAATAAGACCATTTACAAATTGGTGCCCCAATTCTCTCTCACCCCTGCCCTATTTGCTTCCTGTATTTCATTGTCTTGTGTTAAAGCCTAGGAAATAAGTACTAGGTAGAAACTTCCAGTCTATTAGAGAGCTGTAAATGAAGTCTGAAAAAATCTTAAAACATAAAATAATTTAAAAGAAAAAAAATGCTTTCTTTTTTTTTTTGTCCATAAGTGACGTTTTTCTTGAGGAGTAAAAGGCTCAAGAACAAGTAGAAAAAAAAAACCCAGATAGGTCATGTAACTGAGAATATTATATGGATGCTTTTTAAAAGCTCAAAAAGATCTTTATCAGCAACACTGCAAGGTAATCTTTGAGGCACATATAAATAGAAAGGGAGTCTTTAAGTGAAAAAAGAACGAAACACGCAAAACTGTTCTTAAAAGAAGGTAATAAAATAATTACATTTTCTAAAAATGAGCATGCAGGTAGATAATAACTGGACAAATGGGTGGACAAAACCTTACTAACAACCATAAAAATTAAAAAACAACATGATCCTTTAACAATTTGAAGATAGCTCCTTGGTACAGAAAACTTTTGGTCTGACCAGATGCAACCACTTATGATCAGCAGCAGGACTAGGTAAATAAATCTGAAGATGCTACCAAAGATCCTAAAGATGGAATAAGCCTGCCATATACTCCCAGGTATAGTTACCCGCTCCCCAAAAAAAGACAATTTCTGCAGCACTTCTATTTGATTTCAACATTGTGATTCTTTCTGTATTTATATTTAGACCCAAAATGTCAATGTTTGACTCATGATGCTTGTCTTGAGAAATCAATTTTAGTGTTAATTTCCAGTGGAAATTATGTTGCCCTCCAGGGAGATGAGAATCAGTAGATAAAGGCTCTGGTCTCTTCTCACTTAAGACTCTAAACCATGTTTCATAACTACATTTGTAGTAATTTGAAATTATTTCCTAAATTTAGTAGCTCATGCCTCTAATACCAGCTACTTTTGAAGCTGTGACAAATGGAACACAATCTCACCTTTCCCAAGTCCATCAAAATCAGTAGAATTTGAGTTTATGGAAGATTTTTGTTAAGTCTGTACACACAGGGCCAGGAAGTACTCTACAGTCGTAAGGGTGAAAGTGTAAACAAATACAGAGCAAAGAGAAGCTAATTATCAACTACTGTCAATTATCCTTCACTATTTTCTCCTATTCTTTGTTGTGTGATTTTCCAAATGGTATTCTCTTGATCAAAGTAGTCAGCCATGTAAGAACATGCACTCAAACCCTAGAGCAGCAAATAAAATCCTAACAATCTAAAAATTAACTGAAAAATCAGACAAAATTCAGACTAAAACAACCTGTGCTTTCACCTATGACACTATTCAAGTTTTACCTAGGTGTACTTGAAAACAAAGTTCCTTTGTACTGTTTAATGACCTGAAAATATAATCTCACCTAGACAATCTCGGAGCACATCACCTATTGCTTCTAAAAGAATCATGTAATAGAGCTATCATGTATGCAGGTTTTATGGATACACAATTCAAACCCTCTAAGATTTATACTCAGCATTATTTTTCAGAATCGCAGCTCACCAAACAGGTCCAAACATGAGCTGACGACCCTTGGGCTTCCAAAAGGCATGAATCATGTAGTAGAAGAGTTCTCAACTTTACAGGAGAATTATTCAGTTTGGCAAGTACATAACCTAGTGCCTGCACAGTTGGTACAGTGCATCTGGAACGTATATAATCCTCCCTGTATTTGCATACACCTATTTTAGAGTAGGCAAATTAACACCTCAGATATTCCTGAGTAATTAGGGCTTCAGAAACATTTTTACAGCTTACTCTACCACAGTCCCAGGCCTGTTTGAAATGCACAGGTAAATAGGAGTCTAACCCTGAACTCCTCCATGTGTAACATTGTTTCAGCAAGATTAACTAATACACAGGAAATTAAATCGTTTTCTTTAAATTAAGGTAACAAAGTTGGCTACATGGATGTAAGATCATCCAGATTCACTTCTACTTACTTCTTACCTGAACCAAACATTCAGCTAGAAAGAAATTGCTTATTTTGAGCAACCAAATGCAACATCACTTAACAGAACTTGGCACTGAAGGAAACATGAGAATTTATTCCACATGGAATGGGACTAAATATGCAGTGCATAGGTGATAAGGCACTGCTGCCAAGTACCAAAAGTAGCCTAGGGATTAAACTTGGGATGAAAATATGCAAAAATCAACACAAGAAGGCCAATTATAAAAGCAAGAAGTGCTCTTTAATTCCAGTTTAATTGATAATCAATCTGGAAGTCACCACATGTTCTCACCGCAGAGGAATCTGACCAATGGAAATATAAACATTATTCTCAAGCAGTAAGATAGAAGGTGAGTAAGTAATCTTGCAAATGATATTTCAAATTAATTTCTGTGAAAATTGCATAAATCAGGCTATTAACTCAAATATTTGTTGCATGTTTGCTGAATATCAATGCATCAAGAAGAACCTCCAATAAAGATCTAAATCCTAAAATTTCTCCGTAAGTTGAAATTGGTTACATAGGTCAAACTTTTTTCGGGTATACAGGTTTTTCCTCTCTCGAGGAGGAAAAACCAGATCCTAACATCCTGTGTGATGCTGCTGATGCAAAGTATACCTGGCAGATCATAACAATGAGGAAAACCATCCAGTGACCCAGAACCAATTTTCTTTCCAAAGCATTTTCAAATATGATCATAGGGTTGTAGCTTGTACTAGGTGACTCCTCTGGCAGATGTCTAGGCTAAGGTCAGCACAAAACCTCCTTCTTCAGTTTCATTTTTCACTCACTGAGTGTAACAAAAGAAGAGCTAGAGTTAGCATTTTAAGGCACTTTTGGAAACATGGTATTGGAAAGCTGAAAGAAATCATTAGCACTGATTCAGTGCTTGCTAAAACTAATCTTATATATAAATATATATATATACACATTTGTTTTCACAATGAGTGCTTTAATCCTTCATCTTAAAACTAAGCAAAACCCCAAAACAAAAAAAAAAGCCCAGCACTGATGAGCAATCTTGCAATAACGAATCAGTGTGCACACATGAGGGAAAAACAAATGCAGTTGGGAAACAGATTTCGGTGTCAAGTTTCCCCAAGTGTTGTTATAAATATCAGGAAATTAAAAAATGCTCTTAAAATGCATGAACATTATTTAGGTCTTTAATCTGGAAGGGGCATGATTGATTTTGCAGGGTGGAAACTGCCAACTGTACCAGTGCCTGCAGATGGAAGGGGCCGGCACATAGCTGCCAATTTCAGGGAATATATTTCAACTACTCTCTAAAATGGATTGCAAAAGCTTGTTGTCTTCTGCTTGCTCCTCCAGGCTCATGCTGCACTAAACAGCTTAGGGGGAGAACAGCATCAGTCTTTTCCTGAAACAAGAACAAGTCACACAACATGACTATTTTAGAAATGCCAAAAAATTAAAAACCTAAACCTCTGAGAGCAATGGTGCCACAAGCTGAACAGGAAATAATAGCCACCTCCAATTTAAGTCTTGCTTTTTACACAATGGCTATTTGACCATTTTGAACCACAGTGAGAGGAAATCTGACCTTTAAATTTAAAGTTCACTTTTACATGCTTATAAATTATCATACAAGGAAGAACATTTTATGGAAACACAGCTTCACTGTGTGAAAACACATTCTTGAAGTTCCTCTTGCACTGTTAGAAAACAGTAAAATATGAGAAAGAAGAAGTAGACTAATTTTTCAAATAAGACCATCTTTAACTACAAATGCTCTTAAATCTCAGCTTCCTCACTTTCCTAAATGTCTCAGATTTGAAAATCTGGTTCCTGAGAAAATATTTTGGATGGTACAACTTTAGACTATCAGAGCTGATAGCTGATAGTCTCCAAAGCTTCTTATATAGCCATTATGCCAGTGTAAAGAAAATCTTTTTCTTTTTTTTTCCCCCAAGAATCAAACTTGGCTTCTTTTGTCCTTTCAGTTTTGTAGAAATGCACATCTCTTCCAGATTTTTGTCTTAGCTCTTCTCCTCCTATAGTGAAAAAATACTTTCCAGTGGCAAAATGGAATTGAGTAGTGCAAAGCCACATTTCTAAGCCATTTTCTACAGCTTTGTTCTTTCAAAGATTATCTGCTCTCTTTCCTTCTACTCTGCACTGGAAACTGTGCTTATGCCAGCACCTTGTTAAACTGATTGCTGAGTCTTTTCCTCTGGAATTTAGCACCACTACAGCAGGTTAGCAACAGAAGCTGTCTCAAATATCTTGTGTTAAGGACAGATCTGAAAAGTTATCTGCACTGTGGAGTAAAGCTGTTTTGCTAGCAGCAAGAATACTAGAATGGATATAAAGTGTCTTGAGGAAAATTGTCTTTTAGGACTGCATCCCATTAAAGACATTTGAGTGGTATTTTGTCCCACTGGTTCCAGCAGGGGCAGAATATCATCCCTGCTTTAGTTCTGCTAGTATAATACACATCTACATATGTGATGTGAAAATAACTCATTCTCCCCCTTTTAGGGATTCTTCCTGTATAATCTTTTTTACTTATTTGCAGATTTCATTTGCAGACTCTTGTGCCACTACAGAAACAAAATTGCTTTTCATGTTCCTCCCCAGTACGTAAGACAAAGCAAGGTGCAAGATAAGCCCTTTGCTGTCTTTCTCAAACACTCCTTTCATGCTCACTGCAGGTTTGTGAGATACACTCTAACATCATTTGTTACATATTTCATACTGCAGTGCCATGCTTGATTACATCAATCTATACAAAACAGAAACTGGCAGCCAGTCTCCCAATTTCTGCCAACTGTAAAGGTTAACATGTACGTTGGCATAATGTGGGTGTGTAAATAAGGGAATTTGTGTAGTCCTTTATTTAGCAATGTAAGAAAACATATTTCAGGTCGGAGATGAATAGTTTTCCTTCCCTCCAGGTGTCTATTTTCTATTTTGGAAATTTCAGGGAAGGGATTAAACATGCACAAGCACTACTTAGCAACAAAACACTAAGGAACCATACTGTGTGTACTATAACTTCATTTCATAAGACTATCATCACAAACTGCCAGTATTTCATCACTGCCAAGATGTCTTTGGAGAAAGACAGGAGAAGTCAAGGAAGTGGCTCTCAAGACACCCCCAATAAGCTCTCTGCCATCACTCAAGCCTCCCATAAGGCAAGTTCACCATTCCCAAGGATAATTAACAAATTCACTTCCAGACCAACAACCTTAAAGAAAAAAAATATTTTCCCAATCGAGCAGGTTTATGGTTACAATTTTGCACCTTTAGAAGTTCTTATTATTGGACAAGTAAAGACATAAATCAGCAACTGTCTTATACAAATACCATAGGTATAAAACAAAGTTACCTGTGTTTTTTATATTTGTGAGCTAAATATTTTCTAACCTAATGCAGAAATTCAGAGTAAATTAATCTAAGGTAACAGGTATTTCTCTTGATATTTTATTTTGGAATTACACAAAATAACCAAACCATTTGGCATGAATAAAGAGTCATTTAACAGTAAGGATAAAAAGGAATTACTGATATACCTGTGCCCATTTGTTCAGAAGCTTGGTTTGTGTAGCAGTTGGTGGTGATGACTAATAAACAAAACATGCAAATAAAGATCCACAAATTTTAAGCAACAACAATACCATATTTGCCATCCTTCTATGTATACTTTACTGTCTTCCAGGAATTGTAAACTATAGCAATGCATTCCTCTTCTAAAGTATTAGAAAACAAAAAATGACAACTCATATGAAATGCAGACAGTAGTGTGAAGGTAAGTTCTTTCAAAGATCCTAGTCTCCTGAGTCTCCAGGATGAGATCTAAGAATGGAAGGGAAAATTTAAAAGTGTGCAGCACTCATTAGAGGTGGCATGAAGGTGATCACACCTTTACCTGTGTAATGACTTAAACATTGAAGGAGCACTAGTCCAAAAGAAAAGCAGAGTCTATATACTCAGAAAAGTACTTGCAACAAATGACAGGTCTTATGCGTAATCACATCTGCTTAAACACAGAACATTGGTTCAAGACACTCCCTATTAAGAATCAAAAGCCTGGAGAAACAGAAAATACTAAATTGGAGCTTCATAGAAAAGTCCTACCTACATCTACAGCTCTACCTTTGGCAAACAAAACAAGCAAAAATAAGTTTTCTGTTTAATAAGCAATTAATCTGTTGACATTGTTTTTGTGCTGTTTTGCTGTTGTGATTGTAGCATAAGGGTCAAACACTGAAAGGTATATATTCTTAAAGAAAATGTGATGAGCACAAAAGAAACCTGTATCCCTGTAAAATGGATAACTTGTGGCTGCATATCTCTAATAGAACTGATACAAGCTGCACACACACCCTTAAAAAGTGAAATGTATTTGAGTTTGGGGTACTTGAAACTGTCTTTAGATAAAAAGGGTAAAAATTGTAGAACACAATTATAGAACCAAAAAAGTAGAGCAATAGTAAATATTAAAGATTTTCTCTTGAAAATTTTGGATGAATGTTATGAAGTATTCTCCAAACAAAATGGCCAGCTGGGGATTTTGAAAGGAAAGTATAAATTATATGGTTTAGGTGTTGCTGCAGGAGCATAGATAATTTTTCTTACATTCTGAAGGGCAATGTCAGAGAAAAAAGATTTTCTGATGTGACTAATAAAAGCAAAGGCTGAAGTGCGACAGGAAAAATTATTATTAGAAAAAAAGCAAAGATTTGTGATAGGATTTCTAGAGTCACTTACTGAAGAACTACTTTAGAACTACTTATTGAAGGCACTTGTAAGTCCAAACAATATTCCAGTATGCTTACATTGGGCCAGAGCAAAAAACATTTAGATTGAAGGTTCTAGTGATAAGAAAACATGAGAAAATGCCACCATCTGATCAACACTTAATTAATTTCAGTAAATATGAAGCTATTTTAGTGTATCAGATTATGAATATACTGCAATTTATTTTTCTTCTCCAGGGTAAGACTAATTTCTTGAGGAGAAATTATGCTCATCTTTACATATATTACTGCAAAATTAATAATGAAAATCTACATCAGAGATTAAGCTAGCGTGTTTTGAACAGATTCTTAAAAATGTTTAAGAATTATTATCTTTTCTGTTGTGAATATAAGCAGATAGATAGACTAAACCTTTTTTCTGCTAGGAAAGTCAGTTAGCTAAATGGCACTTATAAAGATCAGCTCAGAAACTGCGAGTACTGCAACTGCATATTTGCACAGTGCATACCAGAGTGGACCCTAATATCACCTGCAGCCTCTAAACACTACTGTACTGTTGCTCTTAATAGTAATAACAACAACATTCATCTTATTGGATACAGCAGTTCCTATTTTTGCATTCACAGTAAAGCTTTAAAAAATTTCAAGGCACTTTCAGAGGTACTTTTTCTTAAAGATAAAAAAAAAATCCCAAGTGTTTAACTATAATGACTATTGGGAAAATACATTAGTAATGTACACTTTAGAGCACTTCTGAAAAGCTACACTCCTAATACCAGGTAAATGATATATGTTTTAGAAACACTTATGAATGCCTATTCACTTATTAGTCTGGCATGGCCTCAAAACAGTATTGGCTAAACAATAGTGCTTCCATCATGGTTTTGTGTATGGTCAATGAAGTAAACAATATGCATTTTTTTAAAACGCTTGAATGCGTGCTTACACAGCAGTTTATTCAGATCCATTATGGACATCCAAGTAAATAAATGTTCCAAAGTCCATAACTATATATTTTGTAAATACAGTGCTGCTAGTTTCTACAGAATAAATAGTAGGCACTATAACAATACCACATGCACAGGGGTTTATCCAACAATGTACTTCACCACAAAACGGATTTCACAACTTCTCGCTGGCGTTTTCCCCTGCCCCCCATCATTTCTTTGTTTTGTTTTTCAAGAAAAGTGCTAAAGCAGAGAACATTACCTTTCAAGAAGCTGTTACATTTTGAGAATACACACTCATTATGAGAAATAATAACATAAAAAGGATTTTTTTTCTTGAGAATCCCTGTAAAACTGTAGAGCCTTTTTCAATCTTACCACCTTACTTTGACCACCAGCTGACTTAGATGAGTTCTGCAGTTGAGAGCCACAGTTTTACATTAGTGGCATTTTCTACTCTGAGTAATTGCTCAGTAAAAATTCAGGAAGGTTTAGTACCTGAGTACAAATACCAGTGGAGAGCAAGCCCTTTAATAATCTGATGCATAGCTACATGTGGGTGAGAGCTTGCCTTTTGCAGCCATCCTGAAAGCTCTTTAACCTTTATTCTTCTTTTGTTCATGTTTTAGGAGTGCTAACAGGACGAATGATACCCTGGGAGTAAAACAAATAACTACTGATCAGAATTGCAAATAGATAAAGGGATTAGGATGTCATATCTGTTTTGTAAAAAGCTGGGAGCCATCAAAGGAGGACTAAAAACTGATTTTGGCTACAATCATGCCACAGTGACAAAAAGTCCCAAATAATTAACACAGGCCTTGAAATAAATAAAAGACATTGGTAGAGGGGAACAAAAAAGAGAGAGAGAGCCTAATCAAGAAGGGTTCTTCAGCAAAAACCCAAGACAATAAGTTAGATTTTTTTTGAGTGTACCAGGATATCCCATGGATATTTAAGATAGGCTTTAAATAGTCCAAGTAGACAAAACTAAGGCTTCTGACTTTTAGGAGCTTTCTTTCCACATGGACCCCTAAAATGATTTTCCAGGGCCCAAAGCAGACTACCTTTGAAGAACAAAAAATGTCTTAATCTCTCAGAGATGGGAGAAGATTCTATATTCCAAGCAGCCTGTAAATTTGCAGCAGTCTGATGATATATGTACATGACACCCTTGCAAGTATTGAAATTAAATTAAAAATAATGAACTACTTAAAGTCTATTCATGGATATTCCTGACAGAATCTACGTGGGCTTGGGAGAAAGGAAAATTTGCTAAATTCATAATTCACTTAGGAACAGTTTGCTCAGTGTATGACCCATTTAAATGTTTTAAAATGTACATTTTTTACCAATTTTACTCCTTTTTAGTCTTCAAAGAGCCATTAAAATCATTTTATAAAGGTCCAATAAAAGAGCTAAATGACACCCTCGATTTCAGAAGGGCTATGTACAGAAATGTACAAAAGCCTGAGTATAATGACTTCAGTCTCATTCCAAGGGTAAGGTAGGAAGGATTACAGACAAACTGGTTTTATGATACATGACCATTCTACTTCATCAATTGCATAGTGTCTTTTCTTGATGCTCTGTTGGGAAATACAGCACAAAACCTGCTTTGTTGACATTAGATTTGTTACTGTAATCCACATTTTATAAGCATGGGAGAAGGATATTTAAGAGTGTTAGAAGCAATAGAATATTCTAGGAAGTTTTCAGAACAAAATAAAAGCACTAAATGAGTCCATAAATTTATCTTCAATGCAGCAATAAGTTGATATATGTTTATCTTTTTAATTACTGTATTATTTTTCCCATTTAATTTATCTAATTTCTTTTGGGATCTTATCAATTTCTATAAATACCCAACTGAAAAGTGCAAAGCAGACAGAGCCAGAGTCTTTTCGGTGGTGCTCAGTGACAGGACAGGAGGCAATGAGCACAAACTGAGGGAGAGTCCCTCTGATCAGGGATTTAACTCTGAGGATGACTGAGGTTGCTGGAGGAAGTTGTGGCTCTTCCTCTTTGGAGATATTCAAAGGCCACAGGGACATAGTCCTGGGCAACCAGCTCTGTGTGGCCCTGCATGAACTGCCTTGCACTAGGTGGCCTCCAGTGGTCCTCCCAACCTACACCATTCTGAGATTCTATAAAAGCTTCTAAATTCTATTTGTTCCAACTGATTCCTTTTAAATTGTTCATCCCTGTATCAAAGTCACATAATCTTCATACAAATAGTGTGTCTCATAATTTTCTATGAAAAATGTTTTAATCCACAAGGAAATAAAATTCTTTCTCAATTCTTTTATTCTTGTGTGTGATCTAAAGAGATAAACTTAATGGCTATGAATTCCTTATCCCTGAAAAAAAAATTACTTATGTTATTTTTCTGTTGTTTTTTCAAATTCTGAAACTGACTTTTAATTTTGGTAATTGTATCAGACAATGAATGACAGAGACCTACTATACGATCCCTCATGAGAGATTTTTCATCTTAGATTTTATTAAATAGGAACGTTAGTAGTACTTCATTCAGAGCAGTGTAAAATTTTATAATTCAAAAATTAGTCAGGAATAGTTAATTTTGAATATACTCGCTCCCATACCAATAAAACCAATTTGTGATATAATTGGTGCTTAATTTTAAACAGTTGCTCATATATTTTGTCTTACTGGTGTTTTCACAAGCCTTTTGGTTCCATGAAACCACTAAGGTATTTTTTAAAGTGGTTGCATTATCTAATATCATGTGAGAGATAAAGTTATAGTCCTCTTTTGATGTATTGTAAAACTGGAAGTGTAATCACTGCATCCTGTGGGCTGTAAAGAGGAGATACTACTCATCAAATCATAGACTAAACTCATGGCATATCCTCAGTTGGAAGGGACCCATAAGGACCATCAAAGTCCAGCTCCTGCCCCTGCACAGAAAAGTCCCAAGAATCACACCCTGTGTCTCAGATAGTTGTTCAAACACTTCTTGAACTCTGGCAGGCTTGGTTAACCCAGTCCAGTTAGCTGGCAGCCATACATTTGTTCTGCTGTGCTCTAAGGATAAGAAAGTCAGTTAGAGAAGAAAAATGAACATGCAAAATTTTGCAACTTCAACCTAATACACATTACCTACACCATGATGAGAATTGGTCACAATGTGCTAATTTCACTCTGCAGAGAAAGACATGAGATAGATGAGATGAGTTGAGATATGAGAGTTGATCCCAAGACTTTCCTTGCTGACTTTTCTTGTGACTATTCTCAATGTAAGTTTACTATCCAGCAGAAAAAGGTCCATTTACTTTGTAGCAATGATGCAGTCACAGGAGAATCCTCAAATTTTTATCTATTTCCCTCTGCAAAACAAAAGCAAAGTTTTCTTCAGAAGATAAGCCAGAGTATCCCTAAAAGATTTAACATCCACTTGCTTCCTGATAATACTGCCTCTAGGTTCTATCAGAAAAGTCCCTGCTACCCTTCCACAGCTGTTTCTCATCTCTCCTTATAGACAGATACTGTAGTAAAACATTCATCACGTATAAATTCAGCACCCTTTTGAGTCATCTGTGCTGCATACGGGCAATAACAAGCAGGTTACTGAAAATTAACTAGTAAGGTTTGAAGAAAATACATTGCTTTTAAATAATGCTGGGAAATTTCTTCCCTTTTATTTTTTAAAATTAGTAATAAGTGTACCACATGGACTTTGGAAGTAAGCATTTTCAATTCCTCATGCCTGGCCAGGTGTGCTCTTTCTATTATGTACTTTTTTTGACCATGTTTCATGAAAGGACACCCAAGAGATAGAATTCAATGTAATTTGAGAAGGGTTTTTTCATTTTCCTTTTAGGGTTTGAAAACACTGCTGTTGTCAGATGACTAAAGTCTGCTCTTCCCCACCCTCACCCCCTGTGCAGAATTAGAAATCTAGAAATTACTTGTTTTTTAAGAATAGCTGTAAGAGGACATGGTTAAGACATTTAATAATGTTTTAAAATGCTTTTCTATAGTTTGTCTTGAATGTTTATTCACCAGTTTTTGCACCAGGTTTTTTTTTTCTATGTATTTTCTTGTCATATGACAGCTTATTAGTGGTTCAGAAACTGTATTAGAAGAATAATGGGAATACTTCTACTGACATGCAGACATATTCAAGATTTTATTAATAATTTATATTTTTATCTATTTATTAAGCATTTTTTAAACTCCTGAAGTGCTTATCCAAATCAAATGTCAAATAAAGTCATGTACCGTATCTACTGGTTTAAAAAATACATATAGTAAACGATTTAAAAGATATGTAGTAAAAGACATAAGAGAAACGATTGCAAGAACATAATGTTTCTTCAAGGTGTGATCATTTATTACTGAAGATTAACAAAATATTAGCAGTAAACTGTGTTATTACAGCTGTAATAGGTGGCAACAAAACCATGGTAGAGGAAGAAATGCAGAGACCTAAAAGTTAAAAAGATCAATAAATAAGCAGGATGTTACATGATAGCTGAAATGAGATCCTCTGAGAAATTAATTTTGTGCCATAATACACCAGCAAACCTATATGATTTGAGACTAACTTTAAAATAAAATTAGACTCAGGATGTACAAACTGCAAAATACTGGTAAACAGCAAGTGACAATACCATCCTCAGACTTCGCTGCTGATTTGAGAGGTATCTTACAAAAAACTCCTCTTCCTCCACAGGCTTCTTCCCACTGTTAGAGACAAAATAAATAGAATAAAAAGTATTTCCTGTTGTGACATAGAATGTTGCCTACTCTGGATATCTGTCTTTTCTTCCTCAGCTTTTAGTGAACAGCCAGAAATATATATATATTTCAAAAATCATGTCTTTTTTTAGGAGTGGCTACCAATCTTACACAGATACAACCACAAACACTTTAGGTAGGATTTTATTTGTGTCTATAAAATCTATCCCATACAAGAGGCTAAATGACCAAAAACAAAAACAAAAACAAAAACAAACCTACACGACAACTCAGGAAAACAAAACAGAACAAAACAACCAAACAAGCCCTGAGTCTGAGCCTGAGCATATGGTTTTCAAATGTCATTTACCACACACTTGCTTTTTCATATTTTGCTTTAGTAATTCCAGCATTACACTTCCTGTCGTGGGTACAAGCATCTTTGGTCAAATTTTAAGGTGTTCAAAAAGCAGAGTAAGGGGCCACTTTGTCCTGTTTTGAAGACATGGTATACCATGGTATGGTAGCTCTGATGTGGAGTCACTGGAGACAGGACTGATCCATTTTTGTGCCATAAATCCAGTGCACATCAGTCTCGCTGTGCTTATAAACATATGCTGTCTCTGGCTTCCCAGAAAAAGGAAACACTGCTCTGGAAACGCAAAATGATGGCTAATATGTTGGTGTGAGAAACTGAGATCATAATTTTCGGTACACAAGCAGACCTGTAAGAGTTCAAAACTGAAAGCTAGAAAAGAATCTTTGGAAGTCAATACCTCAGAATACAAAGCTATTAAAGAAAAGACAAAGTTAGGTGAAACTTGGTCTTACCAGTTGGAAAATGTGTTCACATTCAGATAATTAAGATAAGTAGTCAAAATTACCTATCCAGGAACAGTAAAATTTAGAAATCAATGTAAGACCCTTCTATTAAATGAATTTATCTCGTTTAAAATGTGTAGTAAAGCAATTGAACTTATTTTTCTATTTCAAAATATAAAGAAGTTTCAAGTATTGAAAAGATGTAAGACAGAGTTTTTTATACATTTAGATTTCTGTTTATTCTTCCTTTGAAACCCTATTTAAAAATCTCACTGTTTCAAAATGTTCTTCTTTATTTTCCTTCCATTGATCTACTGTATAGACAGATAATCCTCCTTGCTCCCTTTCTCTGCCTTTCCCAAGTGAAGAAGCACTACTGGAAAGAAAGGTAAAAAGGGAAAGCTATTAACAGCAGCTCTGCCCTAGTCTTGGCCTTTACACAGAATTAGTGCAACATATGGCCTCAGATAAGAGCGATACATTTGAGCAGGTTCTGACTGACACCACCACCTCTAGGTATGCCTGGGAGTGGCCTTTACACACCTGCCTGCATCTCTGGATTTGTGCTTTGGTCCTTAAAGCATGAGAGCCTTTCAAGTTGTTTAGGCCATCCTTGTGAAGTCTATAACAGAAAAAGGCTTTGGGAGGGTAAGCACCCAAAAGGGAAGCCCACCTAGTTTACAACCTGTTGAAATTAGGAAAAAACTTGTTAAAGATTAACTTGGAGGAAAGGAACATGTCATAGTTGCACTCATTCGCTAAGATCTGCATTGGTTCACAAAAAACAACATAGGAATCTATTGCACATGTAATTCATGAAACACTGGACGAGCTCTCTGACACACACAAGTAGGAAAAGAACTAAGATACACCTCTTTCCTAGATGTTTGATAGCTATCCCTCCTCTGAGATAGCCTTCAATCACATTGAGCAAAAGGGATGCTGCTCTCAGTAACTTCAAATCACAGCCTAAGTGTGAGCCCAGTCTCAAAAGGTGTTTAAATTAAGTAAATTGGGGCAGCTGGGGCATAGCTATGTATTCTCTTTTGTCTTCTGTTGCAAAAACGATAACCATGGCTAAAGGAATGAGCTAGCAACAGACCAATAGCTACAGAAAGACTCACCAAATGACATTTTCTAGATATCCTAGGCCTACCTTAGGATATTTTTTCATATTGGTTCACAGATTGTTTAAACTTCTAAAAGAACATATTTTTAATTGATGGAAATATGATTCCTATGCAAGCATGCCAGTACATCCAGTATTGCCAAATAGAGTGCTAGCATTCTGAAAACTTCAGACTTTGCTATTGTTATCACTCAGCAGCTGCTGCATTTGGTATGATCTGTCCCCAAAAACCGGCTAAAAAGGCTTGTTGATATTTTTTCCCTACATTAGATGCCCTTTTCTTCCACCTGCAGTCTTCACAATTAAAATTACATGGGGTCCTCTCCTCTTATTTACTATGAAGAATCATGAAGATATCAGCTTTCATATAGGAATTTGCACGTGGGGAGATGCTTTTTCTATTGTCCCTCAAATAAAGTCCTTAAGAACTTTTAAATGATGCAGACAGAACTACAAACAATATCTTAATCTTTACTTAAACAAAGTACAACTAGGTATAAAGAAAATTTATTATTAGACCAGCTATAAACAAGCTATATGTATTTTCCTCTTTCCTGACAAATTTACATAAAGTGAAATCTAATTTGCCCTTCCTATTGTGCTGAATTGATTGGATAATGGTAAAACTTCCCAAAGGATGAAACCATTCTTATTTGCGTGCTGATTATCCTGATAGGGCTATATTGACAGTGTATGTATATATTAACACACAAACTCCTGTCATTTCTATTAATTCAATGTGGAAAAAATATTTTTAGCAGAGACTCAGATTTCATGTTTATAACTTGAGAAATTAGTTTAGTGCTGCTGTGGAGATAGAATCAAACTGCTCTGTTTACACTATGTTGCCTCTTCAACTATGACTATATAAAAACAGCATTTACTAAAGGAAATGGAAATTCACTTTGGACATGAATACTCTGCTCAAGTAAAAGTTCTGGAATTTAAGAAGCACTTAGTTGCTGCATTAGGCCATTTAGGATGTTTCAGCGTCTCAATTGACTGTAATACCAATCTGCTCAAGTGCCCTGTTAATGACCTTCCATCTCACAGCTAGCTCAGGAATTCAGTGTTTATACTTTTCTCTTTTTTTGTAACTATACCATGAACAGACTGAAGGACAGATCCTTCTTTCTTTCACTACTGTGGCAGAAGTATGTAAATTGCTATCACTTCAAACAAAAAAATCTCTAACCTTCCTGCGTCTTAATGAAAATTATCATTGGCAAAAATTAGAAAGAGGGAGCTGCTTCAAACAGGGTGTTAAACATAAAGAACCATAGAGTTTTAAATGTTGATTCTAAATTTTAAAAAAAAAATTGTATACATTAAGTCCCATGTTGCAGCATGAAGCATTCTTAGTTTTGTGTTATTGTTCCAAATGAATACCTACAACACAGTAATATGTATTGAGACTGAGAACACCACTACCATTTCTCAAAACACTCACTACAATTTTAATATAACCAGTAAGCAGTGTATGATATATATAGGGAGAGAGGATTGGATCTGTGCCACTGATCTAGCTTCACTGCAGTCAAAAAAATGAGTCATTTTCACAAAATTAATATAAGATCCAGAGTATCTGCTATGTTAGCAAACCTGAATACTTAATCATCTACTCTGCCATGTCTTCACTTCTCCAAATGGACTAAGAGCATGAGAAAACTTCCTTGAATTATGTCACTAGCACTTGCCTGCATTGTTTACATTTTATTGTCTCAGACTAGTAAAAATTTGAGTTAGAGTATTTTGAAAAATACTAAAGCCAAATTCCATTTTTTCATTTTTCTTCACAACCCTAAAAAGAAGACTACCTACAAATACTTACTTACTTTTGCGCTCTTTTTTCCACCAAAAAGCAACAGGATCCCTTGTGATTTCTTATCTATATATGTATTCTGAATTATCATGAAAAAACTATTAACAAAAAAAAAATTCTGTGATGGTCTCAAATGATTCTAAAAGCTGAACACTAATTATAGAGAGCTATAGAGGATTTAGAAAGTAGTTGCTCCCCCACTCCCCCCAGTAGAAATTTGAGAATGTAAAACTCTTGGTTTGCTTTTAGAATTCTGGTTTTGCACATCCAGGAAAGTAATTGATGCCTCTTAAAAACACAAATTCTTTTAGGATATCCATTCTTTAAAACCTCAGTAGGCAATGGGAAATTGCCTACCTGTTCTAGGATAGCAGCTATCCCCAGTCCTTCAAATGCAATTGAGGATAGTTTAGAGTCTTTAGCATGCTGCAACATGACAATCAGACATAAGTAAGCATACAGTTAGAGCCTAAAATTATGGCTGGTAAATGAACATGATTCAGTTTAATTTTCATCTCATTCATAGCATAGATCATGTCAGCCAGTACATCTAGTTAAATTCTTGGTCTCTTAATAATGTTACACTGGGAATACCACCACTGAAGTTCGTGGGAATTACATGGCTACAATTGCTCTGGACACCCCCCCATCTGACTGGAATGGGAATTATTGTGTTTGTGTATTAATCCTATCAGGCAGAAAATATAGAAAGACTTAGCTAAAACTAGCTAACATTTAGAACACTCCAGTTGAATTAGTTTTCATGTTTTAAAATGCTATTTTCAGGAAAATATTCTATTTTTCTTAATGCTTAATGTGCATTTCTTTAAATTTACTGTGGAGAAGAATATCTACCAAATATTAATACCTCTTATGTTAGTTTACTGAGCCCTAGTCCTTATTTTAGCCCATTAACAGATCCTTAGGAATAATCTTGTGTAGCTTTTCTCATGTTATATTTTTCCTACCTTTGCAGAAACACATTTCCAAAGTGTAGTAAGTTGTTAAATTATGTACGTCTGACCACAATGGAAAAGTCCTCAAGGCAAGGTAAGAAAATAAACCATTTGCACTTAAGATATCTAAGTACTGCTTTTACAAGTGGAAATTTCATTTCAATAAACATGAAGTGCCTAGGTAGACTCAGTCACCTTGGTTTTAGTATTATTGCCACACCTACAAAGATGGGGTTCCATTTTAGGCATGGAATGCAGTGAACAAAAGGACTTGCAAACCAATTAAAATGGAATCATTTAGCAAACCCCTGCAAAAGTAGAAACATGCATAGAAATAAATTTTCAAGTAAATGCACTGAATCTGGATATTTCTGAGAATGCTACATAAAGAGCACCATTTTCTGGGCATGGCAGAAGTTAAACCAGCTTTAAAAAAGCCTGGGCTGCCAGCTGTGTACTCTGGAGCACCAGCTACTGGCATCAAGTATTTTGCTGTTCACAGAAACCGCACTCGAAGGCGTACCCAATTGAATCTTCTAAACAGCACTGAAGCAACAGACAGAAGTGGCAGTTTGCTTGTGCAGTTTCTTGGCTCAGAGAGCCAAGAGCAAGAGAACCCACAACACAAAATCAAGCCTCCTGTGATGCAACAGCACCAGCACAGTGTTGCACAAACAGTTGCACTGTCACATGCATCAGCTAAGAGGCTTCTCTAGAAGAAACTATGACTTGAGGGGATTTCTTTATAAAAATCTAGCCCCCTAGGTTTTATGTGTTGAGAAAGACCAATTAAGAGAGGGTAGATGTTATACTGGACTGCTTGCAATTTTTGAAATTAAGAACTCAAGCAACCGATTGTTAATTTAAAATTTAGAATTCTCACTTAAAATGCAACTAAAGCTGCAGCAGTAATATAAACTTTTCTTCTATGAAAACATTAAACCACCAAAAATGGCATAAACAAAATGGAGCCTAGTCAAACATTAGATTCAGTGAATCATTATTACTAAGTGTGTTATAAGAGCAGAAAAATCAGTTACACAAATTTCTTCCACTTGAAATGGAATGGCAATTCTCAATTGTTTGAGACTTTTGAACTTCAGGTGTGTTCAAATTCTAGTATCTTGCAGCCCTGCTATGAAAACTTTCTTAAATGTCAGGCTAAGAAGCATTTAATTGAAACATTATTCTGATCCAATGCCATCTTCAGATTTGTCCTGTCAAGTCTCTTCTTTCCTTATCAGTAAATAGCGAGACAGACTGATCTCAGAGCTGGTTCACTGGCCTTGATGTTCCCTTACTTGCAAACCAGACTATGGAGAAAAAAACAACAAAGCTTAGAAATGTAGTTTCAAGCCTGCTCCTTGTTCGGATTTGGAGTTGAAGTATGACTACAGAAAACTACCAAACCTAAGATCCCTGTTACTCAGCGATTCAAAACATTTCTTCACTACAATTCAGAAGGCAGACATTTTGTGTTAAAGATGTCTTTTGAGAGAAATTAAAATGTTTGTTATTAGTGTTTCTGTAAAAGGGGAAACATTTGCTTTCTTAGCTCCTTAATTCAAAATTCTCATTGCCTCATTTTAAAACGTCAGCCTCAATATTTGAAGACTCCTCCAGAAAAACAGGGATTTCTTGCTCCGAATACATCTTCAGGCTTCCAGGGTCTGAAGCCCTGAGTTGCACAGCACCCTGTCATTGCTATGGAGCACCATAGCAAAGAGCACAAAGCGCAAAGCCTTTAAACCTGAAGTACTCAGCTGGACATTGTTTCCCCAAATCCTAAAAGCCTGGGTTTAGTCATTTTCTGGTGCTTTTGTTAGCTGGTTTACATTGGTTGATTTGGGCTTAGCTCTTTCTGCTCACTGAAAGAGGCGCACAGTGCATCCTCCCACGTCTTCCTGCAGTGCTGAAGCTGGCATCAGGAGCACAGCAGGCATATGGGCCAGAGGGAATGGGGGCTGACACCAGGGCAGAGATTGCCCATTGGCTTGGGAAAACACCACAGCAGTCTGTCCTCACTTGTAAATCAAAGAACGGAGCTGTTGTGTGTAGGTTTTGGGAATGCCTGTGGTGTGGCATGGAAGCATTTCTGGCCTGTAGGAGATAGAGCTCTTTTAAGGCTGTGCATTGGGATGGTTTACAAGATTATTAGTCTTACCTTTGCTCCCCATGTCATTGTTCCATTATTCAAGCTTGTTTTGACATGATATTAATTTACAATTTCATGTCTTGTGTTTCCATAACATTTTTAAAATGATCCACCCATAAGGGTCTTCGCACAGACCGACTCACCGTGCAAGTAACCACGTTTCTGACGTGTTTCTCCTTGTAGACTATTTAGAACATGACTAACCTTAAATCTTATTATATTTATCTAGTAAGCTCATAATTTCTGAACAGAAAAAAAATACCAACCCTTCCTGGAGTTTAAGAACATGATTGTTTAACTGAATTGACACCATTATACAAATTTTTATTTCATTTTAAGGGACTAGATTAATGTGAAACAATTTCACTGTTGTCACTAGGTATGAATTCTCGGATTCTTTGCTGGTTTCTATGTACACATGTAAGTGACTACTTGTAGCAAATTTTTTCATAGACAAGTGATTTGTCCTTCAAAGAAACAAATAAAAACTGAACAGAGAGTGCAAATATAAACTGCCCCCTCACTATTTTACAGAATTATAATAGAAAATTTAAAAGCAAGTGAACTTCAGCATGGTTTTTGAAAGCAAATGATAAATTGCTGAAATTTCTAGAACAAGAGAAAAAAAATTCTAAGAAAATGGAAATGTTTACAAGAGTTGTTGCATATAAAGCATTTATGATGCCTGCAGGAAACTGCAATCACTCTCTCTTTTAAAAAGAAATAGGTGTAAGATATATACTGATATCTACCTGACTTCGGAACAAGTGCATCATATACAATAAACTATAATAGATAAAGCATCCACTTGACATGAAATTACCTTACAACATACTCTTAATCAACCAAATATTTTCCTGACTATGACACATTAAAATAAAAATATAACCATAAAACAAAATCTACATATGAACATAATGAACTCTCAAGATCTGGTTTTTTTTAATATAATGATGCCAGGAAATACTGTGCTGGGGTTTTTTCCAAAAATGTATTTTCTGAAAAATAGTAATCATTGAAGTGTATGTTTCCTATAAATGTTCATCACAATTACACAGCTGTACAACTTGAAAAATATTTGCTTGCCACAGTCACTTCTCTCCCCAAAACATCAAATTCTTTCTGAAAAATTTGCTCATTTGAATACGATTTTTAAAAATTATCCATTTTTAAGAACACCTCCAGGCAAGGTATTCTGAAAATGATAAGCTAACATATAAAAGTTTATTCTGTTTCAAATGAGAAATCTTTTTTTTAAGTTTTCAAGTTGCCAGACTGAAGAAATTATTCATTTACAAGCATCTTAAAAAAATGCAGGAAAATAACATCACATTTAATACGACCTTCTATCCAGAAACACAGCCCAAACAGTCCCCAGCAACTTGCAATTAGGCGAAGGAAACTCTCTGCAGTGGCTGCTGTCTGAGCTTCCAGGCTTCAGCTACTCTCCCCATGGGAACACCTGAAACTCGCTGGAGTTAGTCTCTGTAGGCACCCACTGCATCTGCCGACCCATTACATCACAGCACCCACCAAAACCCCGCTGGTGTGGACTGTAGAAGGGACATATGTCTTTTTCAATTTCATGCTGTGCCCCGCTGCAATGGTGCTGAAGCAGGAACATCAGTTACACTGCAGCATTACCCTGTTTCACAGCAGTGAGGCAAAATTCCAAGGGACTCCCTGACATCAGAATAATAGTGATAAAAAACATTGATATGGTCTAATTTGCTATTTTGCCTCCAGTGCATAAGATAAGGAAATTAAGATCTAGACTGAAAATCAACAGACATAGGGTTATTTTTTTTTTTCCTTTACTGTTGTGTAAATTGTTAAGAAACAGATTGTAGGATGCTTGAGGTCATGAATCATTTATTAGAAACAGGTAATCTGTCTTCTAGATTCAGCTTCAATGTGTGCTTTAGAAAAAGGTTACAGCTTCAGCAGAAGAGACGGAAGAATTTCCTTGTATTCATAATCCTCTCTCCAAACCTTCCCCCTTCACAACAAAGTCGTTCCTTTAAAATGGGAAACACAACTAAGTAGTCCACTCTATTCAGAGCAGCAAGTCTGAAACAAAACAGGCCCCATGGGGCAGGCTGCCCAGGTCATCAGACTACAGAAGTGTCCTGAATACTTCTCAATCTTTTCTTTAGGAAGTCATGTAGGCAGGTATTTGCTGGACTGAAATAGGAATCCAAGTCTCCATCACTTTCAATAGTTACAGTTAGTACCCACTTAGAGGAATTTTATCAGACATTTATCGCTTCAGAAGCGGTATCATTACTGAACTACAAAGCAAAAGGGAAAGCATCTCTTCCTGCTGTGGAATTAAGTCTTTCATTTTGGTAATACTGCAAGCGCGCTGAAACATACATTGTAGAAATCTCAAAAAACGCACTTAGTTCTTTTAAAAAACCTTTTTTTTTTGTAAAAGCAAATGTTCATGACAACAGGCATTGAATAAAATGTACTTGGTTTTGAATTTTGACTGATAACCCAAAAATCAATTATTTGCAATGTTTTAATGTTAATTTTAGAAAGTCCAAATATGCATCTACCAAGCTACATTTGGTTTTCATCCATTAGTTTTATTTGCCACATTCTTTGCATTCTTATGGCCCAATTTTTTGCTTCCACCTTCTCAGTATTTCTTTCTAAATTCCAACATGCAATTTTACCAAGGATTTCCCTGGTCATTCACAGTAGTCATTGCACATTCACATGTGCAAACACTTTGTAATCATGAAAATAGTGATGACATTTCTTCCTTTTCTTTCTTTTCTTTTAAGAAATCTATTTTATTATCATTATGTGGCAAGTATATTGGTCTTGTGGGAGCAGTATAAAAGGAAAACCGAATGGTGCTGAAATAAATACGAATAATCATGCCTATCCCAAAAATACTAATTTATTTTTGCTCTGAACAAAAGAGAGTTCTTACCGTCATCACATATATTTGCTAGGTGCACATTTTAAGCCATTTGATATGTTTTCATTATCAAGTCTTTGGCCCTATGCTCTCCAGCAACTTATTTCACGGTCTGTATGTCACAGAAATTTGGAGATGAATTTTCTACATTTTGTATTTCTGGAATCTTTTCAGTTCTAATGTGATCTGCATTGGTTAGGATTCATCCAGTTTTTCCTCTGTCCACTAATGAAAAACACAAACTATCTTTGCAGGTTTCAGAAGCCGCTACCTGTACCATGAAATAAGTACATCCTTTAGTGCAAATGGAGCAAGAACTTGTCACACTTCTGTTACAGGGACTGGTAATATTTGTAATTGTTAACCTGTGTTGATCGTTTAACTTTTCCAACCACATCAATGAAATTTCAGAATAAAAGGTGATAAATCATACATTGAGCATGCAAAGTAGCTTCCAAACAAAGTCTTATTCTGTAGATGCTAAAATTACTCTCCTCGTTTCCAATTTTAATTACTTGTGTTATACTGATAGCTAGTCAAAGCACAGACCTTGATTTTTCTTTTTTAATTTTTACTCTGCTATCGTGCTCAGTCTCAGTAAATCTGAACAGCACTTTCTAGATATTGTTGTGTATGTCATACATGCATTCCCTTTTCACTGTGATACTACCAGAAAGGCACTTATGGCTCAGAGCCACTACATTGATCTAAACCAACTCTCATCATAAAAGAACCAATGGAAGTTTAATCAACTCACTGCAAAAATAATCAATTTGTGGATCTCCGTAAATGTACTGGATACAAGGACTTTAAATGTGTTGATTATTTAAATCTGTGCAGATTGTGCATGCCAGAGTGGCAACTAAGCGAACCACTTCGGGTCTGCTTTATTTTCTGCATATCTATCCTCATTAAGGGTCTTTACCTGACCCCAACGTAAATTAACCTATCCCCAGAACACCCACCCCCAATACATCTGTCTCAAAAATTAACAAGAAAATTGCCACAAGACTCTTCTAACACCCTCTTGGGGTGTGCTTGGCCTGCTTACTTACTTCAGTGCATGTTATCAAGTCTGTCTTCACTAGTCAGAGTGGTAAGTCTGTCCTTCAGCACAGCTATTAGGAGTTTTACCTTTCCAGAATCCTAAAGAAATAATTAATCCAAAGTTAGCGTGCAGTACTTCTTTTTTCTAGGGTCAGCATTATCACAGGTCTGAAAAAACACTTGCCAGTTGCTTGAGGTCAACAGTTCAGTCTCGCTCATCTATTCTGCAGTGAGCTGTGAGCCTGCAAGAGCAGAAGTGGGCCTTGTGCTGTCAGCATCTTTTTTACAGAGCTGCTGCTCACCAGGTTGAGCTTCTTCTTTTAAATGCCAGTCATCACAGATAAAGTGTGGAGAACTACTCTGTCCTACTGTAACTTATCTAGGGAAAGAACTACTTATTGTAATCTATAGCCTTACTACAAGTTGTCTGAAATCTCACCCACCATTAAAATTATTCATAAACATTGTTTTATAACTAATTGTCAGAGATAAAAAGAAACTCAAGATCATTTTTATACCATGTGCTATACACACCTGATTCTTTAACTTGGTAAATTATTACATAAGAAAACGAGTAGCTGAAATTAGTTCTACCCTGTCTGAAAAACAAAGAAAACATTGTGGATTATGCAGTATATGATCAGAGGAGAAAAAAGACCTCTGGGGAAAAAAGTTAGGTGCTCTGAAAATAGGAGTATCTTTGAAAAAATAATGTATCATGTTTTGTGGATATATGCCTACAGCATAGCTCCCAACCAGAGCTTGTGTGAACATAAGCTCAGACCTGTTCCTAGCCTCACTGTGATCTTTGAATGCAAGCACAAGGCTTTTCTTCATTTATAGTCAAATAATTTAAACATGAATGTTTTGACCAAAGGGAAGTCTGTAAACAACTCTAAGTTAGAAAGGTAGTTCCACATAGATGAGACTCAGTTTTCATTGGACATCCATGTTTGCAGTTTTCACTGTTGCTGAGACTCGGTTTGGGACTCTGGTCATTGGGTTTCTTTTAGGCACATATCACGTGCGTGCACACATAGACTCATAGTAATGATGCCAGCTTCACAAACCAATCATACTTCACTTGAATGAGTTATTGCTACCACACAAGGGCTGCTGGTAATGAAGCCACTCATCCATTACAGCAGCTGTCATTTCAGCTGCATGACCTCTTTCTACCAGCTTTAAGTCACCCAGCTTTTTTCACCTGAAACTCTTGAACCTGGCTGGAGGACCATCCAAGTCATCACCAGTCGTCAGCAACCTACAGACAAACAGTGCCCTGAGCCTACGGGCCTGCACACTTTGCTTTCATCTTACTCTGGGGTTTAGCTACTCCTAATAATTAGCCAAGAGAACTGCAGATCACAGCCTAACAAAGCAGTTAAGGCGGTTCAAAGGCCAACTGGCATGCTAAGAGGAAGTCCCGCCATGCACTCCCACCTCTCTCCTACCACCATCTGACCCCTCAGCAAGTAGGTTAGAAAGCCACCCCAACAAACAAAAGAATGCAGTAATCTCCCCCCCAAACTAGCTGGTGGTAGGATTAAATAAGCATTAGTGCCAGGAGAAGCACAAAGCCAGGCTGGAGAGGAAGGAAGTGGGAACATCCCTTTCAGTGGGGGTTAGCCTTTTCATTGGCCTTATCTGCATTGTCAGGCTGTGGCTGGAGGTGTGTGCTCCAGGAACAACTGAGCAGGCTTAACAGCTTTCTGATGCCAAAAGGAGCAGTCCCATTCTCCTCTGCCTTGCATTCCATCTCTGGCATGTATCTGACCCCTCAGCAAACTGACTCATTATTCTGACCGAAAGCTATTTCCTTTATTGGTTGGGTTAGTTTATCCATGGTTTAATGAACTGAATTGGCTCAGAGAGAGGTCAGAGAAGCAGCAAGCAACAAAGAAGAAGCAGGGGAAATGCACAGCCTAGAAAAGGAGGTACACAGTGCTGCCCTTTCAGCAACTGCGAGCAGGCAAGTCAGCTCAGCCATCTCTTCCCACTGCACTCCCAGCCACCTAGCTGGCAGCTGGCCAGTTTTTAGAGGGAAAACAGGTCAAGAACGATGTGGTTCTGTCTATCCAACTGACAGCTCTTTCTTTTGGGACTAACAGCACCCTTCATCTTAGCACCTGCTATTCTTAACAGGCTAAAATTTATTGTCCAGCAGTCCTCGACTGAGATATGATCAATTAAGATTCAGAATATCTGCAGTGATGCTACAGCTCAAGCTCCATCAAGAAGCCTTCTGCTGCAAGACCTATTCACTGTCTATAGCCTTCAGTCCCTTGTAGCAGGAAGCCCTCCACTGCTGAGAGCCAAAGGAACTGCCACTGCCACCGTTCACCCCTCCCAGGGTGGCCTTCCCTCCCTCTAATACATCCTGCTCCACAGCCGTGCTCCCCTTCCCCCTCCAGCTGCCCCCAGCTCCTGATGCCTCGGGACAGGGGCTGTGGGGCTGCTCTGTGAAGGCATGGTCCTTCTCACGCAGAGGGCGTGGTCCCTTCTGCACAGAAACTTCAAACACACATGGCCACAATTTATTGGCTGGCTTGAGTATTCCTGATTGAAAACCACTTAGTTAAGTGCAGAAGTGACAAACAAACAGGACAGAGAATGAGTGCTCTTAAGTGATCTCCTTCGTCACATTTGAAAATCTGAAGATGCTTTTGTAGCAGGTATTTTTTCGTTTTAAATGGTAAATCTTTTAACTGTGGTACAGAGAAATAATTATTATGACACTCCAACTATCCCCTCTTCCAGTATTTACAGAACAGAAGATATATTAAATATTATTCCTAGATTATGTATCCATCCTTCGAAGAGGTTGAAAATTGTCATTTAAAAAAAGTTAAAGAAAACAGGAAAAAATCAATTAATATGCAGATAAGTGAATATCAAGGCCGTTATAGATCTTTTCTTAAATACATTTAATAGAAAGCCCTGAAATGAAAGCAAATTAACATTGTGAAAAACAGTTTGAAAATTAAAATATTTTAGTTCTGCAGTAACTGTAGGAACATATTACGAAGTTAGGCAGCAATCATATGCATAATTAAAGAAGTGATTATATGTATATTTATACCATCAATGCATAATCCTCAATTTGTTTAACATAAAACAGAACATCAAGGAAACGAGAATTTAAATTCCACTTGCTTAATATGGAACATTAAGTACACAAAAAATTGCTTGTAATTTTAAAGTGTATAACTTGAACAAAATTTCAAGGTGGCAAATATTTGAGAGGAAGTAATGAGTGAAAAGAAAAGGAAAATATTAATATTATGTTTAATGAACAGGAGCTTTATTTGTAATAATTAAGGAAGGGTATGGTCCCATTTCAAATACTTAAAAAGAAAATAATGCCAATTAGCAAGACATCTCTTCGTTTTATACAAACAAGGTAGATATGAGAGCTCTTAAATATGAGAGCTCTGGCTCCAGCGCATCAGGAAATATGTACAAACCATAAAAGTCTCTAATAACAACTATCTCAGAAACATTTGCTTATATTCAGATTAATAAAAGCTTGCATTCTGTGTTTGTTATGAGAAAAAGGGGATTTTGCACTGCACATTCAAGACGACCAGTGCACTGTCCACTAGTTTTTTCCTCATTTGCGCACTCCTTCCCAAAAGAGGGAAATCTGAAAAAATGCAGTGGACTCACTGTAGAAAGCATGAAAGCACTGCTTGTTCTCAGAGAGGGGTGAGGTTCTCAGTGAGGTTCTCCTCTGAGGAGCGGCCAGACTTTCTTCACAGATCAGAGGAGCCACGCTCAAAGATCTGCAATTCTGAGAAAAGGTGATATCTGCTTCCTGCTAAACACTTAATTTCTTGGACCCAAACATAGAGACACCAAATCATTATTTCTTGAATCTCAGCCAAGGGCTGTAGCAAAGACTATTCCTTCATATTTTTTTCCCACAGAGTGTAGAGCATACTCATCTATTTTGATAACAGTATTTACAGTGTTTTCTTTTAGCCTCTTTAGAAATGGTACCCAGCTGTCTTGAAGGCATCCTTTTTTATATTTGATTGGCAGCGCTCTCAAGACCAAATATTGAGCTGTTCTCAGGAGTTAAAGAGCTATCACTGTAAATATAATGTTCTGTCTTACCAAGAGTTCTGTGGTTAGTCGGATACCAGAAATAGATATTAGCTCACACTGCCAATGTTGTATGGTCTTGACAGGTTAAGGAGTCATCCATCATCAAACTTCAAAGTTATTCTAGAACTTTTTGCACCCTTAATTGTGCTACTCAAGGGATTCCATCTTTCCACTGACTCTTCAGCTTTCCTTCTGTGCACGGATACCCACTATAGTATATTAACAGTCATCTGCTCCTGAGCAGGGAGGAAATACTATTTTGAACAGAATTTGTGAACCTTCCAATGAAGGAAAACAAAACTAAAAACCAAATAAGTATTTAATTTTTTTTTCCTTATTTTTCAGTGTTTGTGTTCAAAAGATGACACATACAGTCATGTTAATGTTAATATATGAGGGACTGAGATCAGATGAGTATGAAATTTTGGGTTATGCAGCATGTGTTCATGTCTCGACTGTGACTTAACATTTAATATTATATGTACATTCAATATTATCGCTTTAATTATTTTAGTATCTTAATATTTATTCAAACCATTACTATCTGTGCAACAATTTCAGAGAAATTTTAAAGCACTTGTAAAACTATCAAAATACTTTTGCCTTTGTTGTTTATATATGTTGAGGTTTTTTAGGATGGTTAATACTATGTATTATAGGAAGAGAATATTTCTATTAATTGCTTACTTAGTATGGAATGTTTCCACTGATTTAAAACTGTTGCTCAAATTAGTCCCTCTGGTTATCATTAGAACCATGAGACACTGAAAAATCAAAGCTGTAGAGCAAGTCAGTGTCAATGACAGCTGCAAAAATGATAAGTCAATAGAATTAATAGAAGTATTTTTGTGCAAAGAAATGTTGTTTTTATGCAAACATATAAGCAGTGTTAACCAACCAATGTCTATAAGTAGTAAAATAGGAAATGCCATTTTGTGATAGAATTTATAGTCAATCAGTTATTTAAAAAAGGTTTAGAGTATTCATCCTTACTTAAAATAATTAGTATTTTAAATATTAAAAATGCGGAAATAGGGGAAAATACTTTGTTTATGCATTGCATGTTAAAAATATTTTCAAGTAAGCTAATGAGGAAATCTCAGTGCTTTTTATGACATTCACTAATTTAGTTGCATTAATAACACACTCAATTTCCTGTATGCTATCCTGTGTACAAAGCGTGAGACTTAACCTGCAGACTATATGCTCCAACGAGTGATACTAGGTGTTATGGTTTAAGCATTTTGCCCAGAGGTTGAGGTAGAGCTCTGCTGATTTCTTTTGGAGAGGGTGCCCACCTTTGGTGCACATCTTTGCTCCTGATATTTTCTCTTTGCTATTGTAGCCTGAAAATAATTATTTATCCTCAGTTAAATATTGCTGTAGCTTTTGTTATTGTATCCACTTTTTAAATGCCCTATCATTCAGCTATCTGTCCTCAGAAATCACTTATAATAATTATACATTGTGTGATGTGATCTTGGCTATCAACAATTTGTGGAATTGTAAAACCAGTTTTTACAGAGAAAAACCCTGAGATGATCTTAAGAACAGAGAGCTCGCTGGCTTGAAATAATACTAGAAGCAATTCTAATGAAGTAGACTGTTACTAGTTCTCATAACTCCTGCAGATCATAAAGACACTGTTCTCCTTCAATGTTATTTTAAGGTCTTAGATAGAGTTTAAATATTTTGCCTTTCTTTCATGAGTCCATTCTTTTAGGCTACACTTCTTTTGAGGAGAACATTTACAGCCTTGCAAATTAGTATGTAAATAACTAATTTTAATGTATTCTATTTCATTAATAACTATTATTTATTAACATGAATTACATTTTTACAACACTTCCTTTTCTATTAGTCATCCTTGTGGTTTGTCTTTTAAGGAAAGGGGATTCACATAAGAAGAAACCTCATTACAAGTCTCTTCTATTAAGTCTTTGCTGAGAATTTTATATGCCAATTATGGAGTGTTAATATTTGAAAATCATGGTCTACCAAAGCTTTTACAGCAGTTAGTGAATACCAGTTTGAAGTTAAAAAAAAAACCTGTTATATAAAATATTTAAATATATACTGAGAGAAAAGAAAAGCAAGTTCTTTTAAGTGCTACAATAGTCTTCTTTAAAAACTGTCATGAACCAACCTGTCCTTTAAATCCTACTTATTTTAGAAAAACTATTTTGGAAAATCTCAGAATTGACACCTGGATAAGTTATTACCTCAGACTAGAGGTGTAAAAGACAATTGATAGTCTCAGATTTTTATTCCCATTAAATAAAAGAATACTCAAAATAATTTGGAAGGAACAAAATGTGTTCAAACTATTGTAAGGTAAAGAAGCAATATTAATTGACATATATTGCAACACTCAATGGGATATAGTGTGAAGTGTTACACTAAGTCTGTGTGAATTTGTTCGTCAGTCCTGTCACTTCAGTTTTAAGATGTGTTATCTGGAATGATTTACAGGTACAAGGGACTAAAAAGGAAGACATTGCCATTTCACACCAAGGAATGTTCCAATTATACTCTGTTACCTGTATTAGCAATTTTTAATTTCAAATATCTAAGTTATAGGGCCACAGTTCTGTGTTGTTAATTGATATGGACATGAATGTGGTAACTATTTGTCATTTTTAGATTATTGAATATGATAGGATGCCAATATGTAGCAATTTTATACCCAATATTTTCAAGTGGGAAATGCCTCCATTGAGCATGAAAAGTATTTTTATTTACAGAATCATAGAATGACCTAGGTCGGAAGGGATCTTAAAAATGATCTAGTTCCAACCCCCCCTGTTTTGGACAGGTATAACTTTCGCTAGCTCAGTTCAGACTTCCATCCTCTCTGACCTTAAACACTTCCAGGGATAGAACATTCACAGATTCTTTTGGGTAGCCTGTTTCAGTGCCTCACCACCCTCACAGTAAAGAATTTGTTTCTAATATCTGATGTAAACCTGTTCTCCTTCAGTTTGAAGCCATTCCCCATTGTCCTCTCACTACATGCCCTTGTAAACAGAGCACTGGAAGGCTGTGATTCAGTCATGTCAAAGCCTTCTCTTTTCCAGGCTAAACAATCCCAATTCTCTCAGTCTTCCATCGTAGAAGAGATGCTCCATCCATCTAATCACCTCGGTGTTCCTCCTCTGGATTCACCCCAGCTGGTCTCTGTCCTCCTTGTGCTGGGCACCCCACAGCTGGGTGCAGCACTGCACATGGGGTGTCATGAGGGCAGAACAGAGGAACAGAATCCCATTCCTCACCCTGCTGGCCGTGCTGCTTTGGATGCAGTCTGGGACACTGGGCTTTGGCTTTCTGGGCTTCAAGTGCAGATTGCCAATCCATGTCCAGCCCCTCACCCACCAGCACCCCCAAGTCTTTCCCAACAGGGTTGCTTCATCCCCCAACCTGTACTGATACCGAGGTTTTCCTCAGCACTTTGTACTTGGTCTTGTTAAACCTCATGGGCCAATTTCTTGAGCTTGTCCAGGTCCCTGTGGATGGCATCCCATCCCTTAGGTGTGTTAATGTCACAACTCAGCTTGGTGTCATCTGCACACTTGCTGAGGGTGCGCTCAAACCCTTTGTCTATGTCATTGATGAAGATACTAAATAACACTGGTCCCAAAACAGAACACCTGTCATGGATGTCCATCACGACTCTGAACTATTGACCGCTACCTTCTTTGATGTGACCACAAAACTGATTCCTAATCCATCTAACAAGCCCATCAAATCCTTCTCTCTCCAATGTGGAGAGAAGAGGGCTGGGAGGGACCTTGTCAAAGGCTTTACGGAAGTCAAGGTAAATGGCATGTGTAGCCCTTCACTTGTGCACTGGTGGAGTCACTCTACCATAGAAGGCACCTTGGTCAGTCAGAGCTTGCCCAGGGTGAAGCCATTCTGGCTGTCTCAAACCACCTCCCCATCCTCCGTGTGCCCTAGCACAGCTTCTAGGAGGAGCTGTTCCATGACCTTCCCAGGCACAGAGGTGAGGCTGACAGGTTGCTAGTTCCCAAGATCCTAGTTTTTATCTTTTTTAAAGATAGGTACAATATTTTCCTTTTTCCAGTCATCTGGAACTTCCCCTGACTGTCGTGATATCTTTGCAAATATCATGGAAAATGGCTTGACAACTGCATCAGCCAATTCCTCCAGGACTTTGGGATGCATTCCATCAGGTCGCACAGTGCATTAAGGTTCCTCAGGTGGTCATGTACCTGCTCTTTACTTACAGTCAGAGGAACTTTGCTGCCCCAGTCCTCATCCTGCTCTCTACCCACTTGAGAGGTTTGGGAAGTGATATTGCCAGTGAAGTCTGAGGTACAAAAACTGTTGAGTACCCCTCAGCCTGCTCCTCATCAGTTGTTGTTGTTGCAGAACGGAAGCCTGAGAGTGCAATGATTCCTGTAGCTGGAGCAAGAAGGCTTCATCAATAGGCTCCCCTTGGCTCATATAGAACATTGATTTCACCACCTTTTGTGTGGCCTCCCAGCATGTTTCCTTCTTGTCACCTATGAAACTATGAGGTTTCTCAATACAGTTCTTAACTCATTGTTTGAGGTGTATACTGGGACATGAAAGTCTAATAATGTCCTTTTCAGCCAGCATATCATGCATAAAGGTATTCCGCTTATTTTTATCTCCCCATTTGGTCACCCTGCTGAATATTACCTTCCTAAGCCCTTTACAACTGACAAACTGCTCATAAAATATGTACTGGCTTTGTCCTGCAAACAGAGGGGACATTGCTATGATATCACAGAACTTTTCTATCAAGCCATTTCCAAATGAACAGACATTGATTCGTGTGCAAATAAGGTGGTCTGAGAAAGATAAAGAGGAGTTAGTTGTTGAATTCAGAAGAATACTGTCAGAAATACTGGACAGTTGCAACATAACTTACATATAATTTTGTTCCACAGCTACAGCCTTCATGTAGCACCATATAGCTGGGGGAGTTATTCTCATGTGTATATTGGAAGTGACAGATGGTTTAATGAATGTGGAAGCTATAACTTTTATTCAAAGTTTCTTTTCTCATCTCAAGTAAAACTCCTATGAAGATCTATGCATTGTTCCTAAAAGTTTCCTGTCTTAGCTTCAAAACAGTCCTGATGTGAATTGTTTTTGCATAAAAGCACAGTTCAATTGAATTTCCATCCCACTTAATTGCTAAATTAATACTAATTCAGTTTAAGACTTGAATGTGACTTCATTAAGGAAAAAGCAAAATATACAGTGTAAAAATTTAAAAATGTCTCTTTTACTTAAAGAGCAGTAGACATTCTATACAGCAGAAATTAGTGAAACTTTTGGAACAACCATCCAAAGTTTCTATTTCTTGTGGCCCAGTACACAGGAAGTCGTCAGGTTTGTGGCTAAGGATACCCTGAATATATGAGGTTGTTTCAGAGCATTTACTTCCTTGATGACTGGTCATACAAGGACCACAGACTGTGAACAATCACCCTGCATGATTTTATTTATATAAATGTAATTTCTGTTCAATGTAGACTAACCGTCTATATTCTTAAAATTAAAACAAGCGTAGCACCTGTCTTTTAGGATCTGTGGGCTTGTGTGCATGCATGTTCAAACTTATTGGGATCTTTATGGTGTCACCTGCAGTAATGGACTGAGTAATGGGAGAGTAAATTGTTCTAAGATTTGTTACCAGATATCTTTAAGGAGAAAAATAAAGGAGGTTTTTAAGACCAGGAGACACAACTTTACAAAAGCAAACCCACCAGAAAATGGCTAAATACACAGAAAAACAGAATAAATCAGCTTAGGAAGAAAGCCACAAAGGAAGCCAAAACAGATTCTGCAGGTCTGGACAGCACTTTTGCATCAGATTGATGTTGCTCCTCAAGTGTTTTGGACAGAAAAAGCAAGATAATAACCCTAAAAGAATGTGTTATTTTATACTGGATGTCTAAATTCTGCAGGCTCAATCTCAAGGGAACTGCTTGTTTTGGAAAAACTCCTGAGAAGACAGTGCTTTCCTTTAGGGTTTGGTCAGATGAATGAAGAGCCTTAAGCTCCTTTGAATGCCCAGCCTTGCAAATCCTCATAGTCTGTTTCAGATGAGCTGTGGTGTATGAGGCATGTTGCAACTGCTTCCTGGCCTGCTGTTTCCTGGTCGGTTTTAGAAGTCAGCCAATATGGTGTGCTATCTGAAATGCTATAGTAATTATATGTTATTTACAGTAACCAGAATTGGCACATTCATGTCTGAAAGTGCTGGCTAATAACCAGGTTTCTTCAGTGTGCATGGGGTGCTGCTTCTAGACAGTCAGGAGAGTATAGATCGAAAAGGTTACCAAGGAAATGAGAGGTCTATTTTGCATCATTCTAGATGTGATTTTCTATAGACACATCTAGATATTATCCACAGACAAATGTGAAAGGCAGCAAGGTCACCTGGGATACCTCTGGAAGCCTAAAAGTTAAACAGGACATAAAATTGCCACACACATGTTGCCCGAAGAAACACAGGTTGAGTATGACCACTGAAAGTCAGCTGGTAAGCACCAATAGTGAGAAAGTACCCACTGAAGCATGGTCTTTATTTAAGAACTGATCACAAAAGACTTGAGAGAATGAGAGATATTATAGGGAGAGTTGCTGGTGAAGTCATAACTACAGGAAAGATCAATCAATTTTAAGGCTAAAGGGGTTCAACAGACACCAGTGGAAGCAGCATTTCCCAATGGCATTCATCACTCCCATATTGTTTACAGGCCGATGTACCAATGAAAAAAGGTTTCTATAAGAGGGATGTACAGTGCAGTTACCAGCTACAGAAAACACAGAGCAGTGGTAACAGCAGTTGTTGTCTGAAATCAGTCCCAGGTCAAATATTATACTGCTTCTTATTGTTTGCTTTTTTTTTTTCTTTTTTGAGTGAGATATACCTCACTATGAACTCTCCTGTACCGAATGTGCTTAACACAAATACCATAATCAATAATAAATAAAGACATTTTTTGTTATGTGTAGGTAGAATATCAGATGATATATTTCTTTGACAAAGAAACTCCTCTGCTATTCTGATGCAATCTATGTTCTGGAACATATGTGTTGCTGTTCCAAGCATGACACCACGTTGGTTGTACTTCAGAGGTGTTCACTTTGCCAGCTCTAATGCAGTTTTTAACAGCTTGTCTTTTTGTGACATATTGCAATTATGCCAAACTATGTAATCACTTATTTCACATTGAAGTTTCAAGCTTTTTTATGATATACAGCCTTGAAACTTAAAATTCCACTAGTCAGTAAAGCAATTAACTGCCTTCTGGGGGTAAATTTCACTGGGAAAAAACCTACAATTATTCTTTATTATTCTTGAAAAAATAATTTAATGAACACTGCTCCAGAGATGATATCTCTATCTCACTGAAGTAGGTGGGAGTTTTGCTACTAACTTCAACTAAGTCAGGCTTTTGCCTTAGGACAAGATGCTTCTCTGGAGAATAATAATGAATTACTAAGAAAGACTAAGCTCTGGACTGTCTTGCTAAAAAAGTCCACTTAAAAATTATTATGTTATTATATCGTATTGCTATATTCCTTTGCTGGCTCTCAAGCTTGCATATGTTTAAATTGTTCACATGTTTTTGAATGTGGCACCATGTACTGTTAAACAGTAAGAATCCATCCTTTTGGTTGGTGAAAATAGTGTGTAGGATTCATAGATATGATTTTTGTTTAACCTGAGAAGCAAAAATTTTTCAAAATTAAAATAAAAAATAACCAAATTACTATTTCAAACTCCTACTCAAAGATATCCAATTATGAAGTAGTTTTGCTGCATTTTCTCAGCACTGAAATCAAATCCCTTGAGAATTTTTTTATAAATCAAAAATATCTATGAAACTTCTAATATTAACAGAATAAAAACTTTTTCTCCTTAGATGTGGAGGGAATTTTATAAATGAAAGATTAGCAAAAATTAGGGAAGTGATTATATTTCTCGGTAGAATAGTCCAATACCCATAGAATGTGTTAATTGTGCATCACTCCTTAAGAACTTTTTTCTTTTTTTGAAAGATATAAAAGATATTCTGAAATACTATAAAATTGTGACCCATGTTCAACATAGGAGTGAGGTAAAAATAAGCATTTTCATCGTATCAATAGAATTTTCTAGTAATCAGGTTTAGATGGAGATGTAGTTGCCTGATTGCATAATTTGCTTTTTATTTTTATTTCTTTGGGATTCTCAGAGACAAATTTTAGTGGCTTGAAAATTGAAATTACATAGATTTTTGTTTTGCACATGTGGCTTGAAGCATTATCTTGTCTTAGCATCTTTTCCTAACATCTTTTTGTTTTATTAAAAGTGGTCATCCTGCTTAAATTCTGCATTTAATCCCAGGGTAGAATTCAGACCTAGCCTGCTATATCCTGTTTCAAAGAGTTGTTAGGATAAGTAAATTAAAACTGAGGAAAGTAATTATTTCTTACATGACACAAAATTAGCAATTAAAATGTTAAAAATACTGTTTGAGACAGACAAGGTCTAAATTTTATTTTAAAAGTATGCACACAGTGGCATTCAGTTTATAAGGTCTAATCTCTAAATTCCATTTTAACTAAAAAATAGATCTTTCAGAAGAGTGAGCTTGAAGTCTACAAACTTCACAGAGAATTATAAAAGGCTAGCAAACACCAAACTTTCCACATGAGGTTGTCTTGAACTTCTAACCCTCTCCAAGGCTTAGTTACCTAATTCAGTACATGAGGAGGATGCTTTTCCCTCATATGTATATCATCTTGGCCCACTCCTGGAACTGAGATATGTGCAACACTTTGCCATTTGAAATAGGCCAGATCCCAGCCTGCATTTATATAAATGCCTAATAACTAGGGCAGGATTATGTATAAACAGGAGACCTTGCTCGATTACCTTTCTTCTTCTGGTGCATGGCAAACTCTTGGTACCAGAGGTTCCTCTGTAGAAAAAGGAATGAGGCCATAAATAATACAGTTTTATGACTCAGTCAATAGGTATTTTCCTGGAAAGGGAACTCTCAAAGTCTGATAACCCTAGCACCTGCATTTTCATTATATAATTTATAAAAAGATAAGAAACTCCAAGAATTGAAACACAATATGCCCAGTCAGGACCGTGCAACCACATTCTTTCCTCCTTACTTGTTTTTTCCAGCATTGTGAATTTTCCTTTGCCTTATGGCGGCACAGTTTATCTCATTCCAGTGGCCTAGGTGCAGAAATAAAGACAGAGGGGGATCATTTCCCTGGCACCACGTTATATATGTTTGGAGGGGGAGACAGGTGATTCTATCAGATCATTTCTGTGTAAGAGCTTTAACCATGAAACTATTGCAAAAAATCCTTAGCACTGCCAGTCACTGTGTTTTAGGAAAACTGCGATGGCATTTTACCAGATGCCCAAACCATTCCTTTAATATAATAATAAGGTGAGCTCAGAGCGAGCCTGCTACGTGCGGCAGTTGTGCTGTAGTGTGTATTGTATCCACCAGGAAAGGCTCATGAGTATCACTCTTCTAAGGATAGCTAAGGGCAGGTAAAGGTGCTTCTGCTGATGGTACAGAAGCCCTACAGCTGTGTTATAGGCAGCAAAGAGGAATGATGGCACCTGAAAGAAGCAAATGATTTTTCGGCTGCTACACAGGTAAATTAATTCCCATCAGAAGCTTCCTGGACTCATTGTGTCGTGAGAATGGATTTTGTCGCTGACAAAGAGGTGTTACCAACCTAATAAAGAAGCTCATAATGACTGGACTATTATGTCCAATATTTGTATATGTAACACATAATGTGCCAGATCCATAATTGGTGGAGTTCAGGAGTAAAAAAAGATGATGTTTTTTAATCTAAATTAGATCCTTTGGGGCATGGGATTGCCATGTCATAAAGATTAATTTTGGGGTTACAACAAGTTCTAGGAGAGTTGGAAGTGTACTACATTGTTTTTAAAACATTGTAATGTTCTCCTGCAGACAGAAAGCCAAAGGGTAACAAGCACTTTCAATTAAAGAAAACAAGTTATTTTCAAGGCTTCAACAGCCCTGTTTTTCAGATTCACTGCTGAAGTTCAGCTTCAAATTCATACAGGTCAGAGTCCCAGCTGGACACAAGGGCCATAGTCCTCCAGTCTAATCTGAGATGCTGATTCCAAAGTAAGTCACAGACACATGCCACAGGCTTGAATATTTTTGAACTTTACGAAATGTTGACTTTATGTGTGTGAAAATTATACCTTTAATGATGTCTAAAGACAACAAAAATTTTCCAGTCTAGTCCCCCTGTGGTAAAAACCAGGCTGTTCCCTCTTCTCCCCATCATTGCTAATGCAGTTTGGAACCAGACAAAATACTGTTTGGCTCTGTTGGGTTTTGTGTCAGCATGCTGTAATTCAGCAAAGCATTTGCTCTCTGATAATCCCTATTACTCTTTCAGAATCCTAAACTTAAATTCTCTATTTATTTTCCCTTTCAGAGACACCAGGAACCTTTCTTTGGAGCATAAACATTATTTTTGCTTACTTGGTTATTTTTCTCAGTGTCACTAGTAACAATCTAGTCTATATTACTGTACTTGTAGTGATTGTTAAGACATTTCTGTTGCCTTATTCTTGGGGATGTCTTTTTCTTGTCAGTGTGAGACCTTTATGCTCTTGCTCAGCTGACTTCATTATCAGGTTCATTGCAGCTGAAAACACAATAACCTACAATAGAGAATGTGTTGTAAAGCTCCATTCTATCTTTTGCTGATTTTTTTAGTTTAAAGGTCTATACTAAATATCATGAAAATTGCTTTATAATAGTCTCTAAGATGCTGCTGCACTATGTCTGGTACTTTATTCCTTCTCTGGATTCTTACACCAACTTAGGTGGCCCAGTCTGGCCTGCATTGTGATAGCAGAACACTATCTCTATTAGAGGTAATGTTGAGAACTTAGCTCTTTTTACAAGGTTGACTTTTTAACTGCACTAAAGTTCACAAACTATAGTGGATTGCCTTACAGTTTGGTATCCTCCTGTGGTTTCCCATTCAAAATTTGAGAACACCTGAATAAAGCAGTCTCCTCCCACCTTGCTCTCCCTTACCACAACTTTTCACAAAATCAAAGGATTATATTGATGTTTTTCTGCACAAAATAAAGGTTCAGCTATGGCTCTGATTGCACAAAAATCCTTTCAGCAGGCAATTATCATAACACTGAATGGATCTTGCTTATTTTGCCTTTTTGGATGTAAAACTGAAAATTATAACAGATAACAAAACAAAACCAAAAAAAGCAGTTCTCAAGACAAGCATGAACTTAATACACATCAAAAAGCAGTTGTGCACCACAGGATGAGTAGCTGAAAGGCTGTCTGGCTTATGAATGTTGTCCAAATGAGCAGTTCTGAAGGACAAGTTGTCCTTGGTTCTGAACAGTCCAGAAAGAGTTTAGATCAGCTTCTCTACACATGTGAGAAACCTAAGCTTGACTTTGACAGAAACAGAAAGGATTGAAATCCCTCCAAACTTTAAGTGAACTTAAAAACATTAGCATATATGTGTGATACATATTATATGTTATACATATAAGAAGTGTATTTATATAAATATTATACAATACCATATATAAGATATATAATTTGCATGTAGAGGGAAGTGAAGCTGACATCACTGTATGTTTCTGAAAACCAGTTTCTGTTCCTTATGGGAACAGCTGTCCAGAAGTTTTTATTACTCTAGGGATTCAGAGTTCATCATCTTTCTTGTAAACCTGGATATGTTTCAGATGCAGAAACCTTAATAAAAATTATCAGGCACAGGGGTACATGCAATCTGACAAGACTTTGTCAGCGGAATTGAATGGAAGTAGTGTGTAGGAGGGAAATACATGGGTGGTGGGGGAACAGCTTGTTCCAGGAGCATAATTAGGAAAGGATTCAGTAAATATTAACTATTTAGCTCAATTTATATAACTGATAGAATCTGTGACCATGAGACTTTATTAAGATGCTGACTGAGATGCACAGAAAGGAAAATTTTTTAATCTGTTGATGGCTTTTACAATGGTAATGGCTTAATGAGATGGATAGGAGGAGGCTCTAGTTACTGTAACTACCATTCAACAAAACTGAAATCATTGGACTTATACGTGTGGGCTTTTTCACCTACTCTACCTATGTGTGGCTGTAATGCTACTGAGATGAGAATTCCTTAGTCACACAGGAGCCTCCATGTTGCCCTCCAGCAGTAGCATTCCNTGTGTGTGAAGAACCAGATTACCCCAACAAACTCAGAAAAACCTTGAAATCAATTGCTTGTTCTGCTTTTGTCTTTATATCCAAACTTCGTATTTTCCTGAAAAGCACTCACAGGTGATCTATTGCCTCTGATGATGGCTGAACCAATGAAAGAGCACAGCCTGCACATTATTTTAAGTTAGAGGAATCTCTAAGCAACCTCTGAACTTTTTCTGCCTTACTACAAAAGGTTCCTACTGCCTCAAATATCTAGACTATACCACCACAGACTATATTAGAACTATATCACTGATATCTTATTTCATCCTGAATAAGACCCATCTCAATCTTAATTTATGTCTATGCATATATAAAAAGGCATATGCATAGAAATGCAGATATAAAAAAGCATATGAATAGAAGCTAAAGGGGTTCACTATTTTACAGATGGTGCATAAATAATCGACACTGAACCTCTGTCTTCTCTGTCTCATAAAAAAGACGATGACATTAGGCATTGACCTATTTGGAGAATGCTCATAGTCAATTCCTTAAGACATACAAAATGGTTTAAAAAAAAAAGTTGACAAAAAGTATGACAGATGTGCAAAATTTTATAAAAGACAATTTGAAGAGGTAAGTGAACCTGCCAGAATCTCACATATTTTTTAATTTAAAAATGTGAAAGTACCTGCCAATGATTCACTGGAAGTAAATCTTTTTGCTGCCAGGACTGTTGCATTCTGAAAATAAAACATTTTGGGTGTAATTATTTATTTACAACTATCTTACTGTTTCATCTCAGTCTCATAATACTAGATATTGAGTCACAGCCTGAAAGTAGCAAATGGGGAATGACGGACTTATGAGTGTGGCAAGCAAGGGTTTTGAACCTCTCACCAAGTTTCTTCTGACTTCAAGGCTTGTTATGATTAAAGGTTAATGTGTCTTGATAGCTAGAATACATAAAACCTATTCAAATCGCTAGTGTATATATCCTTCTGTGTAACCTGCTCAGAATGCTTGACACCTAATTATGTGCTAAAATAAGAGTGAGTTGGAATTGCAGAAACTGTATAGAAGAAAATGATCCCATCTGCTTCACAATAGGCCAAACTGAAGAATTGAAAGTAGTGCCTAAATCATGGCCAAGCGCTCACCAAGCATTTTCTTCATAAACAATTTTTTTCTTAAGCCACTGTAAGTCTCAGTTATTTATACTATTTCCATTAAGACACTTTTTCTTCTTTTTTTTTCTCTTTTTCAAAAGGTAAAAAGGGAGTTTTAATCCAAACATTATGGCTGCTTTAAAAAATCCCAGTTTAAGAGTCTGAAGAGTTTTGCAGCATACAGATATTTCAAGCTGCTTATGAGATTAAGCAAAAGAATTTCCAGTGGTTTTGATCGGAAAGCTGGGACAACAGAATTGCTTTTGTCGCTAGTATGATGTCTAGTTTCTGCCTCTAATTAGCATTACTTAGTGAAGTAGTAGTTTCATCATCTTAAAACCAAAGATGTACTTTTCCTGAACTGTACTGCATATGGTAACTAAACACTGTCAATATTCACACTCTGGGAAAGCACAGTACTCAAAATATTTGTTCATATTACTTATTTCTTCAAATAAAACATAATCTGATTTCGTGTTATTCACAAATGCTTTAGCATAATTTTTGAAGAATGTTAAGAACAGTTGGTTCCTAAAGAACTTTTTTATATTCATTGCTTAGCAATAGGACTGACACAAGGTTGTGTGCTGTGCACACATACATGCATGATTTCTAGAAGAATGACAAAGTGGGGAAATCAAGACTTTAAAAGACTTTCATTTCTTACCTGGATTAGGGAGGGGTTTTTTGTCTCTGTGTTTTCTTACAAAGAATGAATTAAACATGCATGGCAATTATGTGACAACATTTAAGGAAAACATAAGAGAAATGGAAAAAAATGAACATATTTTCCTCATAATTAATTATCCTTTCACTTAAAGGAAACAAGACTTAAAAATGCAGCTTCTAAAAGTAATATTTACAATCCCTTAGTTTTTTGTCTCACATATTTTTCCTCAGAAGCACAGCATTTGAATTTTTTCAAAAACAATCAAATTATCTATTTTTTTGAAAAGCAAAACCATAGATCATTTCATTTCAATACTGCTTTTAGTAAAACTATAATGTTAATCATGCTGTAATACAGTGCAAATGCAGTACTTCAGTTTATTGATTTATTGAAACAGTTGCGTTTTCAACTCATCTCTGGTGGTGTTTCAAAGGTTGCATATATTATAGATAAGAAAATTTCATCTTCCAAGGCTCAGTTTCAACCTATGGGCTCCAGTCACAGCAGCTATCAAAATAGCAGAAGGTTTTGATATGTTATATCCAGAATCTCAAGTGACAAACATACCCCATGTGCTGAAATTTCTCCTTAGGGCAGATACAATACAGATAAACACGTAACCTACTCCTATAAAATTATTTTTGTGATTCTTTATTGCAACTTGTTTCTAAAAACACATGCATTTAAAAATAGTTGTGACTCTTCCAAGTAGCTCCTAGAAGTGGGAGTCATCAGATCCTTTCAATCTGGCAGTTTTATGGAGAAGTATTGTTTACCATCAAATTCTTGCCACTCAGTACTGACTGTTTGCCAGTTTCTGATTAAATGTTTTTCTCACATTCTCTACTACAAACTGACCCTTCAAAACAAAGAAGTATTATTACATGATCTTCTAAAGAACTGCAATCAGGATTTTCCATTAAAAGCAAAATATTCCTATTATTAATAAGTTTATTCTATTTTAATACACATAAGGATAACTGTCTTCTGAAGGACAATAATCATGACTGAATTTTTTATTTTGATTGTGGGTTTATTCTTCTTATCTGTCATTGTATTATAATGTTGCCACAATTTTGCAGTGAAAAACCCTTGACAATTCTAAAAATAGATTATCAAATACTTCAAAAACATAAACAGTCTTCAGGATGTTTTTAAAGAGATTATTCCCAAGGAAAAAATAATTTTCAAGGTTTTTTTTTCCTGTATTTTACTGATATCAAGTTCGGGAAAAGAGTGAAAGCCATGTGGTGAATAACGAACTTTGCTGTTCCAATTTTGAATTTTAAATATAAAGTTGTGGGACAAACAATAAATAAAATGGGTTTATATTGTAAAAAAGTGTATACTTCTTAAAATAACATCATCTGTTCACAAGCAGGGATCAAGCATATTAAGACCCAGATTGTCAGATAAGCTGTTCTTTTGAGCTATTCACCCTACTCTTTTTCCTACAGCATAAAAAAATGAGCAGCTTTTCTTAGGATGAAATCAGCATGAATTCTGCCACATAATCCTTGTAATGTTTCAATTCTTCTTAATATAAATTCAGGAGGTATGTAAATATATTTTAAATTTTAATTCTTCAACAGTGTGCATTCATTATCAGAATTTCACTCAAATCAATTTTTTTGTTACTGAATTTAAAGATATGACAAAACCTCCTGGGTACCTTTCCCACTCCATTTCTGAGCCTAGCTTCCATTAAGATTAATGGCTGTTTTGTATCTAATGGGAATATATATCTTAAGAAAGAAGCTGATGTAGAAGCAAAAATTTTAGTGGAAATGATGAACAATAGAGGTCATGATTACAATAATTGTAGAATGAGAGATTTAACAAGATTCTGTGAAGGAAATGTTCCTTCCTTTAAACAAAAAGGCCATATGTTGACACTAATCATATTGAGTAGACCTGCTGAAGTTGATATTCCAAAGATTTCATTGGGGACCATTATCCAGACTAAGACTTCGCTTACTCAGTGTAGGCTTAGCTGTATTATTCTCAGTTGCTCAGTGAGGCTGGGATTCCTCAGTGTTGGATTGCTGAGTGGGCATGGAAATTTCCAAGAGCAAAGACCTAAAGCATCAGGTTAACATGGAAGATGGTTACAAAAGCTGGCCAGAAATTTTCATGGCTAGCGTGAGTTTTACAATGCAGGTCATCCAAATAATACAATGATATAAACCACCAATAAGATACAATTATATAAATCAGAAATCGGTTTTGGCATTAAAATGTTCTTAAATTATGTGAATATCCATGCCTAGATATATTCCAGAGTAGTATTCTCCTGGGTTGTGCCACTGACATACAAACACTTTGAGGATTAATTTAAATGATGTCTTCAGAACGAAAGCCCAATACAAGGCCATTGGGTCAGATGCCATACTCAGCATATGACCTGATTCAGGCTCTATGCAGCTCAACTATTTTTAAAAGGCAGAACTCTAGAAATAAAAAGTATACTCTAAATATTTTCATTTCTTGAAGTTGGAAGAACTTTTCCTGTTTTCAGCCTTACTTTTTAATCCTGAAGGCATTTCTTCAGTGTGTATACATTTATGCTAATCATATACTACAGCCATGGGTTCCTCTATCAATATGAAATGTTTTGTACTTGCTGTTTTTGTGCATCTTGTATTGTTATGTGCAATATACAAAATAATGTGTCTAACTATGCCATTTATGCTTTTGAAAGAAAAAGCAAATTACTTACTGAAGAGAATGGCATTTGCATGCATGTGTGTCAGCTTTCAAGCCATTTCCCTCTACAAAATATTGCTTTCTACACTTAGAAAATGCATCCATCCATCAGTTACAAACCATTTCAAAGCACTTTATGAATCTACAGAGCAAAATGTACTTATCTTACATTGGCAGTGTCCCAGCTGTTACAAAATTGCTATTGTCCTAATACTTACAAGGCAATTTTAGCATCAGTTAATAATTTTACAGGATAGATAACTTCTAAAGCATTATAAAATGACAGACATTAAACAATAGCAACTTAGCATTTTTTGAAACAGTTCATGACAGCTTAAAAACTAAAGTGATTTTAATGTATAGTCTATGCAGTTTTAGTTTCTCATTGACAATTCCTTTAGAAGATAAAAATGTGAAAAATCCTTTTAAATAGTGGGTGAAAGAATAAAACAAATTTATCTTTAAAAGATATTCAGTAAAAATCTCAATTAGGAATAATGTCTCAAATCTTCCTGTACAGATAGTAGGTGACAAGAATTAGAATTTATTTAGGCAGAAAAAAAAATGATGGTATCATTTAATGGTAGGGTACCACAAAATAAAAAAGGTATATCTATTCATTAAGTTTAATACAAAAAGGAAAATACAGTGAACAGCATTTTATATAAATCAGTATGCAGTATTTCTTAAAAAACCTGTTTTCTATCAATCTTAGTTTAAGAGCTTCAGTTAAAGGCAAATTCTAGTTAAATTGTTACCTTTTATCTTTTCTAAGTAGCCATTATGGTCAAATGTTCACTTTTTGGTTAGACATTTATAATATACCTAATGTACAGTACAATCTGTGATAGAAAAAAGATTTAATCATGTTTAAAGTGTAAACTGTTCTAAACAAATTAAATTAATTTATACTTGAGGTATTACTTTGGTAATAACCCAAAGGAACATTTTAAGTGCAACTAATGTACATCACAGTGGCCCTTTTTGTCAATGTACTTATTAAGTTAAACCAATTGTACCACTTGCTGTTGTACAGCACAGGTAATTGACCACCTCACCAAATCATAGCAAAAAGAATCCCTTAGCGCCTAATTACTGCATTCTTCTGTACTATTGAACACATTAAAGCAACCTTAATGTATTATGCTATATACATCATTACCCAATAGCAATAGAAGGTCCTTGTGCAGGAGAAAGGAGTTCTGATGGCAGCATGACTATTTTAAAGATTCTGTTCGCTTAACTTTCAAAACACACAGCACCTTGAGGACTAGTTCAAACATTTATCCACAGTGAGTATGTCAGTTAATATTGCAGTTCTGCTTTCCTCAAGCACCATGAAATTCTAGAAGTCTGCAAAGTATAGAACAGAACTTAGGGCTCACTGAAGGAAATGGTTGAAGTGGATACTCCAAGCAAGAGGCAAACAGCCTGACATGTTACTACTACCCATTTATCCTCAGATGTTTTACCTAATGAAATGTTATCTAAAACTTTTTGCATAGGAGCAAGGCCTGTAGAAGTGTGTCCAAATGTAATGGGAGAAAGCAGAGTTCTCTTTTCAGAGAATCCAAGCATATGCAAGCATGTGCTGCTTTACCCATATGAGACAAAATCATGCTTACTCATGTGAATGAGCATACCCTTGTGATTTACTCTCACAAACAGTCCTATTGGACCAAATATGCAACTGAGCACAGGCAGGAGTTCCTAGTTTTGCTGAAGCGGGCTGAAGACAAGGATCTCCAGAAAAAAGTTGTTCTTATATGAGGGACAGTTTTTCAATAAGCATCTTTGTGAAAGATTACATGTCATCACCCAAATTCCTTAATAGTCACTCACTCTAAAAGAATCTCTTCCTTTGATGCAGCCGGCTCATGTCATGAATTCTGGCAGTGCAAGATTGCACTTATGGCTACATCTCATCTTTGTGATTGTCAGGAGACTAAGACCTCAGAAACTTCAGCTCTGGGAAAAAAAATATATGTAACTACAATCTCCCACTTTCTTTTTCCATTTCCTATAGAGGTTCTTGAGACTCAGTTGCTACCTTGAGGTATATATAAAACTTTTAAACCTGACCATTTTTAAAGGCTGTGTATTTACAGAGACATCACCTCATTTTGAAATCAAATAACATACAGATACAGCTGCCATAACAATTTATTATTTTCCAAATTACTATAGACTGATTCATCATCCGGTGGTATCACATGGTGGTAAATAAAAACTGGTGACAATAACCGAAATGTAACTATATGTAATTTTTTAGGAAGAACCACTTTCTCCCCAGCAATTCTCCACCAATATGTAGCTACTTGTATTTGAGTTACTGCCAAACCCCGTGATTTCTGGACTAATAACCAGTTATCTAAGAACAGGGAACACCAGCAAGGATCCATGAACTGCTTTCAGCCCCAGATATTCTGACATTCCTCAGTCCCTACTTTAGAGTCACCAGAAAAAAAAAAAACTCTGAAAGGCTCCACAAGACTTCAAATTGTTCATCCTCTCTCCAGACTACTTAAAAAGGACAAGAAATACTTTTGAGGATAAGATACTTTCTAAAAGCCCCCTTCTATTTTCTATCACTTCTTCACCTGGATAGAGTAGCCTCAGTCTTTCTTCAGAGAAGATATATTTTTTTTCAGACACCTACTTCCTTCTGTGTAGGGATTTTCTAAGAGGCTTTTAGTCTGATTGTGCTGAAACCATTCTGACTGTATAAACCATATTTAAAAATTTTCCTAGCTGAATACATTTTCAAAACAGGTTAGGTAAGCTGGTTTTTTTCCCTAGAAAAGATAAAAACTAAAACATTAGATGACTTTATGTCCTTTTTTTTTTTTTCTCCCCGGTTTCAACTATTTCTATAACAGATTCCACATTAATAATTAGCATCTGACTCATGGCTTCAGGTAATATTGAAGATGCATTACTCACCAGTAGCCTGGTAATTTGTGCGTTTCCATCATGGAATATTTATTCGATCCTGTATATATGCTATATCGCAACATTTATTCTTGGCAGAAAGCATCAATAGTTAATTGGTCCATACTTAGTATCTCACACAGAAACAGTGACATTTTGAAAAATGTAAATTGTAGAGAAAAGGTGTTGATAAAATATATTCTAGAAATAGCAAACAAATTGATGTGTGCTCCAGCCAACCATTTCTAGCTCCTGAAAATGACTCTTTTATAGAAGCTAAAGCTTTGTAGGAAAGTCTTTTAATGTTCTCTCATTAAGAAAGAATTAGTCTCTCTACTATGCAATGCACAGGACATATTACATTGCTACTGTTTGGGGGGTTTTTTTTGTATTCCCAGCATTTCAAGCAAAAGAAGTACTAACACTACCTCTTCTCTGCAAAAGTTAACTCTTTTAATTCTAGCATGAGAAACAGCCGTTCATTAAGTCACCAGGCAGGCAGATAAAGGCAAAAGGTGGAAATCAGAATTATGTGGCTATCGCAGGGGAAATTAAGTAACTTGGATAAAGCAATGTTTTCAGTTCAAAATTCTAAATGAGCACTTGAAATCCATTTGTCAGCACCTTTATCCCTGTTGTTAAATGGTTGCAAAGATCAGAAATCTGATCACCAAGTAAAAATCTATTTGTGCACTATGAAAAAAAAAAGCATAATTACTGCGTATTCATATCTTAATGCATACATGGATACATTTAAAATGACAAAATAGTCTAATATCTAATTAGAAGGCTTTTCAGATTGTCTTTAGTGTTTGGGGAGGTTTCTTAGGGTTTTATATGCATGTTTAAATGTATAAATTAACATTTTTGGTTATGAAATATTTTCTAGTCAGCTATATGTATTCTAATACCTGTTTAGAATATGGCACATAACTTGACAGTCAACACAGTTGAATAGAAGAAGAAAATGTTAAAATCTCATCTATAATTTGAAAATTTTAGTTTCTTTAAAGTGCTTTCCCTTTAGTGTTAACAATTCGGGCACTATAAACCAAAAATTCAAACACCAAAAATTCAATTTTTGTCCTAACTGAAATTTTCTTACAAAACATACTACTTCTTTTTCTATAAATAGGAATGGACTGGTTGTTTTTTACTGTAGGATATTTAGTGGAAATTCTTTTTACATTTCTTTGTGGTATTACTTGTATACCATAAAAATTGAATAGAGTTGGATTCTATAAAAATAATCTTAGCCAGTCCCACTATATTGGTTACAGAAGTGAAGGCAATATACATGTTTAACAGCTTTATTCTGAGTATTGGCAATTACATTCTGATGCTACACTTTTTTGTTTAGGTTTTAGGCAGATTTTTCTATGTTTATATTTATATAAAGGAAACTAGTAGCAGACAGTTCTCAGTTTCAAAGTGATCTCAGTTTAACAGTAAAATCCATAGTGTTCAATGTAAAAAAAAATAAAATAAAAAAGTAAAAAAAAAAACCAACCAAACTAACCCCATCACGTTTCGGTTCTATTGCAAAATATTGCAGAAGTTCCTTTGTATATTGGTCATGACTTGCTGATGTGTTCTTCACTTTTCCAGTGTTATAAATGCTTTTTGATGGTGTTTTTTAGGAGTTCCTTACAGGACCTTTTGTTCCTTTGATATCCTTTCTACTTTTCCTTCAAGACAACTCCGTGTTTTCTATGGGTAAATTCTATATGTAAATATAGTTAGAAAATTTCATATAACATTTTTCTAAGACTGAATAGGTAAATATTCACAAAAAGATGAAGTCTCATCACAGTTCAAAACCTGCCAGACCTCTGCTTGTTCTGACAGGACCAAAACTTTCTGTCTAATTTTGTTTTAAACTGGGATTTCCAGAAAAAAAACAATAGAAAATCAAATTATTTGGGGTTTTTTTGCCTCCTGACAATCTGATTTTTAAAGACAAGGGCCAGCTACGTGCAATCTGAAGTGTAAATTAATAGAAGGGGGAAAAAAATTATAGAATTATTTAATGGTTTGGATTTGAAAGGATATCAAAGATCATCTACTTCCAACTCAGTGCCATTAGCAAGGACACTTTCCACTAGACCACACTGCTAAAAGCTCCAACCAACCTGCCCTTGAACATTTCCAGGGAGGAGGCATCCAAATTTTATCCTTATGATGCATCATAAAATACACATGGCAGAAGAGTATAAATCACACCTACAGTGATTGAGGGTTTGGGGTAGTTTTTTTCAATTTTCTTCGCATCTCTTTTTTATTGTAGTCTTTAATTTAGACTCATGTAAAAAGATTTCCCGTAACTGGAAAACTTCTATTGTCTGTTTTAAGGTACAATGAACTTCAAACAGTATGAATGGTGCATGCACCAAGTCAGATGGCCAAAAAGAGGCTAATGGCTTGTACTGTGGCTAGATGGTGGCTGAAACCTGACAGCCCCATACATGAGACAGTGATCAAAAGTACCATAGGTCACAGTTACTGTTTCCCACAGCCAAAGTTAGTTATTTGGACACTGGAGTATTACCACTGTGATATTTTTCCCATTCAGTCAACAAAAACAAAAAAAGCCCTTTTCAAAACACTTTAAAGTCTGTGCAACTAGAGAAGTAAAATATAAATAAAATTTTATCACAAAATATTATGTCAAGCCAAAATATTTATACTCAGGAAAATAAAACTTATGATGAACACAGTGATTCTTTGGAAGAGTAGCTTACAAAGGTTGATCTGGGGTTTATACAGTTGAGTAAAGACTTTGGCCTTATCTTGGCCTGAGTAGAAATCTAGATGAGTGGCTTGAAAGAAGGTATTGGCTTTGCTGGATGTCTCTAAAGCTACACAGGAAATTGTTTTTTGAACATTTCCCAGACTGGACAAAGGCTAAACCTATTATGGACATTCTATTATCAAAGAGGCATTTATGACCCATCATCAATACAAACTAGAAACAGAAAATAACAGTTACAAAGTCACAGAATCATTAATGTTGGAAATGTTCAAGATGACTGAGCCCAACTTTTGACCAAACACCATCATAGCACTAAGTGCCACACCCAACCATTTATTGAACACTTCCAGGCATGATGACTCCACCACCTCCCTGGATGGCCTGTTTCAATGCTTACCCACCCCTTCAGCGAAGAAATTCTTCGGATATCAAACCTGAACCTCCCCTAGGACTACTTGAGGCCATTTCCTCTGTATTATCACTAGCTGCCTGGGAGAAGAGGCCAACTTCCACCTCACTACAGCCTCCTTTCAGGCAGTTGTAGAGACCAATAAGGTCTCTCCTGAGCCTCCTTTTATCCAGGCTAAGCAAGCCCAGCTCCCTCAGCCACTCCTCCTGTGATATACTCTCCAAACCCTTCCGCAGTTCCATTGGCCTTCTCTGGACACTATCGTGTCTCAGTGTCTTTCATGTAGTGAGGAACTCAAGGTGTGACCTCACCAGTGCTGAGTACAGGGGGACAATAATCCCTGCCCTGGTCCTGCTGGCCACACTATTGCTGATACAGGCCAAGATCCCACTGGCCTTCTTGAGCATGTGGGCACAATTATGAACTACACGTGAATTCAGCATCCTAAATATCAGAACATGTAAAAAGTCTATACCTTCAGTAAATGAAAATTTGTTGGGTTTTTTCCCCTAACTCACTTAACAATACACTGTTCTTTCACTTTGGAAGTGAATAAACTCCTCATATTTGCAAGAAGAATGCCTGATTGCAGATGTCCTGTCCATGACATTCACCTTCTCCTTCATGAAGAAAACATGGCACATTTGTACCATTAACTCATGAGGCCTTGAGGATGACCTGCACAACTGGATAAGGAACTCTGCTGCCTACAGGAAAGAATTAATTAGCTGGGTATTTGCTGGCTTCATAGAGGTACAGTAGTAGACAACATCCCTAAAATAGGATCATTGAGAAGATACCTTTGGTCAGGACCATCTGCAGTGATATCATTCCAAGAGTCCAACTGTCAGAGACAAAAGTCCCACTTGTGAACTTCAACTCTGTCTGCATCCAATGGGTTTTCTTGTAGCCTACTGAGAGTTCATCCCAAAATGCAGTATGAGTAACAATGCCACAAAGAAATCCACATAGAAAAGTATGAATTCTGAGTTTCCCTCCTCAGGAAAAACGCAAACAAATAAATGAAACAGCCAACCAACAACAAGAAGAAAATACCACAGTACATTTACATTCTGCTTAGCTTTTATTAGAATTGAAAGAGATTCAAAGCAATAAAGCAGTGTTCTACAAGTGGCCAAGCAGTCTTTGCAAAGTAATGAGTTCCACAGATTTCAGCTTGTAAAAGGTGCTGGAAAACATATAGTCTTGGGCCTGTGTTTCACGGTGAATGCCCTTTTCTTCTGAGAATAAATTAAAAAAAATAACAAACAAGCAAGTAAGAAACACAAACCATTCCTTGGGGCCAAAAAGAACTCAACTGCCTGATAAATCAACATAAGAAACTTACAGATTTTTAAAACCATTTCCTGAAATTGTAGTTTTTTTCAATTTTATATGTTTGTAAAGAACCGTGTTACTTTAAAATTTGATTTTTATTTTCTTTCCTTTATTTTAATAACAAACTAGGAAAAAAAAACCAAAAACAAAACCAAAAAAAACACACCACAGAAAGAGGGGGAAGAAACCTTTAAACTTGTGGCATTTATTTTCTATATCCATGTAACTTTAACTGCCATGTTGACCAACTCAGCCTAACCAAAACCTATTCTTTCCACAGGAAACAGGGTGTACAGAAAGGCACTTGGGTTCTCCACAGACACCATGGAAAACACTGGCGGTCAATACTATGCAATATATAACAGATAATTATGAGCTGAGTGTCCAAATTATAATCAGTTTGACAAATGTCCACAAGTGTCTTCAGTCTATTTTATATTTTCACTAAGACAAGGCAATCATACAACCAGACAATTCCATCAGGGAAGCTTGTTAGCTGCTTAGTCTGTTAAACCCTGGTTGCCATAGCATCTAGAGTTGAAAAAGCTGCAGATTGGCATGAAAAAGCATGTCGACAATTGCCCTGTCACAGCATGCAAGCCAGGTCTGCTCAAAGGCAGCACACTACAAGTTTTCTTTCCCAGTTTGCACTACCCCATGCTGTTTAATAATATCCATTTACTGGTATTGGGATTGATCTAGTGCAGTGTAAAATCCGCATCTACTGAGATTTTGCTTTTTCACGTGGGGGAGATTCTTTAACAAATAACCACAGAACAATTAATTTATAAAGCAAGTATGGTAAAAATTGTAGAAGGCATATCTGATTTAACAGAGAAATAATCTAAAGTCTTAATGATCAGATCTTTAGCATGCTAATCAGTTCTACAAAGTTTAAAAAAAACAAAGTGCTTTGTTCAGAGGTTTTCAAGGAATTTTGTTGCTGATAGGGTGTTTCATCCAACATCATAATATAAGACTTTACATTTGGGGTTTTTGCTATCAAAAAACTTAATATTTATTATGGCTATACTTTCTTTTAATTATATACTTTCTATAATTAGATAAATTATATATGCCAAAATTAACAATAATTCCATTCATAAATAGCATATCATAGTCCAATAGGAATTAGTGTAAGCAACTGAATACGAGTATTTTTTTCAAAATAAACTTATTTTGTAATTTTAGCATAAATAGCAAAGACTATCAGTAACTTCAAGGAACCTGCCCCTTGAAAAAGGATATTTTGGTAACAGGTTCATATTTACTCTTGATTATGGGTCACTACTTAATAAAAAAGTTCTTTAGTGATCTTCATCAAAATTTTGGAGTTAAAATATTTTCTTTAAAAATAGCACATAACTAGAGGGCTTTACACTAGTGTTTCCTCTCAAAAGTTTACACTTGGTTTATTCACTTTCCCTTCCATTATCGCCTTCTAATCTGTTCTGTCACTTCATTTTACTTTTCCTTCAATGCCACAACTGAAGAAAATCTTGAAAACTACATACCCAGGAGCACAATTAAAATGGCAAACCCAAGAGGATTCTGGCATGGATCTTTTCCCACATTTTCCAATAGTTTTTGGTGGTTTTTTTCACTTTTTAATCTATCAATATTATGCAGACATGTTTTACTACAACTCTCGCTACCAGTTATTTTATCCTATTCATTACAGGTCTAGATACAGAATTAGAGAAAAACACAGGAAAAGTTAAATCTTTCAATAAAATTATTAGTCCATTACACTGTTCATTAGAGGTAAATATTTTCAAAGGTAAGTTTCTGATTCATGTTTATGATCCCAATGACGAAAAACATCATTAAAACTTCAAAAAACATTTTAGTTGAAATTTTACCTTAAACTGCTGTGTGGACTGTGAAAGCAACAAACCTTCAGTTAATAACATATTTTAACTTAATTTTCTTTTTGCGTTGTATATTTAGTATCTGTCATATTTGCATTTTCTTTTCATTTTATTCATCTTTGTACTGAGTTTGCAACTTAACTTAAAATGAAAACATGAAATGTGACTGGATTTTTGCACAGGTTGAGTTCAGAGAATATTTTTTTTTCTTTTAAATCTATTTGTATGTATTTATAGTTCTTGCTTTTTTTTAATACTGAGAATATTTCTGTCTATATTTTACTGGGAATTTTTAAACATCTTAAAATACTGCTGAATCTATATCTTCCCAGATGATACCACAAGTTACAAGATGCTATCATTCAGAAAAATTAGTTGTAGCTTATTTATGGGTTTTTTGACTAATTAAATACTATTTATTAAAGCAATTATGCATTTACCTGCTTCAAACCAAAACAATTTTTTTTTTGGTGCAGAACCTCTTAGAAAAACAACAGATTTTTTAAGACTGGATAAAGGATAAAATTATCAGCTAAATAAAGACAGTCCATCATATAAATAAATCAGCAGCAGAATGTAGCTTAGCACACAGATAAAGTTTCTGGCACTTCGTGTTCTCCTTATGATGTTTCTCCTAATTAAAATAAAGAATTTCGGGATTATTTTTCAAGTATAAAACTACGGTTCTTTTGGAAATTCTCAAAAGAAAGGTGGTATGCATCTATGAGGAGAAGTGTTATCACATTAGATTTCAGAGGCAAGGCCCAAGAATTTTCTTCCACTGATTTTTGAGTGAGCCCATAAACACGCACAATTCTGGATAAACAGAGGAGAGCACAGCAAGAGGAAGGCTGAATGCAGCTGTGCTTCCCTTTGCAGCGATGTTGACTCAGTGGGGCCTCAGAGGAGCGCTGGAGGGATGAGGTGGGAGCAGTTGGCAGCGCAGGCGCCGCTGCCCTCCCCGCCCTGCGCGCCTCTGCCCGCGCTGTGCCACCGCGGCCGGGCACCGGCCCTCCAGGGCACGGGGACTGAAAGGCTCCAGCCTGCCAGAACATCAAGGAGTAGGGCAACAGTGTTCCTTCACCAGAGTGAACATTTTCTGCAGATCTTCAAGCTGTGTGAGAAAGAGAAATTGTCTCCTTTGCTCCCTGAATATCCTTTCTTAGGAGGGAATGAGGCCATCTCTGTGGGCCATCTCCTTACACCAGCCTTTGAAAGCCTCTGAAATGGGCATATGCTGATACGCAAAAGCTCGAATCAGAGTTGCTAAGTTGTGTCTGTTTGCAATTAATTCTCTGACATCCCTGTTCGTACCAATAGTGATAATTTTAGCCTAATGCTTCGAGTTCATTATACATAATCTATTGTATATGGCTACCGGTTAGTAAACCTACACCACACAGGGTCACATTGTGCTGTGGAGGCACTGCAGTGCGTAGCAGAGAGGAAACCTGTCCTCTGCATAAGTTAGAAGTGTCTACAAATTGGAAGTCTCTGGACCCACTCAGGATCCTTGCTTTATTCTAGTACTGGTGTTTGCCTATTACTCCCAAGGCTGTTTTCCTTCTTCCATTCAATTTCATAAATACTTCTTCCATGCTTTTAAATGTAAACAAGATTTTTAATGTACAAAAAACCCCATTTGCCTATTTTTAGTCTAAATTTTCATTATTAAAATGAGTAGTGGCAGATTCTCACTTTGTTAAACAATATACAATTTACACTAAATATTTTCATTCTTGTTAGGATGCTTGTTTAGAAACAGGCTTATATCTTTTTGTCTTCTAATTAAAGCAAAAGGAGGATTAAAATAGAAATTATCACACTTGAACTTCACTGACAGAAAAGAGTGGTTTAAAATAACAGTAAATACAGAGCTTTTACAGTAGATGTGAATGATACTGCAAGTCAAAGAGTCCTTTAAAACTCCCACTGCAAATTTTCTCATAAAATAGATTTTCTTTTTCTTAAATCTAAACCTTTTCTACAGTTACTCTGCAGACAAATAGCAAAATAAAATTTGAATAACAGGACTGTTCCTACCGAGCAAAAAAAAGGATTGCTCTGTAGTAGCTTATATTTTTTCTGTTACATTTTGCCTTATTGTAAAATTTTCTTCAACTGGCTGAAAGGACATTAACTGCTAGATAGGCATCACACTGATGTCTCCATGCTGTAGCTTACAACCGTGAATTTGCTACGATCTGTTTAATCATCAGTGTATTGATTTTCCTCAGCTTTCCTTCATTTTAGCCCCATAGCAGGCTTCTGTAATTTCCTTTGGACAAAGTGTAACCAAACTGTGCTAAGTGATGTTGATTTGCAGGCAAAAGTAAAGGGGTAAATATAAATTAACAAGCTATAAACATTTTACAAGTGGCAAGTCAATAAAAACAGTGTCTGCAGTTCTTTAAAAAAATGATTTGAAGCAGATTGTTAACAAAGGTGTCCAAAGAAACTGACATGAGTCTGAGAATAATTTTTGCGCTTTGTGATTAAGAATTGATCAGTCTAAAAGCCTCTGATGCAACTGAATCACCCATAAGCTGCTGGACTGAAAAGGCTCAGCAGGGGCTGGTATTTGTTTGTTAAACTCCCATGATTCCAAGTAGATAATTGGTCTGTGAAGTTCATGACAGAATCTGAATTTGCTTTCTTGCTTCCCAGCTGGCTGAGCACTGGTTTATAGACTTCTGTGTACAAATTTAGCCAGCAGCAAACCTCACATCTTTAATGTAAAAGGTGTTTTGTTGTGTTTTTCAGGTGCTGAGTGGAAGGCCCACACTCCAGAAGCTCATTAAAAGGGCCAAGTTACAGTACAGGTTTATTTCTGTCACAGCGTTTCAAAAAACAGTGACAAGGATTAATATGTTTCTTTGGTACTGGAAAAAGCCTGATATGATCCCTTGTGAATTTGATCATCTGTTTTGTTGCCTGTATACGATTCAATCTCCTATTATATCCTGAAGTTACAGCTGTAAACCAGGGCTGATAAGAATTCAGAAAACACTGCCAGAGCCTGCAGAGAACTAATTTTTTTTATTAAGCAGCATCTTGTTTATTTGCGATTTATTTCATACGTCATTCAGAGAACAAACTCTTCTTTAAAATAATAAAGCATGATAAATCTGCTGTACATTATCTGTGACAGGCACTATATTGTATAAATATGTACAAGTAATGGAGTTAAAAAATCTCTCAAACTGTTACTTCTATTCTGTTGTTGCTTATGAATAGCTATTTTTGAACATTTATGGAATTCCTTCCAAGGCTTTTCATGATTCTGACAGTAAGCTCAGATCTACAGATTGCCTAAAAATTCATCTCCATCTGAAGATAGTGCCTGACAGTGTAATGGTGTGCTCTGGCCTGATCTGGGGAAAGTGTCCCCAGGCATGAGATTCACAAAGGGCCCCTCCTCCAGGAGCACAAGTAGCCCCGGTCAGGAGGTGCTCTGTGAACAGTGAGCTCTCCTGAAGGATGAGCAACATACAGGGACGCAGGATCACTTCTGATAGAGACTAACACTCATGTCAGACCTCCCCAGGAGCCCTGAGCCAACACACCTGAGTAATGGTGGCTTTAGCATTGCCTCTGCTACCTTTGTGATCAGATCCAGACGTTGCAAAGGATTGTAGGATGCTATCTTAAAACACAAGATAGAACAGATGGGCTTTGCTGCATATTTATGAGCTACCAGTATAATGGGATCATTTCTGGGAGTAGGAGTGAGAAGACTGAAGGTCCACTTTCATTTTCTGAGGATTTAGGTAGGGAACAAATAATGCTGTCCTTAAAAGAAAGCTTGCTTCGTGTTCAACCCTAAAGCAGGGTTCGCTGTCTTCCTCACTCACGTGTAGTAAAAATCCTTCCTATGGTTTGTTCCACTGGCTTAATGGGAATACTCTCAAGAAAAAACACTTAATCATTGATACTGTGGGCGGAGTTTTGGTTATTTGTCTTATTGCTGTGATTCATTATCGTGTGTGTGAAAATGTTTCAATATACCACAATTCAAAGCCCACACCCTTAGAAGGGTTTAAGGACTGAACATAATCAAACAAATAGCTAGAAAAGATATGTATTTTACTGTATATGTCCATAATTAGACAATAAGCCCACATTATTCTTAGGAGTAGTTCTTATTCGTACTTTCTAAAATGCCACACCAGCATTTTAGCCCACCATTGATTGTATATGATTGTCTGTACACAGCTAAACAGACCCTTGTTTGCAGCTGGCAATTTATTGCCCTTCTGCATTACAACAAAGAAACACAAAATGGTAGCCAAAGAGAAAACTGCCAGTCAAAACACTCTTGCTCTCTTATTCACACTGTTGCTTTCTACCTCCACACTCCATTTTTCTCTAACAACAAATTTAACTTATGAATGAGAAAGGTTAAAGAAAAAATATTTAGTTGCCAAAAACATGGCAAAAGTATTATAAAAAGATCTGTTACTGTTAAACACTGTATGTCCTTAGAAAAATGCTAGGAACCACAAGAGTTACACTTTTATCTAAGAGGTAGCATATGTGCCATATAATACATATGTTGCAATCACAGCAACTTATTTTGCATGAACAGCAGCAAACTCTGAAAAAAAATTGTCCAGTGCTCAAATGAAAGCTGTCATCATGTCTTCATTTTAAATATGTATTCAGAGGAAAAGCATTTTTGTATATTTTTTCTGAAGGTTGGGTTAGGGGTTTTCCGGAAGACTGCTTATTAGCATAAAAAGAGAAGAACCTTTATATTTTTCTATTATAGGTTGTTTTGAAGAGTTAATGTTAACATTTTAATGCATACATATAAGCTGTGTTAAAATAATTATTCTTGTTCACATGCTTTTATTTCTTTCTTCCAGTCATCACTTAAAATAAGGGTTTGTGTTTACGTCATAAGCAATATTAAACATGTATTCCCTCTAAATATTTTTTATCCAGTGATTAGCAATTTGTACAATCCCTTCATCTACAGAAAGGAAATCTAAAAATGTCCTGGAAGATTCTGGTAATTATAAGTTGTGTAGCTAAACCCTGAGTATTAAGTATTCAGCACTGCCCATTCTGCATGACTGTTAACTGTCCATTTGTGCCACAACAAAGCAGTTTCAACCCTGTCCTCATATCATTTGATTACCCTCTTCATTGTGGCTCTATTTTACTCGTACTGTACATTCATATAGCAAAGCCAACATCTCTGTCCAAGTCTTCTGTCCCTCTTGATATTGGACCAATAACTCTCCCAGGCCAATCCTCAAAAGCAGATATGGTCTTACATAAAGTGGAAAATTAGAATAATAGATGGGGCAACAAAGTGTCCAGAGGGCACAGTAGTGGAAAACCATCCATAGACCTTGAAATCTTGATCACTGTTTACATACATAAAAGCATGAATTAATCTCAAAAACCTAACACACGCTAAAGCCAGACAGATTTCTCTCCATATTCCTTCTATTAGAACGCTGTATCCGGAGCCTTCATGCTGCCAGCAATGATGGCAGATAGCCCAGCTACCAGCCTTTGCAGGTTACATTTGCTTCAGACCTCAGACAAGAATGATTGATATCAGCTTTTCAGGGAGGTCTTCCTTTCCAAAAAGCATAATGGCACTGATCACAGACTTTTAAGATTCGGTTTATTAAACAACATTTTGATTCAAGTTTGTGTGCTATAAAAATTGAGCACAAATAAAACTAGCAAAGATAAAGTGTATCTCTAAGCATTAATTTTATGCAATATTCTTATAAAGTAACACCCAATTATCCTGAACTACAAGACAAGTATTTTTTCCTAACTAGACATGTTAGTACACTTTTAAATATAGCGCTACTCACTCTTAGTCTTATCACTCTGAGTACAATAATCTAGATCCTCAAAGTGTACTTGACTTCAAAAACTGTGCCCTAAATTCCCATAATCTCAGATAGGCAATGTCTTAATAGCTAACTGATAGCTCATAATAAGTTTTGCATTTTAATTCGAAAGCTAATTTGCCCACCAAACACTCTTATGTAGAAAAGAAAATTAAACCCTCTCCTGTCCGGTCTTCAGGACAAAATAAAAGGCACTGAGTACAACCACCTTACTATATTTGAAGGAAAAATATAAGAAAATAGGTATTTTATAATTTTTTTCTTAAGACTGCATTCTTAATCTTGCTCTATTGATTCCCAGTCTTTCCTGGAACTGAAGTGTTGGGTATTTACTTATTTAATTCTGAGTTACACACAATAAATACTCCTAAAGCCTCTAAATTCCTCTACAGTATTCCCAAAAATCTAGGTTACCTTTTCTGACCACAACAAAGCAGCATGAGCACCTTCTCCAAAGATCCCAATCTCTTTGTTCTCAAACTGGAGAGAGAATAAATGAGATTTCCAAAGAAGAAAATCCACTAGAAAAATGTGAAAACACAATGCATAGGTAACTATAGCACAATTGCAAGGAACAGTAAGGGTATGATACTTCGCAAAGAAAGACCTTTCAATTTCCTGCAGGGTAAAACAAAAACAAGCATACAAACAAACAAAAAAAATTAGAAAACTTTTTTCCAAAGAAACTTTCCAAATCCTTTCCCTCACAAAAAATAATCAATAACAATAACAACCACCAAAAAAACAACCAAACAAAAAAAATCCCCAACAAATTGACCCTCTTATTAGAGATTTTGAAGGTAAACACACATTGACTTCTGAGAAAGCTACCAGACACTGTAGCCTCATGTAATTTTTCTCCTGGCTGTTTACCCAGGCTGCCTCCACAGTCACCACAGTCTCAATGACACACAGAAGCACAGAGCCAGGATAGTGACGGGGGAAAGTACTCTGTGACACGGGGCCTCACTCCTTGATCCTTTAAAGCTCTTGAAAGCACAAGCATTACGAAAGTGTTGGCAAAGTGCTAGCAAAGTGTTGGGAGAGCTCACCAGAGGGGCAAGCAGATGAAAAGTCCTCTACTGACAGGATATACAGCTGCTCTTTAGCCACATCTTTGTGTGTGAAATACAATCTCCAGAGCTTTCACAGAGCCTAGCTGCTAAACCTACCTATTCAAACCGGGCAGTGGAGTGAGACTGAGGTTTTATTCAGTGCTAAAATATGAAAATGACTGCAATATGCATCATGGACAAGGACTTGGAGAACAGTAACGCCAATAGATCTGAGTATTTGCACACATACACGTTCTATTCAAAGCATCTGTATGCTATAGAGTGTTATCAGAAGACTAATATATCCCAATCAGACGGGATTTATTTATAGAGAACGCTCTTTTCGCAGTGTTAGATGCCTCATTAACTTGATTCAGCTTGCACACAGCAAAAATATTCCCTCCCTCTTCAGATTTTTGATATGGAATTATAATTTCTTGTTTCATTTGTTAAAATCCTTTCGCTGTGAGGACATTTCAGAAATGCTTTATTGCACATGACTTTTTAAAATGCCGAAGTATTCATTTTGACCAAAAGGCTCTCCTTATGATGATTTCCTCTTAAGAGAGATACAGAGAGGATTGTCCTATTTCTTCTTTTCATTTGCCTCTTCCAGAAACCATTAATAGCCAACATTTGATCCTCCTACACAAAAGTTCATGATAGCAAAGTTGGAAGAGTGGGTAATACATCTTGCTATGAACTGATTATGACTTTGGCATGTCACTGCTACTGTCACCATAAAGCTGAGAGAAATTGTACTGTAAGAATTTCATCTAAATGTAAGTACAGTCTTATTCTGGAAGATTTAGAGAATGTATGAGCTTAGAAAAACTGGAGATTTTAAATCCAGAATTTCACCTTAGTGTGGAAATTTCCAGGAACTATGATCAGAACCTGTCCAGGAGATGCTGACAGAAGAGTATAACTTTTTTTTTTTTTTTTTGGTAGTTTAACATTTTTCTCTTGGTTCCAGAAAGCAGAAAGCTCCAAGATCCCTACTTCCCTGGTTTCAGCTCCACAGCCTGCTCTCATTTCTAATTGTAATTAAAGACAGAGCAAAAGGAGCACATGCAGAGAAATATATGAATTCATGAATGTATTGAAATCAGTGAATTTGAGTCATAAGCTTACCCAGCAGAGAGGGTCTCTGTCTATTAGAATATAACAGGGATTAGGAGCTGGACATGCTATTTTAAAGAAATGAATAAGCAACACATTCTTTAGTAGCTGCAGCTCATTTGCAGCTTGAGTTAAACCACTGGTATCAATTTCCTTCAGTGGATTACTTACCAAACTCATCTATCCTGAAATCTTTCAGATTAAGTCAACCTCCTTTTTTAATATCTCTTAGAAGAAATACAATGTTTACACATGTTCTAATTATTCCAACTGCAAGCCCCATTCTCTATTCTAAACCATTTTATATTTTCAATATCTGAATATAGAGAATTCTCTTTTAAGATTGGATTACCAAGTTTCTTTTTGAGCACCATATTGGAAGGTGAGATGAAAATAATTCTTTCCATTGACGGTAGGTTTGTTACAATGCTGCTTAAAGGAAGATTCCATTCTCAAAGAATCTCTGCAAAACAGCCTTCATTTTATAAAACATGCTAAACATGAAGTCAGTTTTAGAGTAAAAAGCATTCTGAAGACCAGTTGTGTAAAAAACTACAGAATTGCTGAATGCTGTGATTATGTTGCAAACAGTCAAGATAATTTGGTGGCTTATTAGAAATAGGAATGAAAGTTATGAATTAATTAAATCTTATCGCTTTTTTAAAAACTCACTTCTATGTACTATAAAAATAATTGGGTGAAAGATCTTGAAAATTAGGCCTGAATCAATGTCAGCAAAAAAGCCCATAAATATTTCTACCTCTAATTCTGTGTCTGTCCCTTCCTCTATTGTCACTTTTCTCTTAGGTATGTCTCCATTCTTTCTCACTCTGTTCAAGTATGTCTCCATTTTTAAGGCAATCTCATGATTTATGCACCCACTACATAACTCTTGAATACTTCAAATATTTGCATAACATTTCTGAATCCAAAAGACTTTGAAACACAAGAAATTATTACAGAGTAATGGGTTATCAGATGTGCAAAGATTGTATGACAAATCCCACAGCATACATGATAAAGATCTTGAGGTACTTTGAATTAACTTCACAATAAGCATAAAGGCTCAAACATTTAACCTGGAGCAGCTGATGCATGATAAATCAATAATTATGCTAATTGTATTGCAAAATTACTTCCACTCAAGTGTCTTAAGTTAAAGAAAGTTACATGAACACTGCAAGTGCTGTTTAGAATCATTCGTGCTAGAAAGGAAAATGATTTGCAGTATGCCCTTCATCAACTTTCTTGGTGCCACATAATCCAGGAATGGCAGGGATTTCTCAGCCTTTATGTACCCTGGTATGACAGAATGGTCAGGCCAAAGACCAACTTCTTTCTAAGCAATATGAAAATGTTTGAGATGTCTCTTTTAGCTGAGCACGTGTGTTTGATTTCTGTCTCTAAGAATGCTTTTTTTATATTTTGGCAATACATCCATGCTACATTTCTGCCTGCATTTTCTTCCTTGGTGCGTTACTGCTGATGAGTCTGTGCAATTTCCTCCGTGATGAACAAACCTGCCATTAAAAACACTGTTTAACCTAAAACACATAACAAGCATAAAAACAGCAGCAGTTCATAAATGAGCCTGAGTTTCCATGGAGGTACTATAGATCTTACTTGTGTCTTAATTAGCTTCTCTACTCTTTAAAAGTTCTTTCTGGCTAATCTGATGGTCTACCGAGAGTACAGACTGGCTTTATAAGTATGAATACCTCTTTCTTCCTGTATATTATGACTGCACTGATCAGGATGCTGAACAAAAACAGAATCTGCAGTCTGCTGATACAGCCCTCATGCAAATGAAATCTTATGGAAGGTAGTTATAATAGTAATAGCAATAATATAGAAACATATTAGAAGAAACTCCTTTATTTCTCCAAACCGTTACATTTAGAGACACTATTTTTTTTTGTCTCTAATAGTTCCCTGACTAAAGTAATCTTAATTAAAATCTTAACAGTTAGTTATACAAGATGGCTGCAATCAGCTGTTTAAATTAATAAAAAGGACTATATAAATTAATCACTAAGTCTGTCTACTGTGGTAAAATTGTATCAAAATCTGTATTATTGCCACATAAAGGCCAGCTACAAAGGGCAGGAGTGAGTTTCAGAAGCGTGAGTGAAATTTTCCTTTTATCCTCTATTTTCATCTGTTTACTTCCTCACCAAATTATTCCAATAAGAGACTCTGAGTCATATTTTCCAATATCTTCTATATATTATATATACTTCTATATACGATATACCATATCCTATATCCTATATATATATACCTTGTGACTTCTCTTCAGAATAGATTCAGATAATTTTCATCAAAATGTATATCCCCTTGTCTTCTCCTGAGCAATGACAAATCATTCTGTATTTCACCAAAGTGACTACTGGAAGTCAACTATCTCTGTTTTGATCACCATTAGAATTCAAAGTAAAATCAAAGATAGAGTCCTTGTTAGGTGTGTTAGGCTACAGTGAAATTATTCCTCCTTTTTCTACTGCAACATAAAGCAGTAAATAAGTTCCAAGAGCTTGGACAACATGCACCAGAGGCACTCAAGAAACAATGTGGGTGTTCAGATAGACAGACAGATAAATGGACCCCAAAGAATCTTGTGGTGGTATTCATGAGCTGAAAGAGACGCCCCCACACAGCCTGAAGTGAGTCAGGCTGATTATAAAATGCAAGAGATGCAGCCTCCCACATCTGACTCTAAATTCCCATTTGCTCTGCTAAGAAAATTTCTTCATTTGATCAAATTTATTTAAAGACTGTTAAACATTTTTGTGGTCAGTGTGAGCCAGAGCGAAGTATGCTCAAGCCTTCAGACAATACTGCTTACTGGATTAGGTTGGAAAAGATTTTTTTGAGCCTTCAGAGTGCAAATTAATTTTAAAACAAGGGCATGAATCAACGTGTCTAAGCAGCAGAAGCAGACAAGTGGGCCAGAAAAACCCTATCAGAAAAACTGCAAAGCATCATTTGTGTAGAAAACCTGGGAAGAAGAATGTTTCAAGGGCACTTGGATGTGGAAAGGTAAAGAATTGCTCAGATCTGGAGGAAACAAAACATAAACCATGGAATGCTCTGATTCATGACCTAAGAGGAAATATAATTTACATGAATGGCTGCTCTGTATGCTTTGTCATGTTGCCATTAACAGTTTTCAGTAGCCATTCTCCAAACTGGAAAATATTAGTGTATTTCAAGATGTATTAAATGCCGGCTGAACAGCAAGATTAAATCAGGCTGTACTTCAAGGAACAGTGTTAGAAAGCAAAAGTACTTCACTCCCTTTGCATAGATGAGAGTGAAAGGACATCACAGACATAATGCCAGAAGAAGTGAAGTACTAGTGAAGCGAAAACAAAATAATCTTTTGATTATTTTCCACCCCCCAGGTCCAGTTTAGTGGCTTCTGAGCAGTATGTGTTTAGAACTGTGGTTAAGGCATCACAGTCAGCTTCTACTGCCATGTGCACTCTTCCTTCAGAGTGACTCTCTCTGCTTCACGTGTAGTCAGTCTTACCTACATGCATGCAGGGACAGCAATTTAGAGAAAATGTGCTATTAATGGCTGTATAGTGTTAAAGGCAGCAATGGCTGAAAAAGTAACTGGCAAAAATGAAATGTACTTAGAGAGATATACTTCTGTAGCTCTTAGTCAAATCTTATTTCAGATTCTGGTTTTTTCTCATTTCCATGTAATTATGATTTTGGATTGTATCCCTCTAAATCTGTACTTCATTATTACCACAGCATATCTGGGCTTTTTTGAATGGCTCTAATTGGCATCCTTGCTGGCAGTCTCAACAAAGAGGCCAAACACTGAATGTGCATGGAGACTGAATTGTCACCTTCTTTGAAACTGTCCTCCTTAAACACGATGAAGACGTGCTGGAGAAGCAGGCTCTGTGACCACTGGTGATGCCCAAATGTTAACTGAGAGCAGGATGGACCTGTTTCTGCTAGCAGACCACCAGCCAGCCAGCAGCCAAACTCCATTCCATCGGCCCTTGCACACAGCAGTTTGCAGGACCAGAGAGTGGATGAACAGTGGACTTCACCCTTAGAGGCCTGTGAATCTTGTCCTTTTTAAAAATTGTAAAATGCAAGCATACAATTAAAATATAAATGTCCAAATACCTGCTACTTTCAGCTTCTGCTGCAGCATAAATTGGATGAGGTCCCATTCATATTGAAATGTAAATGCAAAACATAAATTTAAAACGTTTAAAAAAAAAAAAGGATGGCTTGGAAAAAGATAACGCTTTTCCTCTGTGTAGAAGATAATGATACAATATTCAAGTTTTCCACTCTAAAGGTAATATTTTTTGTCTAAGTCAACATACTTTACCATTTTTAAACTTTTCTCATCATATTTTTGACAGCAGGTTTTCCAATTTTGACAGCTTTTAAAAAGTAATTTTAACAGACGAGTGATTTCTCCTCTCAGCAAAGTCAGATTATGTGAAATGTCAATGTAAAAACTATATACTGTGACACATAATCATTTTTTCATTGAATTTACTTATTAATTTTACTTGCTATTCCTAATAAAATGTAAGTGCTTAGCTAATTGTATTGCTTATTTAAATTTTTTAAAGGAATGTATTTTAAAATTGCTTTTTTTTCCTGACTGCAAAATTTATGAGGCAGCTATAATTTGTCACCCTTCCAAATTATTTAAAGAAGAACTACTATCACAATTGATATTCCCAGCTGAGCGGCCGAAGAATGAATCAGCAGGGAGAGGTTAAACCAGTCTTTCATCTGTAAGGATGGGCTATTTGATTTAAAGTTTGGAGCATATCTACAGAATTTTACAGGGAAGTTCTTTTAGAAATGCTGTGTGTAGTCTGTAGAAATCTGCAGATTGATGGTACCTGTGCTATCAGTTGGGTGCCTTCAGTAAGAGTGAACTCAGCAAAGAGGGGGGAAAATCAAAAAGGGAGTGTACAGTTCAAAGTTTGCACTTCTATATCAAGCTTAGTTCAAGTGAGGCCTAAATGGGTTGGACCAATTCCTACCTCTGAAGGATTACAGTTCTATACCTGTTTTTTTATTTCTATGCAATTAGTTTTATTTGTAGTTTTCTACACCAGAAGTCCAAAGGTGTTTTCTATTTCTACTCTGTAAGTCTAAAAAAGTCAAACAACTCACACTCTCAAGATCAATACCATAGGTACTGCAGGTAGAGTGTGTCTTCAAAGCCTTTGGGGAGTAAGTCAAAATCATAAGTTCACTGCACTTTCACACAGCTGTAACAAAAACTGGAAGGCAATCCCAGCATAAATCACTTTATTTGTCCCACTTCATCCAGGAAAATACTTTAGTGCCTAAGAGAAAGTACACAGACAAGAACAAATTTATAAGAAATAAAGATTTTCTCTCTTTATTAACCTTAAACCATCAACTAATCTTATGAAGTGAGGATTATGCCTCACAGGAAGAAAAAGGCTCAGTGTCACTCCCTGTATTTAAAGTATTTCTAAATCAGCTCAAGTTAAGTGTCATTACAGTCTATTTTGTATTCCATTTTGATCCATCCACTTCGTATGTCACTGGGCCAAAAGTGTGCTTGCGTTTGAAACTGCTGACAAACTTACCATGATGTAGGCTGCTCCTTCACAGCATTAATATAAAACAGTTCTAAATCGAGCAATGTTCAATTATCCCTGAAAGTACAGATGACTTAGTTCTTCGTTAACTTCATTGTTTTCCAGTAAAAGTGAAATGTGCTGTATGCAAATTAAATAATACCAAGTGTCAGCACTTAAAAGAAATGCTCATTTAGCTTCAGAAGAGGTTTTTGTTGCAAATTTTGTTCATTTATTTTATAAGAAATTGTGTTTGTCTTAATTTGTTCCAAACACAATATGATTGTGAGACACAGTGCCTGCTGGCAAAGTTGGAATTGCTGTCAGCAGGAAATGGCAAACTAATAATAAATGGTGGTAAAATATTTATGTTATACTTTACTGGGAAAATGAATGCCGTTTTCTATTTCATTCCTGCTTGAGACAGTACACAATAACATAGTTGTTTTCAAAATAAGTAGATAGGATTCTAAACTCTGTGGTGGCTTATCTTGTAACCATCAGCTGAAAAAAAATAATTATAAAAATAGGCCCTTTTAGTAGCTCCAATTTAAGAAATTTTAACTGGGAGTACATAGTGCAGTAATTAGTAGCATCTCACATTCAATGTCATTGGACACTAGTCTGATAGATCAAACACTTGTGTATGTGGCCTACTTACTTAGTTGCTCACTCATAATTTTCAATAACGCTGCTGTTCTCATTCAGGGAGGGGTGGTCCAGAGCCACTAGATTACTCTGCAGGATGGTGATGTTCAAGTACAACACTGTGTTTATGTACTCCCCAAAGTGTATCAAAGCTCAGATCCACAGAAATAAAAGAAAAGTCAAACAAAACAAGCATTAGACTGCGTAAAATAAGGTATGGACAAGGCAAACAGGTGAGGCATTGTTTAGGTGGCTAAGGTAGATCAATATCTGTGCTTGCAAGCCAGGAATTCTGCCTGCTTTCCTCTGGCACTATGCAGATCATCTTACGGCCCGCAGACAGACTGTCGCCTAAACCCAATTGACAGACAACCTATTTCACCCTTGCAAAAATCATACCCATCTTCGTTCTTGCGGCCCATGAGGGATAAATAAAAGCCCCCCATGCCCATGGAGCGCTGAAGACTCGGCATAAAGCATCATTTCAGTGAACTTTTTTATTACTCCATCACAGTAATTATGTGATGGAGACAGCTAAGCTTTCTTTTTCTTCAGTTACCAACAGCAAGTCCACACATTTTGCCCAGGCTGGTTTATGAAAGCACACTGCAGTAGTCTTTCAGGATTTGAAAAAGATTCATATGACAGGTTGATACTGTTGCCTCGTTCTCTTCAAATGATCCAGTTATTATCAGAGATGTTTTTTGAATTCAGATAGGCAGACATCAAGAAGCTCTGAATGCTCATAATGATAACAAAGATCACTTAAAATCCTTTCCCCTTCAAGAACTTGTTTTTATTTCAAAAAATTAAATTAACATATGGTCAATTTAAAGAACCACTGGACCCCTTCAATAAAATCCTGAAAACCATGATGTGTTTTATTTCCAGCACCAGAACTTCCAATGGGAAAACCTGCCTGCAGGAGTGGACAAGCTGCAACTCATGCCAGCTTCAGTACTGGAGAGACCACTTGCAGCCTGTATCTTTTAGGTCTTAGACACACAGTATCATAATTTAAGGTTGGGAAGGCAAGTGAGGATAAGTAGACCTTTTAAAACCCTTAGAGAAAACTTAATTCTTTCTTTTATTAAAGACATTGGTACAGACACTCTTCAGGTACATTCTGTTCACTTTTTAAATTGAAAATCTCGCACTTTTTCTCTCATCTCTGAACTGATTAGCTATTAGAATATAGTTACAATTTCAAAATAATGTCTCTTCCCTTTTTTAAGGAGCTAAAATGTTCAGCTTTAATCTCCAGAGTGGAAAAGGTCACCTTTGTAGACTGATGACTATCGTATCTCCAAGTAATGAGAACAAGTGTGCTTTTTCTCAGTGCAACAACCTTAGTTACTCTTATATTGCAACTATTTTCCTGCCTTACCTTTCTTTATGGTAGAGGAAATGTAATTTACTTGTCAGATTGAAATGTTTGATATAAATCTTTAGCCTTTCTTTCAAACAAGTATTTCTGTAACATTATATTACAAACAACTGGCATGTTTAATTAAACAACTGCTTTATTTTCAGCAGCAGAAGAAAGTATGATTATATTAATTGAATAGTAGGACCTATGACCAAATTTAAAGAAAACATTTTCAGCTCAGCAAGGAGGTATGATTATCTTAATTTCAAAGCAAGACATATGACTAGAATTAAAACAAAATGTTTGTCTCTGTCTTTACAATTATTAAAAAATATTTTCATTGAAAAACAAAGTGAATAAATGAAAATTTAAAAGTATCTCTCCATAAAAACTCTTCTTTCAAATCATGAACTGGCTAAAAAATTTAAATCAGTTAAAATAAAAGTCCTAGAACAATTGATTTCTGTGATGAAGTGTGTTTTAAAAGAACCACAGTTCAACGTGTGTTTACTAGTACTTTTGCATTAAAATACTATGTTTCTACAAATGTATGATAGCAAATCTACTGTATATTTATAAGGTAATTCTTGTAGCTAGACACAGAAGCAACGCTTAAGCTCACATAGCTTGTTCATATAAGAAGTCCATTGTGGGGTTGTTAATGTAAGTGATTTTACCAGTGTAAGGAGCAAAATTTCACTTACCTTGAATAAAAAAATATTGGTTTTAAAGTTTCAGTAATACCAACATTGCTGCTGTTTTTTACCCTGTTGTCTCAAAATAGTTTCTGATATTTTCCACACGTACAAATGAAAAAAATTAAGTTATCATGATTTCCTATAAAGAGAAAAATAAGTTACAAGGTGTTAACAGGAAAATGGAGGAGACACAAAAAATTTTTTTTCAAATAATCTTTTATTAGTTTGAAATAGAGAAAAGCAAGATATACATCATTTAAATGCTTATGACCAAATGAAATTATCAGTGAAAATGGAGAAGCTGTTAAAGGAAACATATATTGAATTACAATCCTAATTACCCATGTTTAGACCCATGTTTAGATATGCTTATTTAGGTAAATAGATGAAATATTTTTGATCCAGATGTGACAAATTCCATGCTGTCATTTACCTTACAGTGATCATAGAATTTTTGCTTTTATCACATTCCCCAGAGTGCTTTCGTGTTTTCATTAAAAAGCAGTAGTTGAGAAAACATGTCAGATGCTAAGCACAAAATCCACAATGCAGCAACATGGAAAAAATGTAACAACTTTTTGGAAAAAATGTCTTTATGTTAACCTACATACAATCTTAAATGGCTTGGCAATGAATGCTAATTAGCTTTAAAGTTACACCATGACACGACTTCATGTGCTAAAGAAAACACTTGGTTATTTGGCTGGTGTATGACCAAGGAACAAAAATTAATTGATACAGTTTTGACAAACAGGTATATATAAACTTGTATTGGTATTTGAGATGGTTTATGATAACTAGAGATTAAGCCGAGGGCAAGTAATGTCCACTGGCAAGTTGTGATCATTGAAGATGTGATTTTTTTTTTTTCTTAACTACTGACTTAAAATAAAGCTTATGCTGAAGTGCAAAAATGTCACTGTCTCAGACTGGAGTATTTCTCTTCTTTTACAAAATCTTTGTATTTTGTTCCTACTGTTGCTAATGAGACTCCTCAGGGATTTAAGCTGAGGATATTATACCAGTTCTGTGTATCATTATCCAACATATATATAACAGTTTGTAGGGTGCTCATTAAGAATATTTCCAGTCTCAATTAAGTTGAACAGGAGCATTGTTTAAAAACTTCAATAAGCATCAAGAGTATTATGTTCCTTTGTCAAATATGGACAGTAGACTAGTTCCTTCTGATTTATTTACATTTATACAAGCAAGTGCAATACAAAAGGACAAGTCTTCTCACCCTCTCACATAGAAATTGCTGTGATGTTAGTGGAATTATTCATGAAGAAAATTAATGAAGTTTAGTGCAAGATTTTGAATTGTTAATTTACTTGGGAGGAAAAATGTATATGGGTTAACAAAGATGAATTTTTCATTTTCCTGATAATAGATGATTTCCTTAGAGTCTTCCATGACATATCTCATCAAGATTCATCATTCTACAAAGGATATAAAGAAATCAAAAGCAACTACTTACATTTGCTAATGTCTGCTGTGAAGTTTGTTGAAGAGAAAGGCAAGCAGATTTTATTACTCTGTTTCTGTACAGATTTGAGCAGACTCTGAGGATTAAACAGATAAATGAAAACTGGCTTGCAGGGTATTGAAAAGACAACAAAACTTACAGCCAAACTCTTCATGGTAGGCTTGCAGTATTTCACTCTAGTGTATCTTTCTAGTTAGAAATTTCTTCCATTAAACCTGTAAAATACTTTGCTGATTCAAGTAATACTTTTAACTAATGACTACTTCTACTGCCATAATTTCCATTCCTTTCCTTCACCCCTCCTCTTTACTTCAACCCAAATAAACCAATATATGTCATTCCAAATGATAGTTTGCATCCGAGCAAATGTCCTTTCCAAGAAACATGACAATTCCGTATCTGTTGCAACCTGTACTCTAAAGTCCAATAACATTGTTCTATTAACATAGATGTAGATAATGAAGATGGACATAGTATCTGGTAATCTGCAGCACTCACAAATCTGACAACCCCATTTTTCAAGTCCTTATGCTGATTCATCCTGTGCCTGAAGAACAAGCAGGCAAATAGTTGTGTAAATGTAGAATGCCTTCTTAACCCTCCTAAATACTGAATAACTGTGGAAGCGGACCTTTGCCATAACATAACTTCAGCTTCTATCCTGGACTTAACGATCATTTTTCTGCTTGGGTTCTAATGTTTTATGCTATCCTTTAGAAATATTGATGTCTAAAGCAAAATTTAATCATTCTGAAATTACAAAAATTGCATATAAGGAATGTTTTATTAATTCAATATTCCATTCATATTAGTAGAGTTGGCTCTCCTAAAGACAGGGGTTGTCTTTGATTTCTAATTGTGAAGAGGGTAAGATGTTCTCTACTGGAGTATATAAGGGTTCCTTGTTACAGGTCAGTACTTTTGTTTACTTAACATAGACTTCCATTGACAAAAAATTGCTTATTTTAAAAAGACAGGACTTCCAAATAATTTATTACTCCAGCATTAGCCATTTTCTGTGTCCCACACTTACAGCTAAGCAAATTGAAAGGTAACTGTAAACACTCTGCACTGATTTCTGACAATAATGATGTCTATAGCAATCCTGTGGCCATTAAACAATCCTACTGGCCATAATAAAATCTAGTCAGATTCTGAGCCCTGACAAACAATTACCAAAGGACTAGAAGAAAAAAAATACACATTTTCCATTTTTCTGAAACAGACTGCTAACTTTAGGCTTAGCTATATCAAAACCAGAAAAACATAACAGAGAGTTAATGAAAGAAAAGCATCAATGTGAACTGTGAAGGAGTTCTATCCCTAGTAAACTTCAATAACAGCCTTTAGATAGAGACGCTGAAGTGACCATAATAGGGTGAATCCAATGGCAGAGACTGACGGGACAAGAGAGCACACTGGAAACATCCCTAGCTTCCTCTTTCCTGCTAAGTCCAAACCCATCTTACAGCAAGACACTTGGGTAGAGTGCTGTTGGCATAACTCAGGTCTACTCAAATTATTTGGTCTGAAGAATCTTTGGAAAAAATATCATGTAAATATTAGTTCAAATTTGAATATGAATATCAGTTTGACTGGATTTATAACCAGTTATACTTTGACTTTTGTCTCATCTAAATATATCTTTCCATTGAAGCCAAAATGTTCCATAAAAATGTGTCAGATTTAATGATGTTTACAATGGGAATGTTCTAAATACCCTGGCTTGTCAATTTAGTAATTTCCTAATGAGAGAGTGAAACAAAGGACTGGAAAGAGAAATACACACAAACAAAAAAAATTTTTTTGGTCTCAAAACAGATGTATGCAATTTTATTACATATAAGTGTTCCAAAGAGTTTTGGTTTATTTTCAGTGTGAAACAAAAAAGATATCTCAAACCATACATATTTTCCCAGATTGGGAAGTAATACATTGCCCTTAGTTTTACTCAAGGTATGACATTTTCTGTCTGCTTCCTGAAAACATTACAATAGTTCTGTAATAGGGAATAATTACAAAAATATTTTTCCGCTTGAATTCACTGGTAGTTCCGAAAGCAAGTTTCAGTTGACTGCAACTTTTATATTTACAATTTCTTCATATGTTATTTTGACCTACATAAATCAGCTCTTCAGTGAAAGGAAGCAGTAATTACAAACATAGCAAACCAGTACCATATATACAGATGACACTCCGGATTATACTCATTTGCTTTTTGAATAATGTCAGTTATTCTGAATGTATTTGTATGACGTATCAGTTGTATTGCCCGCAAACATATTTTAATTTCACAGTAAAATATAAATTCTGAATTTTCCATTGCTGGATAAGAAGCTGGGACTGAAAGGATCCATAGGGCTGCCCCATAGCCACAGTTAGGCATTAAATAGATAAAACTGTTATATGAAATTGCTTTGGTCAACACAAGTTTCCTGAAGTTCAGGAAATGGTGCTTGCTCTTCCCACCTCCAAGGAATCCAGTGTGAATGAATGTATGCTCTGTGTCCATGGTTCTTAAAAAAAAACCAAACAAACAACAAATAATCACTTCCCAAATCATAGTATTAACTTATTTAGGATTTAGTCAAAATCTAGAATTATGGTGTGTCAGAGGATGCAAACAAATGTCACAAGTTCTTTAAATTATAATTGCAATATATTGAATAAAACTGCCAGATAATCCGTAGAACACAGTTCTATTATTCATAACAAAAGGAGACAAAAATAACCTCTCAGTGGGTCCTCTAAGCAGATCTGGGGGAAAACAATCTTCCTAGTTTAAATTTGGCAACTGGTTTTGCATCAAAGCCATGATCATTACATGTTAACTTTTGAAAATTAACCATTACTCTACTCAGATTTTCAGCTGAGGCAAGTTAGCATAATGTAGACCTATCTATCCTGAAAATAGGAGCACAAATTCACATAGGTTAATTAATTAATAAATTGTAGATTACAAGTTTTCAAAACTCACAACAAACAGTAGAGTCTATTGATTGAGGATTACCCACTGAAGTGATTTACAAATTATTTTAGAATGTAACAGTAGTAAAGAATTTTGTAGCCTGCTTGCAGACAACTGGGGAACAGAAAAAACCAAAATTTGACCAATTATTCATTCTGTGTCAATCAGTTCACTTTAGCTGACACTATGCTGGAGACATTTTACATAAGCTTTTCAAGATGCACTGATGTAAGGCATGCACAGAGCAAAGGAATAATGAAAGGCCTTTTGCCACCCTCATAATTTTTTTTTCTTTCACAATCATATAGAAATCCTTTGGATTACCCACTTTGTTTAGAAGGTGATACATGTCTCACCTATAAAATATCTGTGAAGCAAAATATCTGGTAAATTTTAGTCAAGAATCACTTTCTTTCAAAGTGGTCATTGATCCACTGTTAAAATAGCTTATAAAAACAACCATTGGGGAAAAGATTTATAAGATCCTACTGCTGTTCTATCACGTATTTTAGAGTTATTTTCAGAGGAAATCTCAATATTTTCAAATAATTTTTGATCTAATTAAAAATGGCTATGAAATCTAGGACTAAAACAGTATTGGTATTATTTATATTTCTATAGAAAGGAAAGATAATATCCAGGACTGGCTTTTAAAACTATTAATGAGCTCCGGCAATGTGAGAAAGAGATGGATTAGGTAGATGTAATGAGATATGATTAAAGGGTGTAGGCACTGAAGGGTGTTGGAGAAATTCTTTTCAGAGGGAGTATAATTAGTGTCTGATAAAAGTACTTAGTAGATAAGATTTTTGAAGAAGAAAGGTTAAGATAAACACATACCACATGACAAACCTGTTTAATTTTTTTCTTTTGGTTCTTGCATAGTCAATAAACTGTTGAAGTTTTGTACATAAATAACATTTGTTGAAAACTTAATGAAACCCCACAAGACAATTAAAAGGGTTTTAATTGCAGAAGACAGAAAGCAAAGAAAATGTCCTATTACATTTCCTTTTTGTATCTCTTTTGATTCATGCAACTCAGATAATATCATGAAACCTTTCCCTGAAATTAAACAAACAAATGGACTTTTTAAAAAGCAAGAATCCTACAAGTTGCTTAGCAACTTTCAAATCACTTTTTATTAAATTGGAAGCTTCATCTCCTAGTTTAGGGTCTAAAATACGCAGCAGCCTAAAGGAGACCGTCCCAGCCACTTTTATACAAGTCCTGGGCAGAGATGCTTCTTAGTCCATTTAGCCAATAGTATTTTACACTCTTGAAAATACGCCTTAGAATGAGATATCCGGCCTTTAGTTTCCTACTTTTAAGTCTGAACCTTCAACCTACAACTGGAGTTCGGATTTGGAGTGAAAATTCTCAGTCCAGAGTACTCATAGATGAATTGCAGATAAATATATCGGATACTTAGAGATCTGGAAGAGAAGTTCACCATGTGAAGTGACCATGAAAACCTGAAATAAAGGCAAATACTGTCTCCTGCACATCTGGGCATTCCTCAGTAAAGGAGAGCTACCATGCCATGGTCACTGGTCCCTATTTACAAGACCAGCAATGGTGAATTCCCCTTTGTGGCCTTGTTTTTAAGACATGCTATCTTTTCTACAGTAATTCATTGCAACAGAAAATTGTTTAGGACTTCATACAATCATAGAATTGTTTGGGTTCAAAAGAGTCCTGATCTCTTTCAATCTGAAGACATTTCCCCTTGTCCTGTCACTACATGCTTGTGTAAAAACTCCATCTCCAGTTATCTTGTAGCCCCTCTTCAGGTACTGGAAGGCTGCAATTAGGTCACCCTGAACCCTTCTCTCTTCCAGGTTGAAAAAACCAAATTCTCTCAGCTTTTCCTCATAGAAGTGTTCCATCCCTCTAACCATCTTACTGGGCCTCCTCTGAACCTGCTCCTGGAGGTCAATATCTTTCCTGGACTGGGGACCCCAGAGATGGATGCAGTATTCAAGGTGAGGTCTCACCAAAGCAAAGCAGAGGGGTAGTATCACTTCCCTCAACCTTCTCTTTCTGCTTTAGAAGCTTTGAAATGGTTGGCTTTCTAGGCTGAAACTTTCTGCAGTATTCTGGACTTAAAGTATTTCAATTTTCCTTTCCTAATCATGCCTTCATAAAGAAAAGCATCGGTAAAACTCAGCATTGGAAATTCTAGCCTGATATGTGGCTTCTGAAATAGCTCTGGAAGCTAATTCAGGCCCATGTTCCAAGAGAATCGGCCTCAACGTGGCTGCTTCTTCACATTCAGTCTCAGAGCAGAGGAACTTTGCAGTAGCAGAGCAGAAACGCAAAACTGCAAGCCTGAGATCAGCTTGCAACTCACATGCTGATAGCACTAGCTTTACTTCAGTGCAGAGGAGCAAGCCAGGATCATCTTCCTCATCCTCAGAAAGTAAATCTCTTACAGGACTCCCTGAGTTCAGGAGCAGATTCTCTTCCTCTTTCTATGTAGAGGAGTGTCATAGATCCTTACGCCAGACTTCCTGTTCCCACACTGCACATATGAAACTCAAGTCTGTACATGGCATGGAAGGTGGTCCCACTTATGGAAAAATGCAGTTATCCAGAACATTCTCTAAATCATTGGCCAAGTTAAGTGTGCTTCTTAATCAGTGCATAGAACCAATTCCCACTGGGCACATAATCTATCCAGGGAATATCTGAAATTCCTACAAGGCCCTGAGTTCAAGTATCTTGCAAAACCTGCCCCAGAAGAGTTATTGTTAGCAATGAGCAAATAACCAAAACAAGTAATAGAATTGGCAAAAAGTTCCCATCACTAGTTAATAAAACCCAAATACATACATCCAGACTTGTTGATTATTTTCATGAGGATAGGTGTGAGCAAAGGGAGCAGTGCTTTTTGTGATATTTCAATACTAAATCAACATCTTAAAAGAGAATAGATCTTTTTTTGTCTCATGACTTCAGTAATTTATGAAGTTCCTACCAGTTCATTACTAATTAATTAATTAATTGTGAGGTTATTTAGCTCCTTCAAATTTCAAGCAGATTTTCAATGGTAGTGAATGAATTCTAGGTGCCAGAAGGAAGTTTCTAAGTCAATCCTGATCGAAAGACCCAAAGGAAGATTGAAAAACTCCTTTCCTTGGCAGTTCTCTGTCATTTCTGAAGTGTAATGATAACTCTGTAAAGCAACATTGTTCAGCATTGTCAACATTGGTTTTGATACATCTTTTTTAGCTTCAGCTCCACCAAAAAATCTGAAATATTTGATTTTCTAAACAAGCATACCAAGGCAGCATATAACTTGGCCTATGTTTTTGTGAAAGCATCAATTCTTAAAATTTGCAGAAGAAATATGTTAGTTCATCCATTTCCTTTCAATGAAAGGACATTGCTCAGATTACACTAATCTCTGGAGGGTTTTTGCAAACTTGGCATTGAATGATTAGATACATGGGGCTTCCAACATTTATGTAAATTATCTCAAAAATCTTTTCCACCGGTTTCCATCAATCAGGAGCATTTCAAGTTCATTTAAACCAACTTTTTTACAGCTTTTTATTGTTAGTCTGTTTCTTCCAGTGATATTTCAGGGTCATCAGGCAAGGAGGCAAAGATTCAATGGACTCTGGCAGAACAGGAGTGAAAATTCCTGACACTTCCTGTGTCAGGAATTCTATTGTGTTGTAGGGAGAATGAGGTGGTTCTTTGGAGTGAATAAGATAGCTAGATCTCACACATGCTTACTTGTACACACCTACTTACAGAAGTCCTGATGCCCAAGTTTCTTCCTGTAAGCCAACAAATAGTTTCAATAGGGATCATGGTAGAATTTTACAGAGAAAGTCTGGATATCCTCAGGATCTACATGAAAACAAGGCAGCGAGCACTTTTCTGCTTTGCTTGTAGGGGCATGTGTCAAAAAACTCTTAGAGACGTTGACAAAGGTGAGTTCACATGCTGCAAAACAGACTGATCAGACACCCAAAGACCTAAGCTGCTTTCTCTTGTCACCTTTCTGGACACTGCCAGCTGTGGTCTGCTCCATCTTTGGGGTAGGAATTGTGTAGGCTGGAAATCAGTAGTACCATTCTGTTCTGCAAAACACTTCTACTTGCTTTCTTTCACTGCTGTTAGGCTTTCTTCTGACTTCCTTCTATCTTTCTTTTCTTTGATAAAGTCTTAACACTGCTGCTGCTGATGCTGCTTGAATTAGGAACCAAAAGAATGTGACTTTTCCAATCCCTACCTTTTTTTACAGTTTCTGCACCACTCAGAATGATGGTACAGACTCCAAAGTCATAACTCTGGGCTTTCCATAGATAAATCTTGAAGATGCAATACAAACACACCGTGAAGAGAAAGAAAGGAGTTTGCCTGTAGGTACTCTGAGCTTTTTGCTGGGTTCATTTGAGCTGACAGGAACAGGATGCTATGTTTGAGTGACAGAATTCACCCTAAATTAAAGTCAGTGTAGAGGAGAGGAGCGAGAGAAACATTACAAAAATCTTTACTAAAGATGAGAAAAGATAGCCTGTTTGAAAAGAAAACTGTGGAATAAGCCCTGCTGGTCATAGATATTTTAGGTGTTCCTGCAGAGAACCGAAACCCATCATCGAGTCGGTATTTTTCAACCATGGCAATTATGACTAATATTTTCTGCTGCTTGTGTGTGTGTGGTTTGATGTTCCCTACAATTGAACCACACTGATTCATTATTTTCTTTAAATGTTAACATAAAGCTGCTCTCTTTCACTGCATTCTCACTCGCTCTGGGGTTTGTTTTGTGCTTGATTTTTTGCTTGGGATTTGGGGGGTGGGTTTTGGGGTTTGGATTTTTTCCATTTGCAATCATATACGGACTACTTCTAGTTCTAGGGGAACTACTTCCCCTCTCCCCAAAATAAAAAGTGCCTCTTCTGAGTATCACTCTCCTTTAGGAAGGTCTGTTCAATCTGTTGAAGATTAGGGACATGTATGCAGAAAGAAATTCATCAGGGTTTAGATCAAAGTTGAGGATTGGTAAGGGACAGGGGAGTGGGGAGAAAAAGAAATCACTGAGCTGATCTCAGAGACTACAAGGCATCCAACACTTTCTCCTTTAGGGCAATGTGTACCTTTTTCCCGCTACTCGAAAGGAGTTGAAATAACCGTATAAAAAAAAAAAGGAAAATTGCTTTTCTCATAAGGCCTAAACAATGCTGAGCTGAAGCTTTAGGAAAATACTGGTCCTTTTTCACCTCTCAGATGATCAGAAAATTCTTTGCATTTTTCTGTTTCAGAAAACCCTAAAAATAATGGATAGTTCCTTTCAGAAATTGCCAGTAACACCCCATTCTTCCCAGGTTTTCAGAGCTCACAGTAGTGGCTGGATAGATGAGGCCATCATGAGCCAGAGACATCATCAGCACAGAACACTCTGCTATTTATTTAGACTCTGAAAAAAGAGCCTTCTTGCTTATTTTCCTAAAATAATTAAAATGCATCACTTAAGTTCCGATTTGCTAAAAAAAAAAAAAGAAAAAGAAAAAAAAAGGCGTGGGAGCATAAATGTTTTGGCTCTGAGCTGACAGTAAATATATCTTCACATCATGTTTTTATTTTACCGTTTCCAATGCATCTATCCTTCCTAGCCCCTTCCCCTCCCCCATTAATTTCTGAAGTGTCTGAAAGAGCCCTGGAGCTCACAGCATTCTCTCTCTCCCCTCTTTACGGCGGGAGATCAGATGTATTACCTTCCCCTTTCGCGGGCCTGATGAGGGGCCGGAGGGATGTGTCCGGCCGTGTGTTGGGGCCCGCGGTTGGCACACGGGGCGCAGCCGAGGGGCCACGTTCAGCGGGGCCGGCCCCGGGCAGGGCAGCGGCCCCGGGCAGGGCAGCGGCCCCGGGCAGGGCAGCGGCCCCAGGCAGGGCAGCGGCCTCAGCCCGCGGCCGGCGCGGAGCTTCCCCGCGGCGGGGCCGCCTCAGACAGCGGAGCCCGCCGCCGCTGAGCCGGAGATGGTGCTTACCCCTGTCTGTGCGGGCGTCGGGTACGGGTCGGGACTTCGGTGCTGCTTTGTTGATAGGTTTTTTAACCCGCGAAAACAGGTCGGGTGGGCGTTACCCCAAATTCCTCCACCGGTGGCTGGCTACCCCGGGAAAGGAGTTTCTTGGATTAAACTAGGGGAAAATAGAGATATGTGTTTTATTTGCACGTTGTGCAGGGAGGCCAGCTCGATATTAATTTAACGAGGGTAACTCCAGCACTGCTGATGATGTTCATTTGCAATTCCTACACACTGGCTATTATGTGCAGGGAACTAATCCTGCCTTGCCTTGAAAACAGAGCTTTCACTTAGCCCGCCGCACTCCTCGGATTTCCTTTAAAAGAGAGCCCTTGTTTTGCTGGGATTTTATTATTTTTAATAACATTACATAGATATTTGAATTCTGCCAATACGTGTGTAACGGGGTTTTTTGGTTTTGTTTTGGTGGGGGTTTTTTTGGGCTGGTTTGTTTTCTGGGGTTTTTTTTGNTTATTTGTTTTTTGGTTTGGTTTTTTTTTTCCTGGTTTTTTCTCTCATGAGCCTTTGGGGTCCTGGCGTGCTCCCGTTGCTGCCTTGAGACAGGAAAGTTGTGAGCGCCCATGATTCGTTCCTCCTCCCTGCTACAGCTGTCGGCGGGGAGCACCAGCCCGTAGGCACTGCATAATGGCCAACCCTCTCACACCCTGGGTCCGTGTCCGACCAGGGAGCACCGCCGACGTTCAATTGCATCCATCTGCTGGCATTCACTGAAAGGATGAGCGATACGGGCCACATTACCCACCAGAGCATCCGTGCCTGGGAGGGTTGTGTCTCCTCGTAGGCAGACACTGAGTCCGGCACAAATCAGGCAGGGTTTTCTCCGGCCGCTAAACTCCAAGTCCTGAAATCCTGAACCCGCTGACACCCCTTGCCTCTGCGGCCCCTTGCAAGCCAAGGCTGGCCCCTCCGAGGAAAGAAAACCGAGAGGTCAGTGTAACAGACCCCGGCCCACCAGCCACATTTTCCCAGAGCGCCAAGAGCACCCGAAGTGAGGAAGGGACCCAGCAGTCCCGAATGGAGCCAGATCTCGTTTAGACCGGGCCTGAGGGGCCGGAGCGTCTGATGGCCGCTACGAGGACGCGTTTAAAGCGTTTATTGGCATTGTGGCAATACAGTGCACGGTCAAAAAAAAATTCAAGAAGTTACAGGCTTGTCCACAACAGCCCTTTCCGCCTAACCCGAGGAAGAAGCTCCAGTTATGCACGGAGTTACTCCAGGAATGAAACAATGTTTGCAATTTTAGTAGGATTTTAGTTTGTGTAGCAATGTCTCTCCGACTTCGCAATCGCCATTCCCATTCTACCCCCTACCCCGAGGCAGAACTTGTTCCCTACGATGAGTCGGAGATTATCGAAGAGCCTGGCTTAACCTCGGACACCTGCCTCAAAGATTTTGGGACAGATTATTTTACAAAGTACTGTCCCTCGAGTAGGTCGGGGTCCACATTTCACAGCCGCATCTCGGAGCGCTCCGATGGCTCCTGTGCCTCCCGTCAGGGCTCTAGCCCATTTTTTGACAAACGCAGCTTCTCTTTCTCCCGAAGAGACGATGAACGCATGCTAGCATCACAGCCTCTAACTTCTCCGGTCTCTCACTCCCGATCCTCACTGACCCCCTCCCCAACATCCCCCTCCCCCACCTCACCTTCAGACCCCCTCCCCCCTGCCCCCCGTTTCTCTTTATGGTTCTAGCGAACAAAACCCGGCATTTGATGCCAGCACACTGTCTGTCCTGGGCTGCTTGTGCATCATGACTTCGCAGACCTCATTCATCACGGATCCTTCTCCCGGACAGTTCCCACTTTGGCTGTCAGGCTTTTCTCGTCACGTCACCTTCTTCCTCCACAGATACCTAATCAGGGAGAGAGCACATCCCAGGCACATCCAAGGCAGAAAAGTCCGCCCACCCCCACCTTCCCGTGCTCCCTGCGACCGCCCTTCAGGCCCCATGGCTTGGGTTTCCCAGGGCTCAAGAAATACAGGGATAGAGAAAAGGGCTCAGCTCTGCTGGACCTGGTGCTCAGGCAGCTCCCCCGGGTCCCAAGCGAAGGGCACCGATTCAGTGACGAATTTCCCCAAGTGTGACACAACAACACCAAAAAAACTTTCTGACCCGACTGTTCACATCACTTCCTGCCAAAACACTTGCAATGCTGGAAAACGATGCTGCTGAGACAACTAACGGCGTCTGAAGGTAGGAAATGCTGAAGGTCTGGTTAGCGGAGAGTGGAAAAAGCAGACATCGAAGAGAGTTTTTCAAGAGCTCCTAACGAAGTCCCACTCAATCACAATTTTTCTCATAAGAAAGGTAAAAGTATGAGGGCACCTATTTAACCCTTCTATTAGTGTTTTTAAAAGCATGAAAGAAGGTACAATCTTTAAGGGATTTCTCATGACTTAAGTGATGACTCACCACACGGTTAGTAGGTTTTCAACTATCGTCTACCACAAGATGTGCATGAAAGCATTATAAAAAACCCAAACAAACAAAAAGCCAAACAAAACCCCCCCCCAAANAAAAAAAAAAAACAAACCCCGAAGCAAAACCAACCAAACAAAAAGGAACTACGGGCCCAAACTCCCGTGAGTCATCGTGTTTAATAAGTAACTAGGTTCAACTCTGCATGTCTATGTGCGTTTGTATTTTCATTGTCAAAGAATAAGCGTGTATGTTCTTCACATGTTAGATTTGCAATTTCGTGTTCATTTCGACATTCCCTAACGACCCATCCCACAGAGGTGTCTAAAAGCACCTACAGATTATCTCCCATCTCTCTGCTACTCTAATGTGACACACCTACTTACATTTTAGGGGTAAATAATTTGAGACAGATTTACAGTTCAACCCTCTCAGCAGACAGGAGGAGAGGTCTGCGTGGAATATAAATTCAAGAATGTAATTCTTTCTCAAACAAATAATCTGTTCCCTTTCAAATATAATTAATGTTTTGATAGTGCATTTCTTGTGAGAGAGAGATACAAAAACAGAGGCAACCTCTTGGATCTCTGTTTGTATATTTTCAACAGGAATTTACAGTACCTATCTTGTGAATGTGACAGATAGAGTGTTTTGAACACTTAGAATTTTATTTATTAGCAGAACTACAGCAGGAAACTGAGAGGTCCTTACTATCCACCATGGCCATTTAATACACGGTTCTGTTGCAAAGGAAATTGCAGTTGCAGGAGGAAGGCATTAGTCTTTCAGGGGGATGAGAAATGCTCCCTAGTTCTCAGGGCGCAGGCTTCTGTCCTGTTGTGCTCCGGAGGCATATGTCCTTGTGCTTTGTCTTTCGTTCTCCTCTCTCTTTCCTCCATGGGACTGAGCCTATGTCGCTTTTCTTCTCACGCAGGGAGTTAAGGAAAACGCTGGGAACATTTTGGTTTTGAGTCTCCAGCGCTCACACTGGTCCGGGCAATGATGTGTTTCAAGTCATATAGTCTGAACAAAGCCATGTTTGAAAATGCCCGAAACATTCGTCAGATGCTTGTTAAATACTGTTACATGATTGTGTGGCTCATTAGTTATAGATCTGCTACCTATTCCAGCGGGGCTGAATTGTCTTTTTTCCCCTTCTTCCCCTTTCCCCCGGTCTTTACTTCTTTCTCTCTTTGCTTTCTATCGCCGGTTTCAGAGGAAAGTATACAAAGACGATCCCACCACGCTTGGGAACACGAAATTCACTGATATCTGTTCTCAATGCCTACATCGTTTCTAAAGCACAACACAAAACTGTCTTTGTGAGGAAAAAAAAAAAACAAACAAAAAAAAACCAACAAAAGAAAAAGGGGGAAAACCCCAAACACCCCTCCCCCCCCAAAAAAAATCAAATCAAAACCAAAACAAAACCCAAACACCCAACCGTAAAGCAAACCCAAAAACTATCTTTTAACTCAAAATGCTATGAACACTGGAAATCAGTTTGAGACCAAAGCCATATGGACACTCCTATCTAGTTTATGAATGGCCAGATTCGACTTCCACAAGTATCAAAAGTAAATTTCACATTCATGCCACTGCATTGGGTCCCCATTATGTCTATAGCCTAGTAATACATCTTGTCATATGGTTCATTTTCCAATGTCATATTATTTTTGAAAAATCGAGTATTAATCGGAAGAGCAGAGAAACTTTAAAAAGCATTGGTTTCCAGCTGGGGTTGCCTTGCCTCACCTCACTGTGCTCAAGCCGGTACCTTCAAAAAGGGGGAGGACACATCTGAAAGTGACTTTTCATAGAAAGTGCCAGACCTGCAGTCGGCCTGAAAATCTTTAGTAAACAATTAACGTTAGAAATATGCGTCATTACTAACCTTGAGAAACTAATCACTGGGTGAAGTGAAGAAGAGTGGTATTTGCGTTTACAAAATAGTGCAAGGAAGGACCTCTAGATGTACAGGAAACACACATGGCTATTCCGATGTCAGGTTTAAAAAAACACCAAAAATAAAACCAAAAACCCCAAAAAACAAAAACCACCTCCATTTTTCCCGAATTTATAATCTCTAGATAGATTATTACAGACCCATAGAGTGTTATCTCCCTACACAATGGTAGTATAACTTGGATTTGGAGTATACAATATTGTAACACCCTTTTAATTTTATCGTATGGATTGTCTGGATTTACCTTTTCTAGAAACTCCTAAAATGTCTTGTAAACACCTGAACACTATGACAGAGATAACCTTAGTTCAATACAAAGTTACCAACCTCAGTCATTGAGATCCAATTAATTCGATGTTTGCCTCCAGTGATCTGTGAAAAAAAAAAAAAACATACGGAGGGGGAGGCGACGGACACACAAAAAAGGAAAATATTTACCGCATTGATCTGATAATATCTAGGAAAATGTCAAATACACACTTTTTAACTATCGTCTTTAAAAATAACAAAAAATAATAAAAATAGCTCTGATATGCAACTGGTCTTTTTTCGCCAAAGGCGAAACATTAGAAACGATCGCACTTACGTTCAGAAAATATTGTTATTTTTCTTAATGGGGAAAATTGGACTCCCGCGACTTAGATCTGTGGTTTTTAGAACTGGGATGGAAATTGGACTGACACCACTTTGCACTTTAACAATCGGATTTCGTCAGGGTACAAGTTGTTTGTTTAACCCGACAGCTCCGTGCACCCCGTCGCACGCTTTTACACACTCATTAAAACGATTATTCACGACCTGTCGAGTGTTTTCTCGTTCATTCACAGGAAAGACTTAGCGCTCTAAGATTCAGGAGCATACGGTCAGCTATACCACTGGCCGAGGGGAGAGATTACTTATCTCTGTGATCATCTGATGCGAGGCTGTCTTATCTCTACAGGTTGTAAAGCAGCAGTTCCTGGAGGTAAAAGAAAGAGGGGGGAAAAAATCCTTCCCCCCCCCAATCCCAAAGAAACTTGCCGAAAGCTAAAGACGAGGAAGATAAGTGAAGAAGAGCTCAACAATCGCTCAGTCCGGCTCGCGGGTCCTGTCGCCGTTCCCCGGCCCGTGGCCCGGGCTCCCGCCGCGCCGCTCCCCGGGCAAGCGGCGGCCAGGGCGGCGGGGGCCGCGCCCCGCGGGGCAGCGCGGCCGGCGTGGGGCCTGCGGAGCCGGCCTGCCCTCCCTGCACCTGGCTGCCACACCGGCTGGGCCCCGCCAGCTATCCCTGCTCCCGGGCTCGCTCCCCGCCGCCCAGGTGCCTGTGTCGGCACAGCGGAAGCGGTGCGAGGAAGATATTGATAAAGCAGAGCCCTCCCCGGAACGGCTGCGAAAGAAAAAGCTGGTTCGGCAGAAAAAAATGTGATAAAAAAATAGATCAAAATGTCAGCCTTCTGGGGTCCTGAGAGGGGATGGCTAGAAAATAGACCGTTTAGTAGAAAGGTTAGCGCGATTCCTTTTGGACCGATTAAATCATTAAGCCAAAAAAGCAACAAAAAATACCGCCCGCTTCGAGCGCTCAGATATTTGGATGCCGATCCCTCAGTTTAGTTTTGTTTTGTTTGGGAGGCTTTTTTCTTTTAATATATCGATTCCTGATTTCGATATTCAGATTACCTCCTTACATTCCTTCTATGAGGAAACCCCACGGGCCAATCTGTTGCTGGGAAGGTGTTTTACGCTTACAAAGGAAGCTAAGGGCCCGGAAGGCGAAGCACACATCAACTCCTGTTCAGCCTCTGCGGATCCAGAAACACATTTTTCATTTGGAAAATATCTAAACATAATGCCCTTTTATTTAAATGAACCGACCCCGAATGCAACAAGGGATTTTAATCTGAAACGGTTTCCTAATTGCTCGAAAGGCAAGCACGTATAAGTAATTTGTTAAACTTATTGGATTGCAATAATCCACTATCAGGTTAGCTAAGAATGGTTCTGTCAAGTGTGTTTCCCAGTCTAATCTCTTTCTTTCAAACCAATCTGGTATAATAATTAGCAGACAAAGAACCCGAAATATGTAAGCAAATACCTAAAGATCTGCATAAATAAACATATTAATCAATAGCAAGCTACTCAACACTTGTCTTATTGATGAAGAGACAATCGATTTTGCTGTTCCAACCTGCAATCAGAGATCTGTATTTAATTATTAGTACTTTTACCTTCACTGATTTGGTAATAAAAATAGAGGTAATAAATCCTACCCTTCCTCCTAAATACAAATGATCGTGATGACATAACTAAAGGCAACTTAGGCTTCCCAGCAAAACAAACAACTTTGCTCAAACAGAATAAACAAGCAAGCAAGGAAAGAGCTGCCTTTTCTGATGCATGCTAGATGACACCTTCACAGTCAGAAGAGATCGGACAAATGTATAAATGCATATACACATACACGTGTGTACACGTTTATATGTATAGGCATAGAAAGATAAATATAGAGGGAAAAGTTCATTGATGAAACAACAATGCCATTTTTATTTGCAGAATTCTCGCCTGTTTTCTCATAAACCCATATGAGTGTGTGTATACTATATGCTAATAAAAATACCCTTGCCATTTTGTACCACTGCGTGTGTGGTACAAAATCTAGGCTGCATTTAGAATCCTCTAGATGCATTCGCCATCAGAAGTGCAGCTCAGAAATCTAGAAGGAGATTTACTTATCACCAGCGAGTTGTGAAGTTACCTATGAGCATTAAATATATAAATGATTGCGTGATATGCTTAACAGTACGCCGCCATAGACCTCCCTAATAATCTATCCCAGCTTTGTTTTGTTCGGGATCTAGTGAAAAGTCTAATAGAAGCCATCATCCCCATGAGAAAATATATTGGTGTGGGGATGAAAGTGTGTTTGGGCGTGCAAGCATCATAAAAAGATTTGAACTCAACTTACAGCATCGCCAAGATTTTTGATTCAAAAGAACAGTTTGGTAACCAGTGAATATTACCCGTATTTAATTTATAAAAGTATTGCATCCTTTGTCTATTTGTTGGGACATGCTACGATTCACAATGAGATAGTGCATATTTTTTTAATGAGAATACAACTTCTCCTTTTTTTTTTTTTAATTGTGTTCTGAGGCTGTGTAAGAAAGGGTTCCTCTTTTCTACTTTATATCCAGGCTTCGGTCAGATTTTTTGGCAGGTATATGTCTCCTCTTGGATATAATTAACTTAGCAGACTAGCTAATATTAAATACTTGAGATAATTTCTGAGTAAAAGCAAGCAAGGTGGGGGTGTGGGGTCGAGAGGCGACGGAGAGGGGTTCTCCTCCTTCCACTAGCCAACAGTGCAGGGCAAACACTTAGCTTGGAGGGCCTCCAAGTGAATGGGGATGTCGGCGAGGTCTCCCCCGCGGGCCGGCCGCTGCAAACCCTGTTCCTCTAGCATCGTCAAGGGAGAACGGCCCGGAGCGCCCCGAAGGGGAAGAGCTCCTTTCACGTGTTTCTACTCTCCTGTAAAAGATGCCTCTCTGAAACCATTTGTAAAGCGCTCTGAATTCCCCACCGCGGGGAAAGAAAAAAAAAATATCAATCCGAGAGAGCTTCGTGCCGCCTTTGTAGTTCGAAATTCAGGCTCCCTGGTCAGGCGGCTCCGGGCGAGGAGAGGTTTCACCTCTCCGGGTTAGGTTAAGCAGTTCTTTGCAGCTAGCTTTACAGGGATGCTTTACTCACCTTAGGGTAGGGTGACAATGGCAGGCTTTTCTCAGACCCCTCTCGTTTAGTCTTTCCTCTCAAATCACGGATAACCCCAAATACACTTGGAGGACTCCCTAGAGATAATTCTTTGAAATGGACTTTGCATTCATTTCCCCGACTGAGAGCAGCAAATCCGCTCGCTTTCAGTCTAATTCGCTAGCCTGATACTGTATTTTGTTACACGGTATTGAAGAGGGGGAGGAGGGGATGTTGCTGGTAGTTACTTTGGTTATTTGTTTATTTTGGCAGTTTAATTATTTTCTTTGTTTTTCAAGTTTCCCCTGGTTTGTTTTGCTCCAGTGGAGCGAGAGGTGAGTTTAGCATCCTGACCCCAACAGCAATCCCATTACTGGATCGGAGCATCTTGGACTAGTTCTTGGGAAGAGGACTTTAAACGCCTCTCTCTAGTGCAACATCTGTCTGTCGGTAGCTAGAAGAACTCAACGCTAAGTCTGCACGGAGAAGGACACTTCAGATCTTTCCTCCTCTCTGAGGGGAGGGAAGCGGCACGGACTCAGACCCTGCGAGTACAAACGCCGCCTGCAAGCCGCGGTTTTACCGCCGGGCGCGGGTTGCCGGGCCGCGGTAGAGGCCCCGAGCGGACGCCGCGGTTTGCGGGGCGCAGCGCTGCCGGTGCCCGGGCCCGGCGGGGCGGCTCTCCCGCGGGCCAAGAGCGCCCCCAGCCCGCGGGAGGCGCAGCGCCGCCGCCGCCGCCGCCGCCGCGCCGGGCCCCGCGGACACGCGTGTGCGGGCACGGCCGCTCGCTTGCGCCGGGAAAGCGCCCCGGGGCTGGCGGCGCCGGTCCCTGCCGTCCCGAAGATCCACCGGTGCGGGTGCCGCTCTCCGCAGCACAGGGCGTGGGCAGCTACAGCGGTGCCCCGCGGTACCCACGGGGCCATCCCCGGATAGGTTTGCACCGGGCACACAACGCGCCGGCGGGTCTGTCACAAGTCACCGCCGGCGTGTGCTGTGCGTGTGCGAGCGCTCGTCTCCCTGCACCGGTGTCGGTTTCTGCGATGCCAGAGAGACGGGCGCTCGGTACCGCTAGCCCCTGCGCTGAGGCGTCCCAAGCACAGCGTCACGGAAAACTCAACTTGCTGTGCATTAAAAAAAAATAATTTTTTTCATGAGGTCAAAAATGGCAGAAGCAAAGGGGTCAAAGTCATCCGCCGGCTGGGACGCCAGCCGTGGCTCTTTCCCTCCGCCACATCAGGACAGCAAAAGGAGAACAAGTCGGTCCACGGAGGGCCCCATCCCGGGTCCTGCCCACGCACCAGCGCGCCTGCCCCCACCCGCAAGGATAAGCACACTGAGCACATCGGTTTTATCAGTCGTTTAAATTTCCGCCCCTATCCCGAGATTTTGGCACGTAAATGTCCACGTATACAGAACGCGGTCATGGAATTTGGGGAGTGGGAAGACAAAGGGAGAGCGCCTGGAGCTCTCTCATGGACATGAACGTTGTCCGTGATCCCTTTTAAGGGCGCATTTTCTCCACTGGAGAACTCAAAGCAAAACCCAGCTCAGTACGGCTCTTTGCAAGGTCTCGTTCCTCTATCTCCCCAAATTTTGGCATTTAGTCGCTTTCCTGGAAATTTGGGGATATTAGCACCCTTTATACAACCCTGAAAGGTGCGATAAGCCTGTAGCTTTTTCTCAAATGACAAGCTCAGAATTTTTAGAAATAATTCATTACGGAATCCGCCTATACCCGCCATGCTAAAATCGTCTTTCATATAGCAGAGCTGGATAAATGACCAAATTTCCTCCCGACATGAGTGATGGAGGCGAATTTTGCCTAGCCCCCGTAATATTTCTGTGCTGCGACCAAAAAGGCAGAGCACGCTCAGGGATCTGCGGGAATGGTTCTCTCTCCCATTCTGGTACCAGCGGGCAAAAATCGCCCGTGAAGTTACTTCATTCCTGAGTGTAAAAGAGGAGTAAAATCCGCACTCACCCGGTGCCATCCGAGGACTCCTCTCCCCAAGTGCCATCGTGCGCCTTTCTTGCAGGTAGAGGCAGTTTCTCCTGGCATCTTAAAAAAGGCAAACACAACATTGCACCCGTGTGACTTTCTCTGACATTGGTGGCAAACAAGCAAACAAAGAGCACGTTAACAAAACAAGCTAAAATATCTAAAGATTAACCACAAGAACTGCTAAACCGCCGAAGAAACTTCCAACTTACCGATTGAAACGAAAGAGCCCGAGGGGGAGGGGGAAGGCCGGGGGAGGAAACACTTTGAGNAAAAAAAAAAAAAAAAGAAGAGAGAGCGAAAATCCTGACATTAGGTACACGCAGTTTTGGTGTAACTGGTGCTTGGAAACTGTGCTTCGGTTGCACGGGCGATCTGCTTATCGGGGGGCACGGGGAAACTGTACGTTTAGACAGAAGTCTGTCATCTCTATTCATTCACATCACATGGATCTGCCTGTGGGGATAAGAGGTAGGGAAGATTTTCTTGAAGTGCACCTACCCTTCTGGCGGGAAGGATTGCTGGGCAGGTTTCTTCTGGAGGGTCCCATCTCTTTGGAGTAGCTGAAGTGGAGTTGAGGGCAGGTTCTCCGGTGAGGTAGGAATGTGCAGGAACTCCGCCCTCTGGGCACAGTCACACAAACCCAGCACAACAGATACAGCCAGCCCTAAAACCTCTATTGATCTTCACCTTCACCTCTTCCTAACCCGGTTGCCCACCAGTTTTTGACCCATTTACCCAGGCACCTTCACCACGGGGCGGAAAGGGGGGGGGGGCGTGTATTAAAAACAAGAACTCTTCGGTGCATGAAAAAGCAGAGAAGCTAGTACAGACACTGGTGCAATGGATAGACACCTCTGCAGTCTGTGTGTGTCTATATGTATAGATACATATTTTTGCCAGTCGCTGAATTTGTAATCGTATAAGATGTATGCGCGCAAACTTTCTCGGGCGGGTGTATTATCCGCCGTCACACGATTAAGTGCAATAGCTGTGATTATCTACGGGCAGACTTTTTTGTTTGTTTGTTTATCTCTCATCCTAAGGGAAAATACAACAATTAAAGAATAAAGTCGCTAATAAAAGGAGCCTTGCTCAGTGTTCTTTCTTAAGCAAAACTCTGATGCGGTTCAGTCAAAACGTAACCGGAGTTCAGTGGGAGTTTTGCTTGACTGAGTACTGAATACATGGTGATTGAGACCTCATATTAACACAAGTGGTGAGGGGGTGTGTACCTGAATCATAATTTCTGACATAAATCTTAATAATCATCAGAAGAAGTTATAAAGAGCAAAATGACGTCCCGGTTAAACTATTTTTTTCAAGTATCAGATAAAAAAAATGTCACTCCCCCAAACAGTAGTTTTTGTGCCATTTAAGTCAAATTACGTTTTTGTTCCCTTTCTTTTAAGCCCTTTCGTAAGAATACATTCCACATAATAGATGATATTTCACTGTAACAAAAGAAAGATATCTAAAATATGACAAAAATTGGTTGGCCAAATATCGCGTTGAGAATTCGAGTTACTGTTTATTATGCTTCAAACATGTTTGCGAAGGCAGTCTTAAAGTCGTAATTGGATGTTTCTTGATGAGCAGATTTCTTCTCCTACGATCTACGCGAGCAAAGTTAATCACCTCAAACATCAACTAAGAATATAACAATAGCTCCTTAATTCCATAAAGACCGCCCGTCCCCCATAAACATTCTAAATTAGGAAATGCTAAAGAAACGACGCTAAGACACCGCATCATTCTAGAAATGTGGATGTTCAAAAAATCCTTAAAGCTTAGCTTGAGGATTTGACATATAAACCACCTCGGGAACAAGTATCAGATAACAGAAACACAGTATGCTAAACTACCTCCCCTAAATTAAAAAACCAAAAAAGCCCCAAAATCAAACCACAAAATACCCATCGCCATTTAAAAACTACCAACACCCCCCCCAACAATAAAGCTACAACAAAAAGAAAAACAAACCACCACCTCGAATTCAGTGCCGAACGAGCCTGTACGAAGATCAGCCTCAGCGAACAAAAGGGTCTAGCTGGCTGAGGAGCAGGCAGAGGTGAAGGTATATCTGGGGCCTTAGCAATCCTGATATGATCCATGACAAATTTAGCGATTTATTGGTGTTATTTTATTTTTGTTTTGGGTTAGATTTTTTTTTCCTTTACAAAAATACTCTGATTCCTGGTAACGTGTATGGAAACGTGAATAATTACCAGCTCAGCAACTACCCCTGCGCCTGGTGTAAGAGAAAGACAGAAAAGTCTGTGGCACCTGAACTCCTTAGGCAATAATTTTCACCACCGAGCCTAAAGGAGAGCTCTGGGATCGAGTGCTGGCTTAAACTAAGTCTGGAGAGACATACATCAAGGCTACCCTTTTCAGGAATTATTATGCATCACGCTTATCTAATTAATGCTTATTAGCCAACCTCAAACTCTGACATGGCGAGATTGTGCTTTCCTCCAACCTGATCTGTCTCTTTCCTCCTTTCAGTACACTGACAGCAGATTTTTTTTTACATTGCAAACAAAATAATACTTTACATAGATGCTATTGGATTTCCTACAGTATACAACCAGTTGCAAGTGGTAAATAATAAATCATTTTCCTTGTCAGCTGCAGCAGATGCTGCTCTTTTAAGTTGTTTAGGCACTAGTAAACAGAATGGGGTCTCTAGGCTTCAAGAATTTTAGTCTCACCTATTGCATTTTATTATTCCCGATAGTTTTTCTGAGAAAGAGTTTTATTTTTTAGTATTTTTGCATCACTTGTTTTAATGACAATAGAATCAAGAAAATGGGGGAGGGTAGGAACTTCCAAGTGGTCGTATCATCTCTCCATCCCCAAACAAAGCAATCGTTTTCTCATAGTGATGATTAATTTTGAATTGCAGGAGTGAGAGTGAAAGCTAAGAATATCAGAGAGTTCTCTCCTTCTCCCCCACACAGTGCAAAGCTGGGTGTCCCATCTCTCATCCGCAACCTTTCACTTCTCTCTCTCTCCTGTAGATCTGTTTGCGTCTGTTTATATATTACTTATTTTCGGGAGATTCCCACTTCTTCCCCTTATTCTTTCAGCACGACAAATACACTGTTTGCAAGAATTCAGATTTTCTATTGCTTCTTTATTCAGCCCCCGGATTTTTTTTCCTTTTTCTTCCTCTTTTCTGTCTTTCTAAGATAAGCTCTTTAAAGCGTTTGCGATAACATCTCCGACCTAGAGATTGTTTTTCATTGGGCCTATTGTGAGCAGTCGCCGATTTATTGCGCTGCCGCAGAGCTCAGTTTAGGCTACAAACGTAACAAATGAACAACTTGTCCTCTGCGGACTCACCGCGGGATCCAATTAGTTCCTAAACCTTTTGCACAAGTTTTCTAATTATTTTCAAGAGTTGTGGCCTTTATAGGCATCCTTAAACTCCTCAAGACACCAATTCTTTCAAGGATTAAATGCTTCTTAAAATTACTAGCGCCGTTGCCCCCTCAAAACTAATGGATCGATTCTCCGGGCGACGGAGCTTTCTTAGGGAAGCCTGCGTGAGTTACCGGGCTTCAGCAGGCGCGGGGAGAAAAAGAGCTCGTTCTCAAAACTTCACGTTTAAGCGCATCCATACAGGTCTGTTTTGTTGATGCTTTTTCTTTGTTTGTTTGTTTGGTCGGTTGTTTTTGCCCCCTAAAAGGTTTAAACATCGGTATGCGAGGCAGGGTGTCACGTGACCGCGGCGGCGCCCTGCCTCCCTGCCATGGGCTGACTGCGCCTTCACCTCACCGCGCTCGGCTCCTGCCCCCGCGCCCGGCCCCAGGGGCGCAGCACACAGCCCCCTGCCAAAAAATACCGCTACCTCCGCCATACCTAACGCCGAGGTGTCCGCAGCATAAAAACCATAGAAATACATACAGCCTAGACACTTCCGGAGGAGTGCTCCTTTAAGATAAGGGTTACATTTTATACACGTACATTTTCATAGCTTGCTAAATTTGGTCAAACCATCATATGGTAGCTAATATGTGTTTGTATATACGCACACATGCACATCCCTTGCTAATATATCTCGGATCATCATAGAGACGAAATCAATTTCTTTCAGGAGAATAAGTCTTTGAATGCATTTCAGAGATTGCAGGAAGAGCACGTACCTATACAACAATGCACCTTGGCTTTTTTTCCCAATGCGTGCTTTTATACTTAAAATGTATATGTACGTACGTACATATGCATACATATGCCATGTTAAGCATTTTCAGCGTAAGTCAGATCTTAGTAAGACACCCGAGCTCCTACTAACAATTTTAAAGCGGACTCTATAAGAGTTCTGCCCCAAAACGGACATCAAAATAGTGGCCATGGTGTTTGATTAAATACCCTGATCCTTTACATTTGAAAATGCTGCAGTTAAAGACAGCATGGGAGGGGGCGGGGGGAGAAAGAAAGGAGCATATGAAAAATGGTGGACTGTGCAATAAGCAGCTCCCTGATCTCACTGTAACTTCAAAGCCTCAGCCACATTAGGGTTAATAAAAAAGACAAAAAAACTATCAAGTATATATGAATTTAGCCTATTTTTTTATTTCTGTGTGTTCATAGTAAACATTTTTGTAAGTGACAAACACGGGCATATGACCACAGTATCACAATCAAGAAATTTTAAGACGACATTAACAATCACTCAAATTTATGCGGCTTTTGCGCAACACAGGTTACATATTTGCAAGGTTTACCTATAAGTACAATAGGTATTAACATTTCACTACATTTAGAAAAAAAATAAAGGTGACCTGTTAGTGACCACATACATCAAAATATACACAACACAAACTGAAGGCAATCATTAATTTTGTCCCCTTCTGATTCATTTGAACGGGCAGTGCTGCAAACTGAAATAATGTTGCTGTTTTTTTTTTTTAAATTACTTCATACACTGAGTGCATTTTCTAAAACCCAATCTTTGGTCTAAAAGTAAACAAACAAACAAATGAACAAAAAAAAAAGCAATTCGGTAAAGAAAATAATAAAATAATAAATGGCCAAAAGTAGATCTTGGGCATTTTTCAGTAATAATTCTGGTTAAATACAAATTATGTTTTAAGGTTTTTTTAATAGTTTTCATAAATTTAGTGGTTTGGTGTTTTTTTTTTTTCTTTCAAGGTCTGCACCCACCGACATATCCATGATAACTTATAATACTGCAAACATGGAGAATCGGGCGGCATTTAGTGATAGACTTATCATATTTGAGTAAAAAATTGCAAAAGCAGTCACTATTTAGATACACATTCTACTATAATTTTGTCTTCCAAACTTCATAGTCTACAATGCAATCTCCCCACATTGCACCTTGCTGACACTCCTCACCTTGGTGTAATAATAAACAACCCTAAAGACTGAACAAACGTACAGAAAATGGGGGACTTAATAAAAAATACCTGGACTTTTTTGTTTTGCTTTTTTTTCCTTTTAATTATCATTTACAATGCAAACGTGTGTAAAATGTTCACTTACAGTCTGATCCCATGGATGTTAATGTATTAAAGGGTTTGAAGAAGACCCCTGATTTTGATGTGTGAAATAATCAGAAAGTCCTCCGGAAAGTCCCGTTGTAAAACTTGGCAAAGAAGGTCTTAAGGACTCACAGGGGAGAGTGGAGGGCGCCTGTGGCGACGTGGAGGAGGACGCTGCCCTGGCCGTCATTGAAGTGCTGCTTTGAGAAGTCATTGAAGGGTGAGGAACATGGGGGAAAAAGTAACTCGTCTGTCCTGCTAGGAGATTTACAGAGCAGGGGTTTAGGGAATAGGTGCCGGAGCAGGGAACTGACAAGCCACACGGCACTGAGGCGGCCAGAGCTGCTGCTGTGAGGTGATGAGTGGCATAAGGTATCTCTCCATTGACTAGTCTATCAACACTTAACCCATTAGACGTGGAAAATGAGTGGTTGTTTCCCAAGGAGTTTTGAGTCAACACTGAGCTGTAGGGCATGGGGTGGCTGGGGTAGGCGGACGTGGTCCCATTGTAACTCAAAGTGCTGCTGGCCCGGGGGTGG
>VZDJ01007753.1:24579424-24593360 GCA_008694505.1 Cyanoderma ruficeps | reverse complement strand
AAAAAAAAAAAAAAAAAAAAAGCTACTTCATGGTGCCCGGTTCCCCCGGCACGGCAGCGCAGGGGGAGGCAGGAGGGAGCAGCAGCCGCCGCGGGCCGGCGCGGAGCGAGGCAGACGGGCGATACAGCCCGCCCCGGCCGCAATTAATTTCAGAGCTGCCGGCACGCACCGGGGCTGTAAAACATTTTTTGGTTTAACCTTTCCCACCGGCCGCCCAATCAGGGCCGGCGGCGTGCCCGCGCGTCTGCCCGCCCGCCGGCCAATGGCGGCGCGCCGCCCCGCCCAGCCCCGCCCCGCGCGCCCCGCCCCCGCCGCCGCCGCGGCTCCCGCGGCGCAGGGATACCGGCGCAGAGGCGCATCACCGTGCCGTGCGCGCGCCCCCCTCCCGGTGCCCCCCCGCCGTCGCCGCCAGCACAAATCCCCCCGCCCCGAACAACTCGCGCCCGTCCCGCGGCGGCGGGCCCGGCCCGGCCGCCCGCTCCCCTAGTTCCTCCGGCGGACTCAAGTTGCCACGAGCCGCTTTGCCCCTTCCTCTGGCGACGAAGGAGGCGGGGTGGGAGGCCGGGTGGGTGAAGCGGCCGCGGCACATCGGCGGCGGAGGTACTACTTTGCGGATCCCGCCGAAGTCGCTCGGCGAGTTTATTTTCCCAGGCCCGGTTATTTCTGTTTGTTATTTTACCGAGGGAGAAAACAAAACAATCCTCCGGAAGGGACGCGGGCGGCAGGATGTGCCCGGGCCGCGGCAGCGGCCGGGGGCCGGACGCCGCTGCCCGCGGCCTGCCGGGGGAAGACGGGGTCTGCTCTGGCCCGCTCGGGCCGTGCCAGCCGCTCTCCGGACTGTGAGTTGGGAGGCTCGGCAACGAGCGGCCCACCTCTTCCCCTGCTGTCGTCCCGTGTCACCGGCCGCCGGAGCCGGGCTTCGGTCTTCCCTGCCCGCCGCCGCCCTCTCAGCCCCGTGCCGCTCCCGCTCGGACGCCGCTTCCCTTGCGCGACCGCCCGAGCCACGCGGGAGGCGTCGGGCTCCGTCCGCCTCCTTCGCGCTGCCGGGCTCACCGAGGCAGCCGAGCGCAGGCCGCGCGCCAGGCGTACAAAATAAATGTTGGTATTGGTAGCCCAAGAAATCGACACTGCGGTTTCCTGCCGGCCCGGCCCGTGGGCCTGGCTACGGGGTCCGAGCTCCGAGGGGTTTAGTTTTCCTGGGAGAAGGGATAGGACGGGCGGCAGCGGGCCGGGTCCTCCAGGGGTAGGGAAAGGGTCTCGCACCACCGCTTTCCCCAAGTAGACGCGGTGATACAGGCTCTGGCTTACGGCTGCGCTTTGCCGGGACCAAAGGGTTGGGTATTAATCGTCCACAGCATATCGTTTTTACTGTTAGCACGGGAACAAAAAGATCAAGCGGAAAACAAAGTGAAATACATCGTGCAGCTTTCTTACTTGGAAAGGAGAAGGAGACATGTAATGGACAGAGAGCGTGCTGATCGCATTCAGACCAAAGCTGTGGCAAACGTCTAGCACCGCGTTAAGCTGCTTCGCGTTTGTGCTGGAGGAAAAGATGCTCCGTAGAAACAATACGTGCAGCTCAACCCCAGATAAAACAATTTATCCCAAGGAAATTCAGGTTAGAGCACAATGCAATGGATGTAGTTCTGTGCAGACGTGCGTTTTATATATGTGTTTGTGTGTGTATGAGGGAGGGAGGAAAAGCTAGTGTGAGAAAGAGAGAGTAAATAACGAGGACGAGTAAAATAGACTGGTAATAAACAATTGCAATTGGGGATGGCATGAACTCTGTGCATTGGATTAACCTCGAATGACCTTACCACAATTGTATTTATTTAACCAATTTCATAACAGGTTGCTACTGACACACACACACGCAAGTTAATGATCAACAACCACTCTTTTTTCCTTTGTTTGTTGTTTGGTTTTGGATTTTTTTTTTTTAGAAATTCAATTTGTTGGGGGGTTTTTTGATCGTGACGATTTATAATTGCTTCGTTTCTCAACACTGAAGTCAATGTATGGGATTTCTTGAAGAAGAGTGCAATGAGGAGCATATTATATGACTCTACCATGGCAAGGGGTAAGAGAAAAGGTAAGCTTCCTGCATATTATTATGATTATGATGATCATTAACTAATATGTGTCATTATGGTGCACTAGGATCCCATTAGGGTGGCTGGGCCCAGTGCGTTTTCCTACTCGGTCTAGCATGTAATGATTCGGTGTAACCAGATTCTTGAGAAAGGACAGGTTACGTAAACATTTACTGATGTGGAGTAACTATACTATTTGTACTCTGATATGCAGGAAGGAAAGTGTTGATTAACACAGAAGAAAAAAAAGCGAAATTAGCTGATTGCATGCTCATAAGTGCAAGCTGTCATTGAACTGCTTTTAAAATAGACACAGCTGGGTGTTTGTGTTGAAAAATTTCTTGTGTTTTTGCTAATACTGAAATAAGCATGATTTTGTATACCAAACATTTTCAGATCATTAAAATTTGTAATCTGTGCTGGTTTTAAACACAAAGAAAAGAAACAGATTCATTTCGTTGTAAAATTTGCTGATATTATATTAACTCAATCAGGTCTGTACAAATGGTGTATTGTGCCTTATCAAATGTCTTTGATCCATTTAATACACAAAGTGCCAAACGTGTGTATTGTTTGTTAACATTGAACGTTTTATTCAAATCCCAGCTCTGCAGCGAACTGGAGGAGTTCTTGTTTAATGTAACACTGACATTGCCTGTTGAAATTTTAATGCCTTGAGGTGTTTCTTAGGTCAAAGCTGAGTTTACTTTGTGTTGTGATCAGGGATGAAAATGTAGCAGGGAAGAAAAGAGAAGTTTGATCTCTTTTGCATTTCTGAGCAAAAGGCTAACACTGCAAGAAGCACACTTTTAAAACATTTGATGATCTAGATTTAACATTCGGTAATTTTTCACGGGTGTGGAATAAAACTTAGGATTTATATATTTTTTAATGCCATGGATATACAGTTCTACCAAAAAAGGAAATGTTTTGTCTTATATGTATTACACATCTTTCTAAGTCCATGAAGATTAATTCATTGTTTACAGGAGAGAAAAGGATATGCAAGAGAAGCCACGTCAATTATAATTTCTGTTGGACTTTACCTTTCGAGTCTTTTTTTTTTTTTTCCCTTCGGCAGAAAATGCACCGTTTATAAAACTAGAGATATTTACTTTGGAAATGCGAGAGTCTTGCTTTAACGCCAGTTCCTTCCTCAGCTCTGCCCCGAACACGACTCCACTTCAGTGGTACCTTTGTGCGTCGGGGCACTGCATGAGCGGCAGGTTTGACCGCTCAACTCTGGCTAGACCCACATTCTCTTAAGAAAGTCCCTCGTGGCAGCATTTTCTAATAGGGAAGGTTTTTGGAGTGTTTGGAACAGAAGCTTGTGCGCGGAACGGAGGCGCACAGCCCCCAGCCCTGTGACATACGGGTGGGTGTTCAGAGGGGAGCCGGCTCTGCAGCGTGAATGATGCTTCACCTGCACACTCGTCGACGCTGCGGAGCCACCGGACCGAGCGGCGGGGACGGACTGAGAGTATCCAGCTCCGGGTCAGGATGGGGCTGAATAGCTGAGCTGAAAAGTCCTGGCTGAAGTGCCATTCAGCAGCGATATCCGCGCAGCTCTTGGGTATAACTCGTAGGGATAGTGTTTCAACCACATACTTTTCTGCCCTCGCCCTCCCCCCCTGCTTTTTTTTTTNTGAAGGCCAAAGGAAGAAAAGACCCTCTCCAATGTACACTTAATGCATGTAGCGTACTTCCCTTGCACCACCCCCCGCCCCAGCTTCAGCCTTCAATCCCCCTTCACACGGGTATAGTGGCTCTGTACTCTCGGGCTCTTTCAAGGCGGTTAAGCTGCTAAAATGTACTGACAGCTTAAGAAATGAATGAGGTTTTTTTCAGCCATGAAGAAAGGGTATTTAATAACCACGCTTCGATGGCATCATGCTTCCATGAAACGAGTCTGGACACTTCGGTTTAACAATCAGTAATATCACATTCGGTACAGTAAATGCCTCCATGTACTCTTATATAATTCTATTCCCCCTTGACTATAAGCTTGCCTTATTTATTCCAGGTTACCTGGGCAATTAAGGTAAGGACTACTCAGCAGATACTGATACCCTGCTGCTAAGGCATGGCGAATGGGGACGGAGCAGTGCGCTAACAAAGAGAAAGAGGTAGTCAAACATTTTGAAGAGGGGTGAATGGGACTGAAGGTGGATGGATGAATGGAGGCAAAGAGGGAGAGGAAGAAGCATTCAATGGTCCAGACTTCTCTCCGCATTTGAAGATTTAAGTTTAGGTGTTCGCCTCTAGCCGGCTTCCAGTTAATCCTCAACAGCTTCTAGTGATTAGAAGTTAGTCTGTTTAGCATGCTATATCCTTCTTCCATGGGTTTTAGTTACAAGTTATACGATTAGGATTGCGAGAACAGTAGTGAACTAAACTTCCCAGTAAGAGGTCTTCACACCAGGGAAGTGTTACTTTGCTGCAGCAGCCCTGCCTCGTCAGTCATTAGGAAGCTGCAGGTTGTCAGAGGCTTCTCTTGCGCGCACACAAGCGCAGACACACACGCACACACACACACAAAACCACAGCACTAAAACTAAATTAAGAAGCCGATGATTAAGACAAGCGTCTACGAGGCCTGTCATTTCAGCATCCTTCCATCATAACATTGTGGCACCGAGAAATTTGCTTGAAAACCCTGGAAAAAAATGTCTATGGGAGAGCCTCGTGTTTGAGGCTGTTAATATCAAATATAGACTGGGAACTGCCTCGGATGCAAGATAGTATTCCGCAGAGGAAAGAAGCACTGCAGAGACCTTGGTGCTATCCGCGCACTCCCGAAACTCCGGTAAGTATCTCTCCCTTCTATTGCAGCAGGTACGCACAGTGTAACTGAAACTGGACCGGGTTTGAAATCCGCAGCTCTGTTCCCTTTGGGGAACTCCCCCTAAAGATAAATCTGTAATGAAAGGTCCCTACTGGGTGACTAATGGTTATTTGCACTAGGTGCCCCTTTAAGGAGAACAGCATATATTTTCCCGAAGACCTTGCAAGCACACTTTAAATACAAACCTTTTAAGTTTCCCTCCCATGCATACACATCCCTGTTGTTTTCGGGCTGGCTGTGTTGTGTCTCTCCCCCCTCCCCCCCTTATTTAAGCTCTCTAGTCTTCCCTCCCCCCACCCCATTCAGAACTAATTGCTCAGTTACTTAAATGTTTCAAAAAGAGCTGAATTTCTCCATCCGATGATCTTTTGAGAAGCTGCACTGTACCATAAGGAACCGCCAGCGGGGCACTGTATACCTTAGTGGAGCCTGCGCAACTAGGGGAGAGGTAGCGTTAAAACAATGGCAATAAACTAAGAGCACTGAGTTCTCCTCCTGTTGAACTTTAGGGAGTTTCTTGGGCGGGCAGACGTTGAACGGAGAACGTCGAAATGGGAAACAATGGCTATAGGGGCCAGAAAGCTTTGCTGATGTCGTAAGCGTAAAACAAGACAGAATAGTGACAGAAAGAGATCCGAGTAAACATTGGAGTATACATTTCCCACGGCGACTGCGCTGAGTGGAGAGGTCTGAATTAAATCACCTTAATTAAAAGCTGAAGATTTTATTTATTTATTCCTGTAGCTGTAGAATGCCATCCACAGAAAGCCTATCTAGGCAACGTAGAGCAACCACTCGATTTATTGTGTTCAGCTGCCACTGCCAGAATTTTTCAGAACAGAATATTTTTATACCCGCTGCCAACTTGAAGACCTGCGGAGTTTTAGATCCTAAGTATCGCTATTATTTTATATGCCAGTGTGCAGAAAAGAGCCGTTACACTCGCCTAGGCAATAGGTGTACCTGTGTAACGAAACATTTCCTTAATTCAGAAATAATTAAAAAAATCCTTTAAAAATTGTCCACAGCGTGATGCAAACGATGATAATAAAATGCAAGAGAGAAATGAACAAGTTAAGAACCTTGTTCTGTTCTCGAGGTTTAAATACATAATATTATATTCTGTTGGGTTTAGTGTTAAAACATTCTAGGCCGGTGCTTTTGTCGGCGTTGTGATATTGAAGCAAAGAATATTAAATAAAATACGGGGCGGGGAGGGGGGGCGGGGGGGGCGGGAAGAAAGACCTGGTGAGAAAAAAACCCAACCAAAAAACCCAACAAAACAAACCCCAAGTAGTGCTTGAAGAAGACCTCTAGCTGCTCTTTAACTCTTAAGGAACTGTTACTGGAATATTTTCATGGTGTTGTTCTAAAGCTCTTTAGCCTCCTCTAAACGTAATCTTTGGCAAATGACACATAGATCTGGTTTTGCAGTTTTTCGATGACTCGAAAGAAAAGATGCCCTTTCCCCCCCTCCACCCGCCCCCCCTTCCCCGGCTTCCACCCCTCCTCCGGCAGAATACGGTGTCTCTCTCTCTCCCAGAGCTGTTTCCACTCCGTCGCTCCGCCAAAGGCATCCGGGCGGCGGGGGGCGCCGGTGCCCGGGGGTGCCCATCCGCCCTTCCTACCTGGCCGTGCCGCGCCCGCCGCCGCCCACTGGCCGCTGCTTCGTCCCACCGCGGCCCTGTCCCCGCACCGCGCCAGCGCCGAACCCCTCGGCTCTCCGGGGTCTCGGGCTCGGCCGGGTCAGCTGCGGATCCGTATTTTAAGGCCTACAAAAGCGCATCATCCTCCCCTATCCTCCTACCTTCCCCCGCCCAGAGGTCCCCTTGTAACCACAGCAAAATGCTCGGTATAGAAAGAAAGCCACAATCGACCGTACACCCCTCTAGGAGAAGGCGTTCGGCAGCCTCGGAGTAAGGATGGTGTTGGCTTTCCCCGTGCCGGGGCTCAGGCGTGAGGAGGTGCCGGAGCGAGGTGCCGTGTCTCGCTCGCTCGGACCCGCGCTTGGCGGGTGCCGGGATGATGGGGCTGGTGCTAGCGCCAATGAGGCTGCTCGGGAAGCCGACCCTGCTCGCTCCTTGGTGTCCTGGCACAAGTAGGGCTCGCAGGATCTGCCTCTTTGTGTAGCTTGTTCTGAACACTTTTTATATATCGGGCAGGGTGGTCTCCATGTTTTCTTTCTTTCATTCTTCCTTTCTTTAGCGGAGGGAGGGGGGAGTGATGGCAAGGGGCTTGTTGGATGATTATAACCGCTACCACTTAGAAATAAGTTTCTTGGGGAAGGGCTGATATCGTACCCTTGATATCAGTGGGTGTGTCCATGTATTATTTTAATATGATATGCCTTTTATATAGAGCTTGTTTTCCTCCTCCCTCTCTCCCCGGCCTCCCCCTCCCCCCCGCTTTGTTTCTGGAATTTGTTTCGCTTTTAAAGCAGCAGCACAAACAAACAAACACACAAAAATGACTGGCAACAAGTTAAATCCCATTTGTGTCCCTCCCACCGAGCACGGACCATGCCTCGCTAAAGCCTGGGGCTTGTAGTTTTGCCTCGATAATAATTTGACCAAGAAAATGAAGTGGCTGCAGACAGATTTTCCCGGCATTGACAATGCGGAGAGGAAAAACATAGAAAGATTTCTCCCGGGATGCATCCCCTTGGTGTGTTTTCTCCTCTCCATCTTTTAGATGGGGCACTCGCATAGACGTTCACGCACACCGAGGTTATGTTTCCTAGGACTTTTTAGAAAACAGTGTTTATTATAATCGCGCTATAAACGCCACCAAGTAATGAAATCATGCAGTAGCTACGGAAACTCCAACAAATAAGTAATTTCCATTTGTCTTCTAGCAGAATATTGCAGAGGATGACATTACACTTTATTTTCGTATTCATTTCAAAACACCAATGAAAGGGCAAAGAAAAGTCTCTCAAGTCGTTGTACACGTTGGAATTAATTAAACGATGCTAGTAGTTGTTTTTTAACATTATTTTTCTGCCTTCCAAGGCGACTTCAAGCTAATTTCTCTGGGTATACTACAGAGGGAATCCGCAAAAGCAACAAGCGTGGTTCTCACCGAAGGTCGGTATCGTGTCCCCCTAAAGCTTCACTGAAAGTATCTCACAGTGAGCCACCCGCGCATTCCTGCGCCGTCCCTTAGTTTTGCCTAACACAATAATGGAGAAAACATTCGTGTTTGACTGTACTTAAAAAATATCTTTTTATGCAATCTCACAGTTTGCAAACGATAGTTCAACTTTATCTGTTGTGGTGGGCACGTGTTTTGTCATATGAAATTAACTTGTGAAAGCCTTTGTATCATTTTTTGATTTGTGTTTGTCGACAGCGCAGATCATGCCTCTCCCCGTTGATGGTTGATACAATTGCTAAATTAAAAGCGTGCTTTCGGCTTTGGAAAACAACAAAACTCTAGCTCTCTGAGAGCTCATTCTCAGAGAAACAACCCGAGGAACCGTAGAATAACTCACCGCAGTATTTTGTATGTGTTTACAGTGTCTCCATGTATTTCTGTATCATTCTGCATTTCCATTGTCTTAGCCAAGTCACTCCTGGGCTTCTCACCCCAATGGCCTACCTAAAAGAACATACGGACAGTATATAGTGGTTCTAAATTCTTGGAGGAGTGTAATTGGCGTCTATTTTCCCCGTGTCTTTATTCTTCCGTGGTAAATACTGGCAACAGGACTGCTTGTCTTGATATCTTTCAATGGCTGAGCCCCAAGAAACTCCTCAAATCATTGCAATAAAGTCATCAATACTTCCTATGCACACTGGAGTTTTTTTCCTCACTGCTTGTTCTGCTTCTCATTTCCAAGGACAGCGTGTTGAGCCAACGGTCTGGTTTAGGCGCTTCTCCGGACTTTCAGATTTTCAATCTAAAGCTTTCAGTATGTTGGGACTGAAATAATGATTTTCCACATTTCAAAAGGGACGAGGCTCTATTTATAAATGTTACAGAAGGTTTCGTTACTTCAGGATCAACAAAACAGGAATAGAACTGCAATTTTCAAGAAAATAGGATTTCAAAATATAGAAATAAAAAAAGTAGCGGATGATGTATAATTCAATCAAATTACAGAAAATTGCTTTAAAATTCAGAACAGTAGCGATCCATTATGTCTCTGTTTTATTAGTGACAAGTACAATTACTCTAAAATAAAGAACAGTGGTGAATATATAATTGGCTGTAATCATGTTAGTGTTTGAATAAAAATGACGGGGACATTTAACACTTTGACAACAAAATGTTCAGAAACAACTTATTTATTCAAACAGTTTTTATTTGCATCCACGTGAAGGAGAAACACACTTTTGCTTATAATAAATCCCGGGGTTTTCGTTTTCAATAAAAATATAACTAAAAAGATATTAATTATTTTATTATCTAAAGCTTAATAAAGTCTCTTGAGTATGACTGTACTATTATTGATTACTCAATACCCAAAGGACGCCATCTACAGGAAGAGGTCTCTAGGCTTAACACCATTCTAATCAATGTTGATTAAAAAAAAAAATCGGAGTTAATATTCCTCTATAAATCCGGCTCCGATTTTACCCGCAACACCGATCACAATATTTGCTTTGTAATTGCTTCTTGTGATTCAATTCGCTATAATTTGACACGATCTAGGAATCTGTTACAGGAAGCCTTTTCTCTGAGTTACGGCGTTTAAAATAATTCATTGAACTCTCCGAAGCAGCAGTTTTTCTCCAGTTTTTCTCCTTCTAAAGCGACTTTTTTCTTTCTTCTTCTTCTTCTTTTTTTTTTTTTTTTTTTCCTCCCTCCTCTCAGGACAGACTTGATGGTCTCTGAAAACGCAGAACAGAACTCTCCACCAACTGTGTGGAAGATGCTTGCAGAACAGCCCTGAAAACAAAACAACTTAGTTGAAGGCAGTGCGTGCAACAATTGTGCCATGGAATCCCTAACATTTTTTTATCCGTACCTAACTTATTTAATTTTGGATACTTCAATAAATGTCAGCTATGATGCCAAGCATACTCTCCTCCGTCCTTACAACACATCCTTTGCCCCATATCTTGGTACTCAAAGGTGCCATTTAGCCGTAGCCCAGCAAGGGCTCGGAAACCTATCGAAGTGAGAAGAGCGCCCATTGCTACTTTGACCATACAAACACAGATCCATGCGAATGGCATATGTCCTCCGTGACGCGACTCCAACAAACTAAAGACGACAGAAAATACGAAGAGAGTTAGAAGAAACTTTCAGAAGTCCTCTGCCAAAGTTTTTTTTTTTTTTAAATATTATTTTCGGGTTTAACCCCCAACGAATTTTTCTTTTTTTCTTTACTTATTTTCATTTTTTATTTACTCCCCCACCCCGACATGTCTCCAGATTTCTTCTCCTGGGTGTGTGTGTGTGCTTACAGCGGGGTGGACCCCACACGGATCCGAGCGGGTCCCTCCTGCCGTGAGGAGAACACAGCTCGGTCCGACCGCGCTTTCACTGCCGGCTCCCAGGGGTCACTCCTGCCCAGCCGGGTTTCTCCAGCACTTGTAAAATAAAGTAGCTCTGATTTCCTTCTACTTCAGGCCGGTGATGTGAATGGGCTTTAAAAAATTCGGGAGGATGGTAGTGGGGTGGTACAGTGAAGAGTCAAAAGGCAGAGGTGCGTTGGCACAAAGGCTGAGGAAAATGACCCACGGCGCAACCTCGATTTTACGAGTTATTTTGTAAACCGGGGACAAAAGCCTGGAAACTATTGTTATTTGTACTTCCACTGGAATCAGGCTCAAAGTTTATATAGAAGGTTCCCTCCTATCTTTTCACTTCTGGGCATTGACCGTGAACGTTCCAAATCTAGAGACTGTGTGGTATAGCTGTTTTCAGACTTGGGGAAAGCTCGGGAGAGGAGGTTTCCTTCCCTGGGGCAAGCTGCTCCCGCAGGCGCCGCCGGGGTTCGGTGGGTTCCTCCCCCGCCGGGAGCCGAGGCGGGGGCGCCCCTCTGAACCGGGAGGTCTGTCATTTCTCGGGTGCCTCGTACCAAATCGCAGATGTCAGCCTTTCCGTACGTGTTCGGGCTGCTAATGCGGGCACTTCACACAACAGAAATGCTCAGCTTGGGAGCTTTTCCCAGGGCCGGCCGCCGACTTCGTGCTTCGCATCTGCCGCGGGCGGCACCGGAGCTCCATGCAGGGGATCCCAGTGCGCGCCGTTCCCTGTAACGATGGGACCATGTTCCAGCGGGATGCAAGACCCCGCAGTGCTTCGTCCCCTGCAAAACGGCCGAAGCACAAACTCCGTACATCTCCACGGTAACACGCTACCGAGGTTCCCGGCTCCAACCTACTGCGTGTCTTCCGCAGAGACCCTTTTACCCTTAAATTCACACCACAAAGCCCCTCACCGAGAGGGCCACTGAGGCAGGCGCGGCCGGGGCCGCAGCAAGCCTTGTCGCCCTTGGGACTCAGAGATGTCCCCCCGGGACGCGGTCCCCGCGGGGAAGGAGCTGGCCACGTGCGGTTCCGCCCGGGCAGGCCGGCGCGCAGCGGGGCCGAGCGGTGCCCGCCGGCCGTGCCCGGGCCGGAGCAGCGGCGGGGCGGGAGCGCCATCCGAACGGCGCCGGCGACATCTAGTGGCCACGGGCCGCCAGCGCCCGCCGCGCCGCTCCGCGCCTGGGGACGGACGGACAGACAGACAGCGCCGGCCGCCGCGGCCCTGCCCGGGCTGCCCGAGGGCGGGGGACGCATCCCGCACCCCTGGCCCATCCGCACCAGCCGCGCCGTCAGGCGTCAGCCACCACTGTGCTCCCCGTCAAACGCCCCAAAGTTTTCGGTGCGGTGCTGATATCAGTACAAAACGGGTCAGTTTTACATTTACGTACACGGGAGCACAGAGAAAAGAATTAAAAGCACTTTCTTCTCCCTCTCTCGCTTCCAAAGGACCTCCATGAAAAAAAAGCAGACGCGCAGGAGTGGCAGTTCCTGCCACCTTCACCCTGAGAGATGTCCCCGCTGGTGGCACCGTCCCTGCGCGCGCTGCTGGGACACCTTCTCAGACCCGTGAAGAAGAAGAGGGGAAGAAAAAATAAAGCAATATTGCGAAGACACCGCTGGCGAAAGGAGCCCTCACTATTTAAATCCTAGTGTCAGCTCTCATTAACAGCTCAATTCATCTTTTCCCCGGGGCAGACCTTGTCTGGTCTATCGACTTAATGGAAAACAAAACACAGGTTTGTATTCTATTATTGCAGTCTCGTTCCCTGCCTTACGGAGAGCAGGGACACGCTTCGCCCGCTTCGTGACAGGCTTCCCGAAGAGATAAAGCTTTTCACTCGTTCCTCCCTCCTGCCCTACCAGGAAGAGCTAAGGATTTCTACGTCCATCTCCTGCCCTTCCTCAGGAATAGGGCGACTGCAATAGCAGCCACAAGAAAAGGTTTTCGGTGAAGCCGCGGTGGCTAAAAAGAGCCCAAGAAAAATAGTTACTGCTATGTTCAGTAAAACTTAGCGAAGGGGGAAACTTTGGGGGTTGTTTGTCATCAGGTGAAGTTCTCAGCTCGGACCCAGCTGCCAGGACAATAGCATCTCTCAGGGAGGCCGGCCGTGAGGACACGGGTACGCTAGGCAATAACAAGTGACAGACTGAGAGAGTTTTGAGACAACCCAAAACAAATAAACAAGCTCTCCCAATTCTTTCACTGGAAAGATGGTTTTGATAAGGAAGCAGAGAAAGTTTTGAAGAGCTGCAGACATTTTTGCAAATGTATTTTAACTGGTCTAAGTAGTTGAAGCAAATTGGGTGGTTGTTGGCTTGTTTTGCGGGTAGTTTNTTTTTTCTCCCTGAGACAATGCTGCAGGGAGGGTGAGAGTAAGAGCTTGAAAAGACAGGAATACATATCTCACTCAGAGAAAGATGGAGAGGTCTGTAGAAGTGATGACCTGACTCGAATAAGGGAGAGGATTCTGGTGCAAGGGAAAGAAATTATTAATTTCACCCCATCCTCAGTGTTTTCGTTGAGGTATAGGTCTGTTCGCAGTGCCAAACACAGGGCACTCGAACCTGGCAAGAGTAACCGATCGAAATTAGCTGTCCTAATGTTCGCCTATTCTCTCTAAGACATTTTAAAGCCGTCTCCAGCTGATCTGCCCCCTACCCCCAGCCCCACTGCGGGACCCGCAGGAAGGGTGCGAACGTGAAAATGCCCAGAGGCAGCACGGCTCCCAGGGCGCTCCTTGGGCGGCTGCGGGGTGCCAGCGGAGGGAGCGGGTTTCTGGGCCTGGGTCCCTCTCTCGGCTGGGGTGCTCCTGGCATCTCGGCGCAGAGAGTAGGGCCCCCAACTTTCGCGCTTTTGAAGCGTCGTTTGCTCTCAAGTGCTTGGCTGTAAATAAACGCTGTAGCAGTGACAACACAGCCGTCCTGCAGTCAGAGCGGAGTCTGCCTCTGCACCTTTCCTCTGCAACACACGCCGTCAGCGTTTTAATTCCAGCTTCAAAGGGAACCTGCAATTATAAGCCCCCCATGTCCCCTCCCGCTCACATTCTCTTGTCTGAAACATTCACTGAGGAAGGTTATTTGGATTGAGAGCAAAATCAAACAGGGAGGGGAGGAAAAAAAAAAACAACATAAACCCAACAACCCAGCAAACCCTTCCATTTGCTATTTACAAACCTCATTGTCATGCTTCACTCAAGCTGTCTGCCTAGCTTAGGGAAATAAATGTGACTGAACCAGAGACAAAGCCGATGCAGCTGTATTTGAATTTCTCAAACACTGTCAAACGTGCTCTTGTCTCATAATTCTCGGGGTTGTTGTTATTATTATGAACATCATACCTAATGTGAACATACTCGAAAGAGAGCTGCTTGGCAGTGGAGAGATGTGGTTCCGATCGGGAAAACATAGAAATTTCTTTAGCAAAAAAGATAAGGGCTCATTTTCCCTCCTGCTTGGAAGCCTAGGCAAATAAATTAAGGAAAATTTGAGACCTATAATTTCCCTTTTTTTTT
>VZDJ01007753.1:24413969-24579412 GCA_008694505.1 Cyanoderma ruficeps | reverse complement strand
TTTTTTTTTTTTTTTCTTCCCTTGTGTTTTCCCGATCCCCGCAGGAGCGGTTAGGTTTGACTGTCTAATTTCCCAGGTGATAACCCACTTCTGCAACCCCGCACTGCAGCCGCGGTGGGAAGGAAAACGAGAGCACCGTTCCCTAGAGGGGGAAAGGTGTCCGCTGGCGGGCACCTCCGAGCCGTCATGTCAGCTTCCCTTTCCGGGGGTTCTCAGGAGCCTGCCAGTGTGCTTGGTGTTACCACGAAGGGCTGTCACGAAGCGGGTCCTTGCTCTCCGCTCCTTTGGAGACGAGGAGGCTAAAAAACACTCCGAGGCCGCCAAAGGAAGTCTCTGAGGGATACCTGGGAGCATTCCCATATATCTCGCCTTAGATGCCTCTCTTCCGACGGCAATGAGCAAACCCTGCCGGCCCCTTTCCCAGGCCCGCCGCCCTAGCAGGCCGGGCCGAGCGGGGAGCGCTGCGGAGCTGTGGGGAAGCCTGCCTGCCCCGGCAGCGGCCCGGTGGCCTCGGTGAACAGCCTCGGCCCTCGCCCGGCCCCGCCGCCGCCTCAGGCGATGCCCCTCGACGTGTCGGGAGCGGAGGCGGCGCCGGCCCAAGCCCGGACTGAGCCCCAGCTCCCCGGCGGCAGCCCCGGCCCAGCCCTGGGGTCCCGCTCCTCCGCCCGCGCCCCTTGGCGTGTCCTGCCAGACCCACCGGCCTCCCTGGTGCCGCTACCACGTCAAACGGCGGCTGACCCCCGGGCTTTGGGGAAAAATGGGGTCCTGCAAGCCGGGGGGACGGACCTCGTGGCCACAGGTGTAAGCTCCGTCCTCGCCATTCACCTGGGCAGCATCTCCCCAGCCCTTNTTTTTTAACCCAGCTTCTTCGTTGCCACACTCCTCAGGCGGCCCTTGCAAGCTCTCTGGCGGAGAAGTCTCGTGTCACTTTTTCCCGGCAGGACCACCACCTCCTGCGGCAGGGCCGCTCTCTCTCCCTCTCTCCCCAGCTCCTTCGCTCCGTGCCCTCCGCGGTTTTCGTTGCACCGTGTCCTTCAGTGAGTGGAAGCAGAGAAATGGAAAGTACTGTGATCAATTATTGGTTTTAGACCATATTTATGGACGTGTAGAAGTAATAACAGTTATTTACTTTGTCGAAACGTTTATTTTGCACTTGTATATTTCCTTACAATCGGAGAACCGACGTGGGAAAAATAAGCACAAATAAACTAATGCACGAAAAGTACGGTTTTAGTTAAAGGTGATCCTTCTCCTGTCTAATTTTCCCGGGTGAGTTTCTTCCTCCTGACATTAGTTCAAACCAGCGAAAGGGCTAAATAGATTAAACTCTAGCCCTCAAGTCAAGCAAGAAGCAAAATAATAATTTACTTGTCTACCCCCTTCATAAAAGAATACTTTTTTTTCCCCTTTTCTTAAAATCATGGATGAAGAACAATCAAAAACTAAAGCAGTCAGGAGGGCAGGAGCCCTTTCGTACAGCCCTTTCGAGGGTATGGGCCGGGTACCCTTGCTCTCCCCTTGGTCCTGAGGACTCCCTTGTTTTCGGTCCCTGCCCGAATTGCCGGAGACCGCCTTCCCCCTTGAGTGCAGGGCTGCAGGCTGCTTTAACACCTCCTGACCAGGCTTTGTCCCTTTTGAAGCTTGATAGTTTCTCTAATTTGTTAGCAGCACTTCGACTGCCCCCAGCGCAAGGAGGGGAATGATTCCAGAGGCAGGGAAATAGACACACTCTGGGATTTCACAGTCTTAGTAATAGCGTTTTCACATGCACGTGTTTCATACATCGCTTACATCAGGATGACCTCAGCGAGGGAGACAGGGAAGGGCTGGGAGGGAAGAATTAAAAGAAGATGCAGTTCTACCGTGTAGGTCAAGGATTTCAAGTAGGATAGTGCTTTATTCCAAGGTAACACTTCCTTGTTGAGGGCTCTTAGTCTTCTTTGAATTGCTTCAATTCTCATATTCCAGATATTTATCACCAGCAACTGTGTGTGACAGTGGCCCCAGATTGGGTGACACACACAGCCACTGGCAAACAAAAAATGATCCTGGTTGCCCGCAAACGCTCTACAGTGAGTTGTGCGACAGCTCAGTTTGTCCCTGTCACATGGAGCAGCCGCTGGCTCTTTCCCCATCTCCCGGCCACGGTGCCTGCTGGGCTGCTCTGGATCGTGAGCGGGACTGGGACCTCTCTGATCAGCAATCCATGCTTATGAAACCATTAACCAGCCACTCATTCCCACCCTTTCTATGTGCTCTACAGTTAAAACTGACACTTTTTATGGACCACGGCACCTTGCTGCGGGATCTGCCAGGGCAAGAGCAAGAAATTCTGGAGAGGGCTGGGCACCTCACCAGTACTTACAGGTGTCAATTTGGAAATAGTTTTTTTGGATCAGCCTCTGTGACATAGTCTCCAGCCTGTTGCCTCCTTTGGGGACAGCAACATGCTATCCTTCTCTCTAGGTAACATGCCTATCTTTTCCCTGGATACTTGGTCTTTGTGCAGTGCCCATAAACAATATATCAGACAGTATTAGCTGGAATCAGAGCCTTCAGCCTCTTCCTGTTCTGTTGTTGGGGCTGCCCCTAGATAACGTCCCACCAGCACTGAGAGATACCCACTGTCACTCCACTTCAGCACCCTTGCCTTGTGCCCTGCTCCTGAAGTACAGGGAATAGGGCCAAAGATGAAACTCAGCACTCAGCCAGACCACTGTCCCGGCACTGCAGATCCCATATGGCACAGCCCTCCCTTTTACAGCACAGTCTGCTCAGGACTCCAGCACCAGACATTCCCAAGAAAACCTACAGGGCTGATGTTGCACACACTGCTTGGTTTCTGACCCTGCTCTTCAGTCCACATTTTCAAATCCGTGCTCTGTCAGCACCTCCAGCTGGAGACTTCCTCTGTTCTCTCAGGTATCTTTATATTTACAGTCCTGATAGAAGGGCCAGAATAAAAAGAGGAAGACATTTGGTCTTTAGACCCAGAGTTCCGGTGCTATTTTGACACAGCGTTACTCCTTGAGCAGCTCTACCTCCAACTACAGTACACTTCCCATTTAGATAAGGTTCTTCCAGTTTGTGAGCCAGTTAATTCTCCTGGTAGCTGTCTGAGATTATAGCCTGTTCTTTCAGACAAAGTGAGGCAGGTAAGTTAAAATTTTATAGCCACAAATTACTTAAACTTTTCTTCAAGTGAACTATTTTAGTTGATTTAGACAGACCACGTTGGATAAGAAAATAGCATCTGAAACCTACCAGGAAGTTTTCAACCTGTAAAAAAAATGGCAACCTTATTTAATCTCTGGGAAAGATAATTGTTTGCCCTTGGCGTATGCTTTGCGTTCTCGAAGTATATATTTTGAGATATAATATAAAATTTGAAATCTTATATATGCACCTTTACAATAGTAATAGCTTTCCACAAGCTCTGTGGGAGGTGACATTTCAGCAAGATACTTCCCCTTGACTTTGTTTATTCCAGCAGTTTAAATTCTACCTCTGGTGATAGCTGTTAACTTGGCAATGTGAAAAGTGCTACATGATGTAGCTGTGCTCAGTCAGCTCATCAGAAGCTCACCAATTACCACTGTGGAGCCCATTCTTCTTGCCACAGCATGCCACCCACCATGCGTAACCGGGACAGCTGATCTTCGCATGTGCATAAAATCTGAAAGTATGCACACATTTACTCAGAAGCCATGCAATGCAGGCACAATAAGTCTGCTGCTTCTTAGAAGCCTTTTTATTTCCTGCAATAGCTCATACACAAGCAGTTGTAGATAATTTCTTGCTCCCTGCCTGCCTTGGAAATGTCAAAAAGGGGAGCTTTCGAATGCCAGCCCGCGAGAGGATAAGATTTGTACATGTCAGGCATTCAGGACACCTGTATTGGGACCATACCCTGAGGACAGCTGTGAAATAGGAAGTTGCAGATATCAGGGTTATCCATCTCACCCAGAGCTTGGTCTCCATCCACATCTTGGAGGTGCTTGGGAAAGGAGGTAGTGGGAAGCAGATTGTGGGCTCAATTAAATAATTGAAATATGCTGGAATGACCCATAGATTTGGCATCTAAGCATTTTGAAATGAAAAACTTTGTTAACAAAAGTCTTTGTAAGCCTGTTTCTGCAGGATGAAATCTGATCTCTGTTTAAGATCTCTTAACGACATCACCGAGGCAAGACTTAATTCTAGACAGATGCTATTTGTCAAACATATAGGGAGTGTTTGAGTTTCAAAAATAATGCTACCTTTGAGCATTCATTTTTGTTTGAAATATCCAACTGAACATACGAAGTCCAGATTGGGCTTTTTGTTAAATTGCGATTTGCACTTTTCCAAAGATATTATTTTCTTTATTTTGAAGCAACTATTTTCAAAGACATTTAGTGCCAGACTCTGTCACCTTTGACTGTAGTTTCTTTTGCATCAGCTAAAATAGAAGTAACTCTGTTCAAGTAAGCAGAGTAACACTACTGAAAAAACAGAATAAATAATCAGAGAATCAAGCCCTTTGAATAGCAAATGACTCCATAAATAGTTCCATTGATTTCAGCAGATTTTTATGGCATAAGTAGCTACATTAGTGGAAGCAGCACACAAGACCCTTTGGGCTTGGACAGAGAAAAAATTTCCCAAATTATAATTATTAAAAAAAAAATCCATAGCACATGAGTCAGTTGATATGTTACTAGCTTATTGTATGACTTACCCAAGACAGAATCAAGTGAATTGATGATAAGGATGATTCCTCTGTAAGCTGCTTTGACATGAAAGCTGGGTCCCTTATTTACAAAAAAGAGAAAGCAAATAAAGCCACAACAGGGAAATGCTTGCCATTACCCGTAAAGAAATGCTTGTTTATGTCAGAAAGAACATTTTAGCAAATGGACTTGTCCCTTTCTGGAATCAGTTTATGGACAGTATCAAAATGTGAGAATGTCATGACATGGTCTCCCCTGGCTCTATCGCTTTGGATGATGGAAAAATTTTTTTGCTTGCTTTTCTTCGAAATCTGGTAAAAAATAAGTGAAGTCCAAACATGCTGCCTTAATAATGTTTCTTTGGCTAAACACATTTCTTAAAAACAGAGAAGTGTTCTCTGGAAATGTTTTGTGGCATCTTTAAGCCTGAATATGAGAATTGTGTCTGGATCCAGAGAGCAGTAAAACACCTACCCAGCTTAAAGACTTCTGGAGCCAACAAAACTGTTCCTGGGATCTAAGTACTGTGCTGTGGACCCGTTTCTGAAAGTGACTTCGAGTGGTTTAACTCCATGTAGAGAGTCGGAACATGATGCACAAGAGCAGAGGAAGAAACCATGATGATCAGGGAACATAACTGCCTGACTAGAAATGGCATCAGATCCCCCATATCTTCCTGCCAGTACTGAACTTGGAGTCATCATTCTCCGAGAAGCAGGTGATGTATTTCAAGTATTCAATAAAGAACTGTGCACCCACGTGCACGGTACTGCTGAAAACTTTTGTAATTACAGTAATTTTAATGAAACCACATCAGCTTTGTCCTCGCCTTCCTCTCATTGCGCTTCATTGTACTCTCTTCTTGTCACATCACATAGTAACTGTAAAAAATGTTTTGTCCAAATACAAACTCCCTGTACTGAGTGCCACTCTGCTATCAGCAGGAACAGTATTTCAAATAAGATGCTGGGCATTTGCCTCTATGAATAGCTTCTTCTTTGCACATGCTAGATTGTGAAAAGCAGATATATATCTTTTGAGTGCACATTTTTCATTAGGAATCTCTAGAGCACAAAAGGAAGGGGTCACAAAAGGTGAAAAAAAGATATCTTTAGCTTTATCGCAAACAGTTCTCTGCTGTGTTTCCTCAGTTATGACCAAGCGATGTCTATTTTCTACTGAGCATTCTTATTCCTGGAAATTTTTTAAGGGAAGTACTTTGAATGAGATTCTACAGTGCTGATTCTTCAATGCATCTGACTTATGCTATCTGCCATTTCTTCTCTTTCCACCTAACACTGAAGTGACACAAAATGGATAAAAATCATCCTCTCTGCCAGGTAAGGACAAGGCTGTGTGTCATCCCATACCTGTACTGTCCACGCTGTTATCCCATGGCTGAAGGGTAGGAGGTCTGCCTATATCGCCAGTTTTGGGAAAAAGGTCTTGTATGGTACTCACAGTGTACCCTGCAAAAGCAGCTGGAGGAGGTTAGATGGAGGCTGATCCCCTACAGTTGACTTTTGTAACCTTTTGGGTTAGGAATACTGTCTTGCTGTATGGGTTCCTAGTGAATTATTGATACCTGTGAAACAGAGAGGACAAAGAGAAGCTAATGAGATATTTGTGAACCAATAGAGCAATGGTAGATTCCTAAGAATGGATTTCTCAGCACCTCACCACAAGTTGGAGGGATATTTGGTGCTGGATACAATTCTGGCCCCTAGTCTCATAAAAACTCAGCTCCCTGCTTTTTATAAAGTGGCATTCTAATTTTAAAAGAAAATCTGTAGATTACTAGTAAAAAGTCTACCAAAACTCTCAGAAAACATAAATGAAAATTCAGATTAGACTGTTTTCTAAAAATCACTTGTTTCTAAGCAATCTCTTGATATTTAGAGGGGAGAGGGAAAATATTCGGTTTATTATTTTTTGGTGCTTGGATATTTTCCCCCATACTTATCGTGAATAATAAAAAAATTTGAAACGATCTCTTCAAATATTTCCTTTACTGATTGTGTTATGTCTTACTCTGTTAAAAAAAGTCAATAGTGTCTAGTATGACTTAGTGAGGGATTTTAAGGCGTCTTGTCCCTACATTTTTTTCATTTTTACTTCCCGGACTGAAACAATCTTTTTCCCTTTCCCTNAGCCAAAAAACGAGCTAAACAAATTTTATTTTTTTTAGTTCTGCTCTGAGATAAATTTATTACACAAGATAGTACCAATTAGAAGCCCAGCAGTCCAATGCTCTCTAATGACTCACTAACCTACCTCTGCAATATCTGTGCAACTTGATCTCACTGCATCGGTAACAGAGTGTCTGGTTTCACGAGCTTGACAGTGGTGGCATGAGAAGGAGTGAAAATTGACAGCAAGCTGACAGAATACTACTGGGACTACTCCTCTGGGGTCCATCACACAGTCATTTTATCCCTATGCACTGAAAAGACCCACTAAAAAACTAACAAGTATGCCAGCAGAGTAGCTGTCATAAGGAACTGATTTAACAGTAGTGGGTGTTTTTAGGTGTTTGTTATGAGTGAGGTTTTTTCTTTTCAGCCCTTGGGATTATCCTTTACATACAGATTGAGACATAAAAGAAGATGGGTGAAAACAAAATCAGATGGAAAGAGGAAAATGTTTGTTTCCTTCATATGTTTGCATTGTGCTGAGTGCAGCAGGGTGCTGAGATGGACTCCTCAGATGCTATCACTGTAACTGCAATATCATGTAGCTCTCTGTCCCATCAAGCTCCTCTGCCAAATTCTATGACGTGATCACTTTGTTGCCTGTGTACTATCTATACAATCTAAAAGGAAAATGCATTTTCTTTTACACACTGAGCTTATTTTCTGTCCCTGTTGGTGTTCAAAAGTCATTGTAATGAGGAGTCATTTTATTGTTGTGGTTCCTTGGTTGTGTTTTAGTTTCTGTTGTCTTAATAAAAACAATGAAACAAATGGTTCTGAGCACAGCAGAGCTAATGAAGTCATGTTTTTAGAGTTTGTATCTGACAGTCTTATATCCCTTCCTTTGCCCTATTACAGCAGCTTTGACCATTTATACTGAGGTTTATGCCCAACTCCATTAGACTTTCCCCTTTCCAGTCTGCTCCGCTGCCTTTCAAGACTGCAGATATCAGCTGTGCAGAGGACATTATATGCTCTCAGTAGCTCAGAGCTACTTTTGCATTGACATGCTGGCAGAATACTTGCTGACTGGGTAGCAAGAGGTCAATCAAAAAAGGTAACTGCTGAGCTGTCACTGATGTTTTATTCCTAGTGGGACAGCAATCTGGCTCTGTGGCCTCTATCTAGACATCAATTTAAATGAAACTTGTGAGACTTCTCTTTAAGGCTTTGACCTCATTCTTATCTTTGCCTGAATTTGACCAGGAGTTTTGGAGGTTATGAGGAGTACAAGGACAGACAGACACTGTATCTCAGGTAGATCAACAATACAATATTTATAAGGGCTAATTAAAAATAAAAAGTTAAATTTCCAAATCAAATCATCTCTCAGAAACAAAATAGCTTTAACATTATTGTGGCTTGTATTACTAATTCACTTTAGAACTTTGAATATTTCACTAAGAAAGATTTTTGATAGAGTTTGAGTGAGAGAAAAACACATCTTCTAAAGGCATGATGACAAAATATGCTAGTTATGAGTCCATCTAGGCTGAGAAAAGAACATTTGAATCGTGGCACTGACACTGAAATGCTTTTTTTATTTTAAATTTTCATCTGGCTCAGAACCTTGCACTCTTGTTTTGTGGTTTTGACTGTCTGTTAGAGCATTCAAGCTGTATCATAAATAGAGTATTGAAAACATATGCCACAGGGGAAAGAAAAATGTAATATAACCAGCTGTCATTATATGATAATGAATTTCACTCACTACTGAGCTAGATAAGTGTTTTTCATAGGGAAACAAGTGGCAAATTCAGCAAAGAAAAACATGTATAAAACTTTCAAGTTTTTAAGACAGCCCTAGAAGATATAATTCATTCTTATCAATGGGAAAAATAATCTGGGACTAATTTTGAAGCTGAAAACATCTAGTTTATTAAACTGTGAGCAAAAGCAACATGGTAACAGTTTTCACATTGTAGGAGAGAAATCATTTTAAAGGACCAGTTTTAGGCTACGTAGTCATGAGAAAGAAGAAGTAAATCACAGAAAAAAAATAAATCAAGTGTTTAAACATTCCTAAAGGCTAGAATTTGTTAGACAAAAAAGTAACTTGAAAAATGTCAGTAAAGATTTCATTGTCTGGGAGAAGTGAAAAAGTTTGGCTGCATTATCAAATATATGTAATGAGAAGTATTCTAGCTTTGGAGTGAGAAAGCTTAGATTGTCTCATTGTTCATTCACAGTTCTAATTTCTATGATTCTACGACTGAATCTCATGTGGAGGTCCCTTTCCTCTCCTGGAGCTAGCTAGCAGATAAAATTAGCGTGTATATCATGGCAAATAAGCAGTCAGGTTAGCATTTGCATAGCATAGCCACAGAGTATTCTTGCTTTAGGACAACAGTCTGTAAATTTATTTCAAATTCTCTATTTAAAGTAGGTTGAACTCCAGCTGGTGACTATTATGTTCTGAAATGGTGTTATTATCTCCAAGGGAATACTGCAAGAACACAACTACTTCAGGAATCTTTCCTTAAGGACAAAGTTCATAGGCAGGCTCCCTCCCACCTACACACCCACCCACCTTGTGTATGTATAGATATCTCCTTTAATGAAGAATTGTAATTATAGATTATGTTTTTGCATAACTGAAAGCAAATAATTTCTCTTTGGAAAGATATGGGGTCAGTTGCAGGATATAGGAACAAAATCGGCAAGAATAAAGCTGCAGATTTCTAAATGTGCAATATATTAAATAAATCCACATGACTAAACTTCCATATGACTAAACTCTCTTGATTCAGAGATGTTTTCAAGATACATGAAGAATGTCAGTTCATAACAGGAAGAACAAGATTTTTGAATCAGATGTAGTCTAACTCAGTAAGTGAGTAAGCTTGTAAGGTCTTACTGAGCTTATAAAAGCAAAATAACGTATTTGCAATGTAAGAGAATTCACTGGAAAATATGCTCATGTAAACAGGTAGGATGCAAATGTAGCTTTCACCCGGGATTACAGCCTGAAGGTTGCTTGGCATAGTGTCACATAAGTAGTTGCAGAAAAGCTTCTGGTGTCATTGCTGTTGTTTGAATTTGTCACTGTTTTAGAAGCCACACAGTCTCATGGGCGGTTTTTAGAACTTTTCTGAAATCCACCAATAAAGTTTATTTTTTTTTTTAAAATTGTGTTTGGGCCTTCGACATTTAAGGCATTAAGGAAAATTAGTAGGCTTGATCAAGCACAGGCCTCCTTCTGTGTTGTGCAGGTGACCCAAACAGGCCAACACAGGATTAAACTTCCTCAAATAGGGTCTCTTGATCCTGGAAGACCCAACTGGGCTGCTGTGAAGGGAGGGCAAAATCTTTTCAAGTGTGCTGGACTGCTGCACTGAGAGTTTTGGGAGATACAGACATACCCAGGACTTCCTACATAGTGCTTAGTCCAAGTGGAAAGACCTTCCACTGAGATGAAGCTCCAGCTGTTTCTGACAGGCCCATGCCAATCGGTCACAGCACAGACTGTTAGTATAAACAGTGTTCAACAATGTTCATCTACGCATGGTTCTTCCAGAAGAGACTTGGCATAATTTACAGCAACCCCCAAGGTACCATTTAACCTCTGCTGAAACACAGCATTCTGCCAAGCTGGAAAAACAGAGATTCCCAGGTCTCTGTATTCCATTTGGAGAGCTTATTGAATGTTTTGTTTTTCTAGCTCGATTAAGGGTAAATCAACATTTTCAAATAACACATGTATGTGCCAGTTTTATTAGAATTTGTCTCTCTCATATTTTTACAATGGCCCATGAAAATCAAATCAAGATAATAGCAGAAATAATTGACCAAAGAATAGCAGTTTCTTTAATCAAGGGAACATGATGATTAAATCAAAAGCTTTAGATCAGTGGATATTATCAATGGTCTTTTGACTATTAATAACAATATGTCATCAGTGAATTTTAAAAATGCATTTTTGGAGGGTGAAATGTCTATCTAGATGGAAAAAGGTCAGAACAGTATTATTTGTAATTAAATCCATTAACGGTACTGTTGACACTTTTTCAAGTGATTTAGATTAAAATACATCACTGAAGTACAGCAATACTTACAATGAGAAAAGCTCAAATCCTAGAATTTCTTAGCATCCATTATGCTTTCCCTGGAGTCTTTAATCCTTAATAGGACCCAAACAGCATTTTTAAATAATTAATAATAATAATAATAATAATAATAATAATAATAATAATAGTACAGTAGCAGCAACAACAACAATAGAAACCAGAACAACAAAATGTCACTAAAGAAAGGCTTGCTTTTCCTTCAGAAACCTTGGCAGAAATACTCAACAGAGCCGAAGCCTTAGAGACACCATTGCTTCCTTTTGTTGTACCGTAGGGAGGGTGAGGCTTCTTCTATTCCTTTTGTGCACCACAAACCTCTTCAGTACAAGAACACATTCAGGCCTGTAGGGATTTAGCAGCCTAGGGAAGCAACAGCAAGCATGTGCTGGGTGTTACCACAGTCCGTGATAGTGTGGAGCTTTCCAAAACCAAGGTATGCCCGTGCACCAAACACCATTGCTTGCACAATGCAGATATAATTTGCATATATTAGTCCACTTAAAAGACATAGTGAAAGACTATCTGTGCATCCATAAAGATGCCTGAGAAGATATGATTCTTCTGTTTCCCAGCCTGCAGGGGAGGGAGATTACAATTTTCTATGGCAATGTTTAGTGGCATCAGCTCAGAAATCCTCCCTTTTCTTTCTCCTCTTCCTTCAGCCACTGAGCTACAGTTTCCAAGGGAAAAGTTTTTTATAGGCAGTGATGTCTTACTGTTTTTTTCTGTCCTGTGTATTGGCCAGACAAACATCCTATGAAAAATAGATGTGATTTTCTAATTAATGATAGCATCGAAACGACCATAAGGAAACCTGATGAGGTGCTTATGCACCTCAGTTCTTACAGCGTGTTACTACTCTATGCAGCTACTAATTTGGTGTTCCTCAGATTGCCTCATTAAAATAGATGCTTTGTATTAATTTATTAACTCAGTGTACATTCCGTGACAACTCTGTAGAAAGCTGGGCATGAAGCTTTTTGGTATCATATAGGCATAAACTTGTTTTTGATAAGAGAGTACCCATTCATCAACAGGACAGTGGGACTAGAAACACTTCTGCTACTTGCCTTTGGAAGGTCTACAGGGACAGTACGAGTGTCTGAACAACAGTGTTCCATGTGTTAGCTGTACAACCACTGAGACTGGAAAATGAAGATGGCCCAGGTATTGTGGCCTGGACATGGTCACTCTTTTGGACAGAATTAGTTTGGGTACTACCCATGTCAATCATATATAGTGGGATGGAGCTGTAAGAGAGGTGAAAGGAATCATGGCTGGCTTCAGAAGGTCCTGGAAGCTTGTTAAACTGAACATAATCTATCACCCAGTGCTTTGGAGCTCCTACTCACAAATAGGCAGATGGGAGCAATTTTATGCTATAAACAAAGCAGAAACAAGGTATGTATAATGGATCAAATTAATAAATGTGAGATCTTTATACTTGAATTTTTTATTATAAGTTCTTTAAATGTGACTGCAGTGTTTCAGTTTTGTTTAAAATTATTTTTCAATTATTTTAACCCTTTTCAACTAGAATTTGTCATTTTCATTTCATAAGTGCTCATATACTATCAAACTTTTTTCCTGTTCTGAACATCTTTGGTGTATCTATTTCTCTACCTTTTATAGAACCATTTCCTCTAATATCAACAGCTTTTATATACCATACTGCTTCCTGACTGCACCTTATTTTTGAAATTTCCAGTATATCTTCTAGAATATACTGATAATTTTAACTTTTTTTTTTTTTTTTTTAAATGTGAAAGGATGGTAGCTTATCACAAATTGTCATAAATTCAAAAGTACAATGTGCTGTAGTGGGAAAGTTGAAAGTATCCAATATGTACTCTTCTTTCATTTTTCTGATCATCTCTATTTAGTTCTGTTAGCACTTTCTCAGAACAGAAAGTAGTCCATTTAGAAATGATTGGATCATCTGTTTTGTCCTCAACGAAATGATATTCATTCACCCATTAATAGTCCCTTGTTTCCTATCCAGAGCTCACCAAGAAAGAACTTTTTCTACTTAGAAAACCCCTCTAAAACTCCCAGCATAATGTGAAATCAACCAGTGCAATTAAATATTTCTTAACGCAAAATGCTACAGGTTTTTGATAACATCCGAATTTTTAAAAAAGGGGGGAAAGAAACAATTAAAAAATTGTCAGTTGATTAAATTACTGCAGCCATTTCCTTGGGAAAAAGATATGTTTTTTCAGGTTATAGCTCTACCCAAGAGTGTCTAATACAGACCAATAATTTTGATGTATTCTATTTTGTGGCGTATTTTTGCTCTCTTCATTCATTTGCAAGATCTTTATTTTTTCAGAACAGGAAAATTAACTCTCCAGATTTCTTCCAAACTCTGAAAGGAAATAGAACAAATATTTTTTTAATTTGAAAAAAATTAAGAACGTCTGTAAAAATTGGAAGGGGGCAGTATGCCTTGGTATTCTTTAGGTGAAAGAAGAGCTACAGTTGAAGTTTGCTGAAGTGAGGTTTAGAGGTGGATCATTTTCCCTTCAGTTCTCACTGATGCTTCTCAGCGAAGAAATCAACTCCCTGTCCAAAGGTGGTTTTCCTATTCTGTGCAATGTCATGGTTTAAGTGATGATTTTTATTTCTGGAAATATGAAATGCAAATGTTCTTCATGTTTTATCTTTTTATTATGCATATAGTTCCTGAAGTCAGGAATGGACACTTTCTTATTTATACGCTTTTGTGGTAGTGTTTGTATATGAGGCAAACGTGCTAAGATATAAAAAAATATCCTGTTGACTTTAAAATGTCAACGTGTTAACTGCTTTAAAACCTTTTCTTATCAAATAAAGTTTGAAAATTGTTCCAAAGAAAGATTCAAAAGAAGAAAAAGATATCTTGCATAATGTGAGGGCTTCAGGTGCAATGGAATTTAGGAATAACGGCAGATTATCAAACACTCATAGGAAAGTTGTAAAGGTAACACCAGTTGGATCTCTATTTTATTCTGTTTTCCCACATATTGAACATCTAACATCTAATTTTTTGGAAGAGACTTTTTAGATCTAGTCATTCCTAGCCTTTTTGGAGTTTGAAACTATCAGAATTTTGTCATAGCTGTATCCTGTGCTAAAAACTATATTTCTATTGGATGAGACACCTTTGGAAAGCTTTTATACTTCTTCCTATTTTCCAGTGGGAAATATTGGAAAGTTCAATTTGTTTGTTATTCAGCTGTATGTTTATTCTTCAGCACCTCGCTTTTAGTTTTCTCTTCCAGCTTTTGCAGACCTTAACTGTATCTACCCATGGTTCCCTTGCAGTATGCCTCTCATTGGTTTTTGATATAATTCGGCTTACTCTGTGGGTATCCTAGTATGGAGGTTCACTACTGCTAAGGACAGGAAATATTTCTAAAAAAGAAGGATGGCAAAAATGAGTCAACATATACCTGGTCAATTAAACACTGGTCCTATGGCAGCTGTGTAAGGATTATACTTTCTCAAAGTGCATCAATTTCCAAAAACTTTATTAAAGATGGTTTGTGCCTTAGCTGTTTGGGGATTTTTGCAATCCTACTAGAAGGTTACCTCCCTTACTAAACTGGTGATGTTCCCAGTAGCTGCTGGATGTCACATTGCTCATTACCTGCATGTGGTTGCTGGCCTCATCTTTGCATCTTGCTACAAGAGCAAGACTGGTGTATCTCATCTATGAGAAAGTCTCTTCAGCACAGAGAGAATAAAGGAGCATGGCTGTGACTACCTGACACCACAGATAGCCCATGTATTGCTTTTGCTTGGCCTGGCTTTTTGGGAGCAGGGAAGCCACTGAGGTGGCTTCTGTGAGAAGCTGCCAGAAGCTTCCACCATATCCAGCAGAGTCAATCCCTGATGCCTCTGAAGATGGACACACCACTGGCCAAGACTGGGGCAATTAGAGATGGTGGTAATACCTCTGTGATAACATATTTAAGAAGAAATTAAAACAGAGGTTGCGCAGGGAAGGGCAGGAGTGAAAGTATGTGAGCAGAATGACATGCAGACACCAAGGCCAGTGGAGAAGGAGGGGCAGGAGGTGCTCCAGGTGCCCGAGCCAAGACTCCTCTGCAGGCCATGGTGATGGCCATGGTGTAGCACCTGTGCCCCTGCAGCCCATGGAGGTCCATGGTGATGCAGCGATCAACCTGCAGCCCGTGGAGGAGGAGCCCCATGCTGGAGCGGGTGGACACTTGGGAGGATGCTGTTACCCCATGAGAGACCTGTGGAGAGAAGGGCCCTGCCTCCATGCTGGAGCAGCCTGTCCTTGGAGAATTACACCCATGGAAGAGTGACCCATGCTGTGGCAGTTTTGGAAGGATTATTGCCCATGGGATGGACTCGCCTTGCAGCAGTTCACAGGGAGCTGTTGTTCATGAGATGGATTCACATCAGAGAAGTTAATGGAAAACTGATGGGGAGGGACCCCACAGTGCAGCAGGAGAACAACTCCTCTCCCTGAACAGCAGGAGAAGCTTCGAGTGATGAACAGACCAAAATCCCATTCCCTGCCTCCATATGCTGCTGGGGCAAGAGGTAGAGCTGGGAAGGAAGGAGGAGTGGGGGGAGGGTGTTTTTTTAAGGGGTTATTTTGTTTCTGATTTCTTTAGTAATAAATTTATGCCTCTAAGTTAGGCCTGTTTTGCCCTTGATGGTATTTAGTGAGTGACCTCTCATGGTCCTTATCTCAACTCATGAGCCCTTTGTTGAATTTTGTCTCCTCTGCTGAGCTGCAGAGAGGAGTGAGCAAGTGGCTTTCATGGGTGCCTGGCATCCAGCCAGCACCAACCCACAACACCCCAATAGGAATATTATCCTGCTGGTACTTTCTGCAGCATAATCTATGGCAGTCATGCCTCATACAGACAACTCCCACCAAATCAGGAAGAGTGAAATCTTCAAAGGTGGTTTAAACTTTGTATTTCATGTAAACATTAATCTGTCTGTGGCCTTGGAGTGCTCTGGTTACAGTTTGGCTGGGTGGCAGGGTCTGTATTTAAGGGAAACAGAGGGAATCTGTGGAGAGCTGGAAACACTTTTGAAAGTCTTATTCGCTGTAGATGAGATTGTTATACGGGAATGAGTAATTTTTAGCTAAGTGTATTAGGTCTCCCAAGTGATTTGCATGTATAATCAAATGAAAAGACCTCTGAAATATTGAAACTCTAGATGAGAAAAGTGAAATTCTATTAAGAAAGAAAGAACCTCTGCATTTATAACACATTCAGAGAACATATCAGAGTATAAATTTAATGCAATGCAGCAATGCTCATCTTACTTTAAAGGTAATTATATAGAAAAAGGGGCATTTAAAATGTATAAGTAGAGACTTTTTTTTGCACTCACACAGCATATAATTAACGAAGTTCTTTAAACCTATTCATAAAAGAAAGTAATAAAGCACTTGTAAATAATGGCAGTCTCATATTCTTTACAGTTAAATATCAATAATCAGAATGTCTTTTTTATACCTGGTTGTAAAACTGCATTTTTGATGTATTAAGTAGAAGCAGGTATTACTAGTGTGACATTTCAATTTTCTAGAGATTTAGACATATTCATATAAAAAGGTTACAAAATGAAGAACTATAGCTATAGAAAGCTGGAATGCTTGCAAATTAAATCAATACTCTGCCTGCAAAACACAAAGCGATAACAGAAAAGTGAAGTTACAGAACATTTCACGGCAGAATTAAAAGGTGTAGGTGTTGAGACCTTAAAATACTAAACCGTAGGTGCAGAAAAAGAGAACAAGAGAACTACAAAGGAAAGTACCAAAGCTTGTAGTATTGTACAGAACAATTAATATCGATTTGTTTTGCAGCAATTTCTGAATTCTCAGAAGATATCTTTGACAAACAAATCCAGATTCCTCCAATGCTCATGCGTTACATGTTGTTTTAGAAGCAAACATGTGTCAGAAATAAGGGGGAAGGGGAAAATACAGAGAGGTTAAAAAACATATGGAGAAAAAAATAATAAAGGAAAACAGATAAGCTAATGATTAGTTGTGGGTTGACTTTGGGTTGATTTTATTTCTTTTTTCTTTTTCCTTACCTCAGTCTTTAGGAGCCTTTATTGCAGAGCAGATCTGTGTCCTGGCACATGCCATCTTGAATAGCAAGAATTCAGAGTGGTCCCAATAGATTATTCTGTATTTGACCTCATAGGGGTGTACAGCTGGCTACAATAAAAGCCCTACCACAGCAATAGAGACTGCACTAGGTTGAATATGACAGGGGTGGAATAAACTCAGATGAAATTAGTTAGGCTTAAATTTTTTCCCCTCTGGTCTGACCGCACTTAAATTTCAATGTTTAGGAACATCTCAGATTTTTTTCCATGTTTACTGCTGTCCATGTAAAGACAGGGTACTTTGCCAGTTTGTAGTAAGAAGCGAGAAAAAAAAATCAATACTTTGCTGAAATTAGGCTTCAGTTGCCGTTGCTATGTTTCAAACACTGCACCTTTAGAATCACAGTTTATGTTGCACCCAACCTTGGATATTCAGACAGCTTAGTTTTCCACAAAGTAAAATGAATATCTAAATTTTATTACATCATCATGGCTTAACCCCAGGTGTCAACCAAGTCCCAGGGAGCTCTTGGGAGTTCACTCCACCACCAGTGGGATGGGGGAGGGAATCGGAAATGTGGGAAAACTTGTGGGTTGAGATAAAGATGGTTTTATAGGTAAAGTAAAAGCTGTGCATGCAAGCAAAACAAAACAAGGAATTAAGTCACTGTTTCTCAAATGCAGACAGGTGTTCAGCCATCCCCAGGATGTTGCCTGGGGACAGAAATGCCATCACTCTGAATGCGCCNCCCCCCTTTCTTCTTCTCCCTCCAGGTTTCTATGCTCAGGATGATGCCATATGGCATGGGATATCCCTGTGGTCAGCTGGAATCAGCTGTCTGGCTATGTCTCCTCTCAATGTCTTGTGCACCCCCAGCCTACCCACTGGCAGGGCGGTATGAGAAGTAGAAAAGGCCTTGGCTCTGTGTAAGTACTCCTCAGCTGTAGCAAAAACTTCTCTATATTATCAACTGTGTGTTCAACATAAATCCAAAAAACCCCACAGCACCATACCAGCCACTGAGATGAAAATGAATTGTGTTCCATTCAAAACCAGGACATAAAATGATTAAAAATATTTTGAATTATAATCTTGATTTTATATTAAAATATAAATGCCTGCATATATACTTTACCATATGTAAAGTTTTCCAAAGGTATTGTTTTCCTGTTAAAATGACTAAAATTTCTTCCTCATATTTTTAGCTAAAAGATAATTATATCTGAATGGTCTCCAAAATTGTATTGAAGACACTGTATATATAGAAACAAGGTATTGCACAGATAGATACATTTATATCTGCATATAAATCTACCTATCTATACATATATACATGCACACATATGCATGAATACTTTTCAGGATACATTAAAACAAAGTAATAAAAATAACTAAACAAAATTTTTTGCTATCCAAATTTATTTTATGACAAAAGAAGCACTAGTTCTTATATGAGTGTGAAAAAGCACTTTTAAAAGGCAAAAGGCAAATTCCCTTCACTCTTCTAAATTTTCAGAGCTAGACCTGAGGTAGGTTAGATCAGAACGTGTCTTCCAGATATTCTGCTGTGTCTTTCTTGACCATGGAAGAAGACTAGATTGAGCGTAGCTGTGTCCAGATTGTACGTGGACATTGTGAGATGTCCCAAGGTCTTGGTCTTTCACTTATACAGTCTAGTGACCTGGCTGGATGTTGCTGTGTTTCCCTGCTGTCTGCATGCCTACATTTCCTTTCCAGACAAATCCAGGAACAAGGCGAATGTTGGTGAAACCTGGGAGGCTCCCTCTCCCTGCAACACACAATGTTGGTGCAACCATGCCTGAAAGTCTAGGTGCTTCACAAATTCGTCTGAGGACCCACACATAGAGACTTAAAATTAGATGGGCTCAATCCAGTCTTGGTCTTTTAATATAGAAATTAAAATAGTATTTGCTCTTACATTGAGTTTATATGGGTTTTTTGAGTTCTTTCCTGCATGCACCTCAAGATGATCTTCCTCGTGCAAGCTATCAATCCTAAGATGAGAGAAATAATTCTTCTCTGCCTATATGTGGTTCAAACTCACAGTATTTCTTCTTCAGATCACCCAGTATGTCACGGCCTGTACTAAGAAGGGTGGAAAATGAGCAGTAAGTCAGTAACCATGGACTGGCAAGAAATTTAAAGAAACATTTTATTGAGGTTTTGGAACTTAAGCTTCTGGATCAATGTGGAATCAGCACTAGAAAATCCTTCCCTCTGGCAAAATCTGCTGGTACATCTGATTCCTCTTTTTTCTTCATTTCCATGCTGGAATGAAGAAAACTGAAACAAATGAACAAATTTCATTTTTATGCCAAAGTAGCATCCCTGAAATGTGGGGAAGATCTGAAAAAGCAGAAATCTGGTCTACAGTGAGGATATTCTAACACTCAGCTTGATCAGACTTTTGAGCTGAAATTCCCCAGTGTTTGCTAATGATGAAAAACTAAGTGAATACAAGCCAGGTGACTGAAGTGTAAGTGCTACATGAACACAAAAAACCATGCAAACTAAACTCTTTAAAGGTAAAAGTAAAAGAATACCTGTGTAGTGAAGTCGCCCCTATTTTTTTTCTCGTCTTTTTTTTTTTTTTTCTTAAAGCTATCAAACATATTTGGAATTGCTGTAATAATCAGTGATTACACAACAAAAGCGCATACCTGTTTCAAAGACATCACTACTACTTTATGAATGATGGTGAGATATGGGATTATTGAACTGGTAACCCACTGATTAGTCCTCTTTTTTTCCATTTTCCAAAGAGTAATTTATTCATGGGGTGGGAATCCTTGTCTGCATTTTGAAATCAAACCTCAAAAATGTAAGGCAAGTTGCTCATGTTGATATTCATGATTTGGGAATTGAAAGGTGTTTGTTTTTTCAGTCTCGTAAAAGTTGAATTTAATATTTTATTAAATCTGCAATAGTCATTCCTTTTTTTTGAACTGTGAACAAACATTAAGGAAAAATGACATAGACAATCTTAGGTCGAAAGGCTGAAGGAAGTAGCTGCACAAGTAAAATATGGGAAAAAATTTAAGATATTTAAATAATAGAAAATTCATCGGCAGTTTCTCTACGATAAAAGTAAGAGAACTCTACTTACATTAAGGCTAATTCCCTAGTGTGACTCTGGAAATCTTGTTCTTTTCACTGTACTTGGATGTAAAGCTATTTAAGAAAGTAACTTACCACTTCACTGTTGTGCAGTATGACACTGTTTCTACAAAAATCACCATTTCAGTAACTTGTTCCAGGAGAAATCCAATGAGCTAAACATCTTGAGTTACTCATTTTTACCTCTTCAACCACTATGACAAGTGTTTCTTGAACCTTGCTTAAAAGTTCTCTCATCCTTACAAGGCACCTGGAAGCTTACCAAATTCAGGCTATTTTGAGCTGTGAGTGGGTGGGAGGATTGGATTATCATGTTTGATGGATTATTGTCATGGTAATAAAGACCCAGTTAATCAGAGCATAACTCTGGCCTGGGTTGAGGTGAAAAGGCAAATGTGGTTTTATCAAAACGTTATCAGTGCCAGCATAGGAGTAACCAGGCAAATTATAAGAGGTGATGTGCTTAAATACAGGAAAGGGACACCAGCAGGATTAAAGAAACAGAGTAAATGCTGGACACTAATGGATAAAATAAAATAATGTAGTGACAATAAGAAAACTGGGGAATGACTTTTATCATGAATAACTTCACAGAGTGGAGTGAAATATGAGAAAGGCATGGCAAAATCAGTGATTAGAAGCTGAAGTCAAATTCAATTCAGAAAGAAGATATATTTAATGGGAAGAATGATTCATGCAAATTGTTGCAGGGAGTTGTCTAATTACAAAAGTAATTACCTTAATGCAAATTTGCCATTATTGGTCTCGGAAGTATGAAAGAACACATCAAGCTACCTTCTTTGAAGGTAAACTCAACTACAAAAAAAGGTACTACAAAATAAAATAAACATCTCTGCTGTTCTTTTCAAGTCCCTTATCTCAGAGTTCAGGGGAGACTGATCAGATACCAAATTTATTCTTATTCTAGTTATTTATACCCATAAATATGGTAGTTCATATTCAGGCCTCATAACTGGTACTCTGCCAATCAAAGGAGCACAGGTGTTACTGCTTGCTGCTGTTTCAGAGTCAGTAGACTCAGGGAGACATCTGTAGTTTTGCTTGCCTTTATGTGAGGAATAAGGAAAGATATATACATATATATGAAGTATGATAGATTAATACAGATGACGATTTAATACTACTAAATAAAATTATATATATAGTTAAACTAACTGGAACTATTATGGAAACCAGTCAGAGCTGCAGCTGTGGCAGAAAATATGCCTCTACAGAAGACACACAAGTTTCTTTAGAATAACAGTGGATAAGGTGGCAATTGCAAAAAAAGATACCTGCTCATTGTTAGAAAAACAACAGGCTGATTTTTAGAAGATCTGAAATGAAAGATTAAGTCTAGTACAAAATTTCATCTTATCAAAGAAGAAGGATGAAGCAGGCAGTGTTTTTTGGGGGAAGGGATGCTGTTGTAGACACACGCCAAGAAAGAAGGAAACTGTCTTTCCTTAACAGTTGTAGGCAGAATTTGTACCAGAGCCATGATACTAAGGCTGAATCACTAGAGGATGTGTTTAAAACAGCTTGGTCTATTCAAGTTTAGAAGAGCTGATGAACTGTAGTTTCAGTAGGGATGAAAAAAAAAAGGATTAAAAAAAAGAAGAAAAGCAAAACTAGAGCAAGGCTGGGGCAAGAGGGCCATATGCTGACTTTCTGAGTAGCCGTTTATGTGATAGTAAAGGTAAGAAGCTTTTGCCACTTATTTTTTGCTACTCTTTTATTATATGTGCATGTGGAAAGAAGTCAGAATGATATTAAACTGACATTCTGCCCCAACTGCCAGAATGTCTTGTTATGGCTTCAAAGACTGGATTCACACCGCAGCAGAAGGCACTGTCTGCTTTACTCACTTGCACACTAGTAAGGGCTCTTATACAGCCTGTGGGAAACCTGGGCTCAAATTCCTCTTCTGCTGTTGGAAGAAATGTAAGTCTTTTTCATTTCTGTGGTAAGAAGAAACTCAATTGCCAGACTGCAGGGTATTTTGAAATGGAGAACTTCTCAGTCTCTTCTGTTAGTTCTTTTTCACTTCACATGTCATACTTAAATGTTCTTCGAGTGTAGAACAAAAATAGCTATCTAGTTCCTTGAGCACCTGCCTGCAGGATGGAGAACCTCAGGTTTTTGGTGCTGTTTGACTTAATGACAGACACAAACAGGGTCTGTGTTAACTTGCTCTCCCTCTCACATGTGTGAGCCTTGGTGCTCTTCTCACCAGGGCTGTTTTTCAAGGCTGCACCACTGGTGTTCCCAAAGGATGAACCTGTAGATGACACACAAGGGTGAAACCACTTGATGGCATTCAAACTGCATCTCTGGCCAAAGAAAATTACTGGTAAACTTTGTTTTGCACATGTGGAACACTTTGGACTCTGTTTTGCAAGTGTCAGCTATATTTACTAGCTTCCCAGCTCTTGCACATTCTTGCCTGTTCATTCTTTCTCCAGTCTGACTCCTAATCTCTATAATTGACCAGTATTATTTTTTTGTGTTAAATTCCATCTTCTTTTTATCTTCTGTTGGTATTATTATGTCATCCTTAAAATGACCTGACTTTGTTTCTGTCATTGCTGTTTGTAGTACAAGTCTCCAGAAAACCAGCAGGCTCTAACATTATCATTACTTTTTTTGATATACAGACCTCAGAGACTGGTGGAAAGATCCAGGGGTGATTGCAAAAAAACAATCTCTCTAATCTACTGAGGTTTGTTTCACATGTTTTCTTTAAAGTAGTTACTAATTTCTAGGATGTAAAAAAAGTTTATTATTAAAAATTTGAGCTGACTATACCATTCTAATAAACTATTCCCGCTTCACCTTTCATTTTATGCAGAAATCAAATTGCAGATCTCTGTCAGAAATGAGTTCTCTCAGCAGGGTGCAGAACAATAATTATTCATGCCAGGACTGCGGTGATAGACATTACTCATAACGACTCAAATTAATCATACGGCATATGATTGATGATGAGTACATCAAATTGTGTGGTGTGGACACATGAGGATATTGCTAAACATGTCTTTGATCCAAAATCAGAGGTGACTTTTTGAGAGAGGTCAAATCATTTGGCTATTTTGTTTAGTCATTAGTATGGATCCACACATCAAATAAAGGCAAAGTCACTTCATTTTCCACTGACAACTTTAAAATCTCTGAAAGAAGAATCTAGAAACATTACTGGTTTGCCATAGAATATTGCCAGTGAAACGTGCCTGCATGCCAGCATGAGGTTGTGTGCTTAAGATCTACATATGGGTCTTAAGATTTTACAAGTGATTTCTCAAGTAAAAGGAAAATTTAACAAATAAAGACAAAAGTAAAACTAACTCCCCACTTTAGGATTATCTTGATTAGGTAGAAGACAGATCTGAATCTCCCCCTTTTGAGTCATTTTTTTCCTTAGCCATGTGTTGTTAGCTGATAATGAAGGGTCAGATTGATGCCTAGGTTTATCTGTTCTCACTGAAGCACTGTGTCTCCACATCATCTCCACAGATTTTGAGTTTGCCACAGGATGGAGAATAAAGGCTTTTCATTTAGAATTCCTTTATTTTTCATGTCCTCTGCACACATGAGGAGGGTGTGAAAGTAATCTTGGCTCTCGCTCCTCAACATGGCAGTGAGCTGAGCTGAGCTGGCAGGGGTGGTAAATAATCTATACTATAGAGCATTTGCAGGTTACTTTCTTTCTGGAACGAGTAGGCAGTCGAGGCTGAGAAAGGGGTTGGAACTCTCTGAGTCACAATTTCTTCCCCAGCTTGCTCTGGAGGTGCTATAACTACTTGCTGTCCCAGACATGGGCAATTGAACAGAGGCTCAATTTGGCCCTCAATAAAGAAGAAATCATGAGTCTGAGAAAAATTGTTCCATTTCATGAACCAATTTTCTTATGAGAAGACACAGCATATCCACAGAATTTCTGCAAACAGCATAGAAGACAGATGTATATTATCTGTGATAAGAGGAAATGGCTGAATTGCTTATTGCAAAAAAATTAGTTTCCTTGATGACTCATTATTTCAAAAATTGCCTGTCAACTTAATAAGTGGACTTTATTATTATTATCGTCATTTATTATTTCTATTACAGTAGTACTCAGGGGCTGCAGTCAAAAACTGGGGTTTCATTGTGCTAACCACCATGTACAAATAAAATCTCTGATGGTCCCTGCCCCAGGAAGCTTACTGTTTTGAATCCCCAAACTGCAAAAATTTTGAGCGTATTTTTTTATTTCAAATCTCTGAGTATGTATTTTAGCAAATAAACTGTTGACAATTTTTCCCGCTGAAGGATTCTTTTCTTTTAAACCAGAGGAAATATCTGGAAAATGTAAAACCATTAAAAAGGATCCGAATTCCTGTTTGTCCTTATCAGACAGTGTCATATTAAAGTGCATTTGATTAAGAAATCTGCACAACTAGTTAAAGTACTGACATTGAATTCATTAGTTCCAAATCTTCAAGAGATACAGAAATAGATTGATTCTAAAATAATTAATTTAGGTTGTCAAAACACACATGGTCAGTATGTACACACATATATATATATATACAGATGCACACACACATAATATATAAAAGATACATTTGGTGGGTAATTTGGTAAGTAATAAGTTCATAGAGTGCTAGAATGGCTTAGGTTGGAAGGGACCATAAAAATCATCTGATTTTGACCCCTATGACAGGGACAGGGACACCTTCCTCCAGACCAGGTTGCTCAGTGCCCCACCCAACCTGACCTTGAACACTTCCACGCCTGGGACATCCACAGCTTCTCTGAACAACCTGTTCCAGTGCCTCACCACCAAGAAATCCCTCCTAATACCTAATCTAAACCTTCTCTCTTTCAGTGTGAAACTGTTCCCTCTTGTTCTGTCACTCCAGACCCATGCAAAAAGCCTCTCTCTACTTTTCTTGCACGCTCTCTTCAGCTACTGTGAGGCTGCAAATAGGTCACCCAAAGCCACCTCTTCTGCAGGTGAAACAATCCCAGTTCTCTCTGCCTTTCCTTCTAGGAGAAGTTCTCTATCCCTCTGATCATCTTCAAGGCCCTCCTCTGGACTCACTCCAGCAGGTCCATGTCCTTCCTGTGCTGGCACCCAGAGCTGATGCAGCCCTGCAGGTGGGGTCTCAGCAGAGCAGAGCAGAGGGGCAGGATCCCCTCCCTGGCCCTGCTGCCCACGCTGCTTTGGATGCAGCCCAGGACACGTTCGGCTCTCTGGGCTGGGAGTGCCCATGGCTGGGTCATGTCCAGCCTCTCACCCAGCAGCACCCCCAAGACCTTCTGGGCAGGGCTGCTCCATCTGTTCATCCCCAGCCTGTGCTGATTCCAGGGATTGCCCCAACCCAGGTGCAGCACCAGCACATGGTCTTGTTAAACCTCATGAGGCTCCCATGGACCTGCTCCTGGAGCTTGTCCAAGTCCCTCTGGATAGGATCCTGTCCTTCAGGCGTGTCAACCACCCCACTCAGCTTGGTGTCATCTGCAAGCTTGTTGAGGGCGCACTCAATCCCTCCATGTCCTTTATGAAGATATTAAATTACACAGGCCCCAATACAGATCCCTAAGGGACACCACTTGTTACTGATATTACATTGATACTCTAAATCATTGGCCACTATCCTCTGGATGTGACCATCCAACCAATTCCTTATCCATCTAACAGTCCATCCATTTAATCTGTCTCTTTCTTAACAAATTTTTTTTAGCACTATCACATTAAAAATATAGCATTAAATGAAGGCACTCAATACTGGGACCAGTAGAGAAATGATTAACCAACCATTAGATATAGGAAAAAAACCCCAGATATTTTAATAGATGTTGAATAATAAGCAAATCATTAGGTATTGTGTCATGATGGTTTTGCTGCTTTACCTGTATTTTTAGTAGTAACTATATCTCCATAACTCCCACCTTCATATCTTGTCCATTATTTTTTCCTGCTTAATTTGGCAACTGTAATTGACGATAATTTCAGAGTCACTGTAGCTTCTTAAAGTAATTCATATCACATTCACCTAGCAGTATGAGCTGCCCACTCCTTGTATTTCAATGAAGCTTTTCAAAGAGAACATTTTGTTAGGACTTTATTCACCACTTAATTTAGCGTGCTTAAAAATCGTCTTGATAGTCTATAGAAATAATGGTACACCAGTGTTAAAACAGTCTATTGGCAGAAGTGGAACCTCAGTTATTTGCCTCAGGCCTGAATTTAACATTTTCCTTTTATATTAGTCTATTTTGATGTTGGGTAGTCTATTTCTTAAAAATGTAGAATTCAAAATCACAGAGGCAGAAGTTATTCAGTAGTTTCTCTTGAAATGTGCAAGTGCGATGTTTTTAAATGAAAATTTAAGAGCTGCTTTCCCGTCTACTTTATATTCCTGTATAGTAGGCTATCAAAGCTTGTTTTGTGGCATTTCCTAAGAGCAAACGAGGAGAAATTCCTAAGACTGGTGAGTTATAATTTTCTAGACTCTAATTGAACTTTTAATTAGCATTCCAACTCTAGAGTATCATTTTCTCTTGGTCTTCCTTAAAGGCTATTGCTCCTTCCAGTCAATTACGCTTTTCTTTTTTTCAATTGGCTTTTTTTAGTGAAGAGTCATTTACTTATAAAATTAACTGCCCTGTCCCATAAAATTCATTGCAATACAACACACTGTGCATCACCGACCTGCCCAAGGTAGTGCCACAGACCTCAGGCAAAGGTGAGAATGGAACCTTACAACTTTATAAGGATTTAATACCAGCATCATAAATGCCTGGATATTTTCTTCAGTATGACTTTTTAATAAGAAGGGGATGGAAAATGCTCATGAATTGGTTCAGAAACCAAGAATTTGTTCTGATCTGTAATGTTGCTTCAGTGTACATTAGCTGCATATTTTGCTGCTCTATTAAAACATTTAATTATGGTGAATGTGTTTATTCCTTGATGTCTGAAGGGCAACCATGTAATTCTGGTATAGATATTAGAAAATTGTTTTCCAGGATTTTTCCAGTAAAAGTATCCCCCCTTCCAAATATTTTTGACTGTCTTTTTATCTGTACTTCTCAATTAGTTTTGAAGGATGTCATTGTGTACCCTCAGCCTGGGAAGTGAAGTAATCAGGTAATATTCAGAATCACTGGGCTGTGTAATCTGATTATGAATGTTTACCTTGTGATTCTGCCATAAAGGAGAATCAAAGCTGTGGGAAGGACACACAGAGAAAAATACCAAAATGGGCTCTCAGAAGTTTATTCTTCTGAAATGCATATTCTTAACACAAGCCAAGTTTGTAAAAACAGAGATTAAAAACAAAAAACCGTTTGTGATTCATAGTAAAGCTTCTCTTTTAGAGAACATAACAGATCAGGTAAGTAATTCTTCTGTCTTTATATTTTCTGCTCAAGCTTGCTCGAAGCTACCTTATGAAATGTGAAGCTACCACAGGGGAAAGAATCAAAATATTTGGAAGAAATTTTGGTTAATTTTTTTGGGCAGGTGGCTACTAGCCAAGCAATCATTTCTATGAAGCACTGGTGCTGCCTGATGCTGTACAGCAGTAGCAGAAGAATGTTAGATTGTTTGTGCTCACAGTGGTTCTGTAAGAGATTAAGACTAGGGATAAGTTAGAAAAGAGTTAAAATGATGATTTAGAGACAATGAGAAAAATCTAAGGATCTCATAAAAGCCGTAGGCAAGATAGGGATTGGATAGAGACAAAGAGTTGGAGAAGAATATGGAAGTCTCATTGAAAAAAACCTTCCTCAGAGATATGAGCTCCTAGTTATTCTGAAGATTAACCTGCATTCATGACAGCAGTATGTATTTTTTATAATGTAATTTTTTTAATTAAAAAAATCATGTGTGTTTGAATAATGCCAAGAAAACTAGATTGAGAACTATTAAGGTTTGTTTTATAGGCTACCAGTTTCCATATCTACTGATATCAGTGATGATTCAGTTACCCTCTTACACAAAAACAATTTACAAAGTTCTATTTTTGCTTGCAGAACCTGACGGTATTTTTATAGGGTGGCTATGATTCAAGAGAGAATGCATCTTGCCATCAGCAAGTGAAGGCAAAGTGGGTGGGAGAGAGGAGGGAAGGGGAAGAGCTGTCATTCATTCCTTTATTCAGTGAGTATAACACAGGGCAAGAAAGAAGCAAGAAGGCACCATGGTTCTGTGATATGACTGCAAATCCAGTAACTTCTGGAGCTGTTCCTGGTATGCTGCAAAACGCACTAAGATTATCTGAATTTGCTGGTCTGACCCTATCCCACAACTCACAGTATCTATACCAGGGATACATACCGTGCACTACTGAGGGTCCTGGTTATCGTTTCTGGCTAATGACATGATCCAAAAGTGACAGGGAAGCTTTGTGTTATCTGGAGTTTCACACATAGTAGAACAAAAACGTGCAATATCTGTTGTGACTCATGCTTACCTGGTTTAGGTTGCACTGAAACCCCTCATGAGAAACGCCCTGCAACCTTCACAGTCTGGATCAAGCCTAGCTGCCAGGGAAGTCTAAATGCAGTTCATATTTCTGTGGTCATTGCAATAAAAATATTACAGTCATGTCCTTCCACTGAAGTCCTGATGACTGACAAACTCTCTGCTGGCTCCAACACTGCCTCTTCTCCTTGGGAAGAGATAGTGCAGCTGAATAGAGCTGAGACTTCATTTGTTGAAATCACTCCAAGCTCTCCTCCTATGCTGGCTAATTTCTTAATGCCTGCAAGTTTTCTTCTCTCACAGAGACCTCATTAATAATAATGTTTTATTTATTTATTACTATTATTTCCTGCAGGTATATGCCAGCTCAGGAAGAGAGGTTTTCAGTAGGAATTAATCTTTGCCTTTTGGTAGTCTAAAGTTTTCATTGCTGACTTCTTGCCTTCACTAATCACTACTTTCCATGACTTCTATGAACTGCCTTGAATTCTATTAAATATAACACATGAGAATATCCTGAATGTAGCATTTGACTGAGGGGTGCTGTTTAAATAATTACCATTTACAAATAATTAAAGAATGCAGAACAAAAACAATGACAAAAAAATCAAGGAAATTGTCTTTTGGAATAGGTACTGTTTTGACTTTTATCAGACAAATGAAAATTTTTGGGGTTATTTTAAAGCAGCATTAGTAAAAGCAAGTCATAAGTATAGAGAGGCTGAATCATCAGAGAAGGTGTGAGTGCCTGGACATGTAACCAAAATTTTGAATAGACATGTCAATGAAAAAAATCTATCATGCATATCTAGCATTAGGTGGAAAAGCAAAATTGCCAGTTTTTAAAGGCAAGGATAAATACAATAATACGGGAATCCCTTGAGGTTTAACAAGACCAGGTGCTGGTGCTGCACCTGGGTCGGGGCAACCCCCGGAATCAGCACAGGCTGGGGATGAACAGATGGAGCAGCCCTGCCCAGAAGGTCTTGGGGGTGCTGCTGGGTGAGAGGCTGGACATGACCCAGCCATGGGCACTCCCAGCCCAGAGAGCCGAACGTGTCCTGGGCTGCATCCAAAGCAGCGTGGGCAGCAGGGCCAGGGAGGGGATCCTGCCCCTCTGCTCTGCTCTGCTGAGACCCCACCTGCAGGGCTGCATCAGCTCTGGGTGCCAGCACAGGAAGGACATGGACCTGCTGGAGTGAGTCCAGAGGAGGGCCTTGAAGATGATCAGAGGGATAGAGAACTTCTCCTAGAAGGAAAGGCAGAGAGAACTGGGATTGTTTCACCTGCAGAAGAGGTGGCTTTGGGTGACCTATTTGCAGCCTCACAGTAGCTGAAGAGAGCGTGCAAGAAAAGTAGAGAGAGGCTTTTTGCATGGGTCTGGAGTGACAGAACAAGAGGGAACAGTTTCACACTGAAAGAGAGAAGGTTTAGATTAGGTATTAGGAGGGATTTCTTGGTGGTGAGGCACTGGAACAGGTTGTTCAGAGAAGCTGTGGATGTCCCAGGCGTGGAAGTGTTCAAGGTCAGGTTGGGTGGGGCACTGAGCAACCTGGTCTGGAGGAAGGTGTCCCTGTCATAGGGGTCAAAATCAGATGATTTTTATGGTCCCTTCCAACCTAAGCCATTCTAGCACTCTATGTTCTGATTCTCACTAATCATGCAGGAATAAAATAACTTAAAATCCCCTATGCTTTTGCCAGAAATGCTAAGATTCTCTTTACACTATATAAACAGCTGACTAATTAATCTTGATTGCCTTGTAAAAAGCCCAAATATTTTTCCATTATTAGATTTCCTACCTAAAGATCTCTGCAGATGGTTATATGCCTAAGTTTTATCACCACATTTGCTTAATGTGAGATATTGGGGGTTTATTTTTTTTAACATTGATTTCTGTTGTAAAAGGCTGATGGATTTGAAATTCACACTTGGATTTTTATCTCCTTGAATGATATAAGGTGTTGACTAATTCTAGATTATTTTTCTGTATCAGATTCTTGGGCTTTTTTATCTTCATCTAAACACCATTAATCTTCCAGTGGTTCCATCTCTGTGTTTTAGACTGGCAAAATTTTGTGTCTTCTGTCTTCTCTCTTTGCTGTGTATGTACATTGATGTTTGTATAACATATATTTTTACATTTAAATAAGACTGGTAATGTTTCTTTAACTTTCTCTAACTCTGATATTGTTAATTTGGACTCACATTTCAAATCAGAAACCTGATTTGACCATGAGGGCTGCAACTTTATTTGTAACCAAAGATAACTGTAACTAATTTGTAATATAAGATGTGCCAAGACAGGAATAAAGACTTAATAACTTATTATGGGTTAATAAATGGAGTTCTTTGGGGAAAGGTTAAATAGGCAGACAACAACAGAAAAGTTATAGGGAGGCATATTTTCTGTACTTTTGCTAAAATCTCCAGAGGATGCTTACCACTGTCCTCTGAATTGGGTGATTTTCTTAGCACTTAGACCCTTTGTTCTCCTACTAGTGTTTTCATTTCTCAGGTGTGGCCACTGATGTTATGAGACATCTTTGGTAGACATTCTTCTTCGCAACTTCTGCCTCCTTTACTCTTACCTGACCTTGTGCTTAGTGTTTTTTCTCTATCAGGGAATGGACACTAATTCAATAGTTGAAGGCTATCATATCACAATAGCTTTAGCTAGATACTTTTGTTTTCTCACATCCTGTCTATTCCTACCACTAGGGCAGTTATCTCAAAATTGATTTTACTTTTCTGCTTCCAAGTGCCAAGTTAAACTGAAGTGCCTCTGAAAACACTGAACCATAGCAAATACCCTGCATTTCTTTGACTAATTTATTTCAATTGTTAATGTTTAGTTTTCTAAGCTCATTGTTACAGCATTAGTTTCAAGGGAGCTCAGCAGCTGTCTGTTCCCTGTCCCACAATACTGTGATTAAAATATTGTTTCCACTGTGGCCCAGTAAAAGGCCCAGTTTCACTGATATATGTTGTGATATATTCCCTCCCTTCTGCTCATCTGCCTTTCTGGTTTTACCATTCTTATTATTTTTTTAAAGTATCTATAGCACAACCAACTGCAATTAGATCTTTACCCTCCAAGTGACTCAAACCTTCTGTCATGCAGCTTGCCTATTGATATAACATCTGCTGTACAGAATGGTTACATCCTATATTTAGTAGGTTTAAACCATTATGACATAGAAATCTCTTCATTTCGACTCCAGCAAGCTGGGGAGTCAAATTCCATTTCTGTGCATGAGTAAGAGGCAACATCCTTATATGCTTCCTGTTAAAGAATTTCTGGTCATCTGGGATAAATCTCAAGTTCTTGAAAACTTTGAGCGAAGCTGGAACTAAGGTTTGTTTTAGGGCCACATAAACTGAGTCTCAGTGCTGGTGATAATTTCATTTTTGTGATACTTTGATTCCAAGATCACAAATGCCGATGAAAAAACTAACACGCTTATCCCTGCATTCTTACTGTCTGTGACAAGAAATTCTACATGAAACAAAGAAATACCTCCCTGGAATGGCAACTAACTGACTCCAACATCTAGAACAACATAACTGATACTCTTCAGATCATGATCTACCAGTCTGCTTTTTCTCTCAGGCTGAGGTAAATGCTCATGGTGAGTCTGGATTTACTGAAACTCTGAGACTTGCTCACTTTGAACCTCATCTGGTATTCTGAAGAAAGGGTCAAACCGTGGGGGCCAAGTCAAGTAGCATGTACTTAATTTTTCTTACCTTTTTTTTTTTTTTTTAAGATTTTACTAGTTTTGAAATTATACTTTACTTTAACCTTTTGAGTATGTACCTTTCTTGTTTCTCAGAGATGCCCCCTAGCTTTCAACTTAATTCTATTTTTAATTTATAAATAGCAAAGACCAAAACCATAAGATGCTCTAGTGCAAGATTTAAAATCAGATTGAAGGGAAAGCAAAAGGAAGAAGGTGTAGTGACAGATAACTTTTAGTTTAAAATCTTCCACTTTTTGTGTTTTACAAGCTTTTTTAATTTCTTTTGTTGACTTGTGGGTGCATAATGCACAAAACCACTTGTGCCAATGGTTAGAATTCAGATTACAGAAAAAAGAACAAATATCCACCCTCATTTGTTCACTACTGTTCCTGCTCACACAGAGAGGGTCAGTGTTAGAAACAAAGTTAAAAGACCCTTGCTGTGGTTTTAAGGAAACACTGGAAAATGGAGCCACAATGACATCGTTGCTGGTTCTTAGAGATCTCCCTTCCTCTCTCTCAACAGAAAAATATCACCTTTTCATTACAGTTTAAAAATAGAGCTATCTAGTCAGTTGGTGTTACAGACTCCCATGCCATAGCTTTTAAGATCTGTTAAGTCCTGATACTTTTGCTTAAGTCAGTGAGATCCCATTTTTCCTGTGCTGGAATTTCTCTCATCCCCATCAATTTTATGCTGACATGGTTTAAAGCTGTACTACTGATGATTTACTACACCATTACAAAGACAAGAATTAGGTTTCAGAGAGATTTCTCATCTCTTCTTGGAACAAAACTATCACACAGTAGCCATAATTTTGATTAATTCAATAAAATATGCAAGATCTTCATTAGCTGGCACAGGTCCTTTGGAGTAAATAAAAGTCTGTGTAATTTGATGTCAACTGGTCTAGCTCCGTTTCCAGCAATAGACTTGTCCTTGTTTATAGCAGTTGAGAATTTAGCTTACTGTTCTGGCACAAACAAATGCTATTATTTTGTACCACTTTTATTTTTAGGTTGTTGTTGAATCTCTTGTAGGTTGCTCAGAAGTTTCTACCTATTTAATCTATCTGCTTTGCTTGCTGTGAGTCTGTTCCTCAAAAAATGTCTAAGGCAGGGCAGCAGCCCACACATAAGCACAAGCGAGACAGAAGGAGAAGGAGTGAAAACAAGAAGTCAGTGGAGCACTGCCAAGTTTCACTAGTTGAGGATCTGCTCTGAAACATTTTCAGTGCTTCTCTCAGTCTTGCTAATGCTGGTATGTAGCTTGAGTCTTTGGTTTGAGTCCTTTGGGAAATACACTAGCAATAAGAATAGAAAAGCAATTTAGGTGGCATCTTTGATCATCATTGCTGTCAATCAACCCAGGGCTTGGCATTAACATATGCTCTTCAGAGAAAAAACTAATCTACTCCATTTGGTAACAATTAGAAACATTAATATGACAGAAATGAGACTGAAAACCTGAACTTTTTTTCATTGGAAGCCTGTAGAATGATAGGAAAATATTTTTAAAATACAGTTTTCATTTTCAGCTTCCAGGAGTAACACTAATGCTAGTGGAATGGTCTATGTTACTTTATTTAAAGAAAATCTGATTTCCAGATTAGATTTCCTGTTTTTAGCGCTGTTTTATTTTAAATTTTAAGCTAATATAGTAAGAGAATAGAAACTGAAATAAAAATAAAACAATCAAATCTACATTAGTCTACAGTAAGTCTACAATAGACTTATACTTTAGTTTTCAGTTCACTGTTTTTACACGTTCATGTTTTGAGTCCCTTCCTCCAGAGTCAGACTGAGAACAATTCTCTAAATCTCAATTTTCTTCCAGAAATGGAAGAAATATATGGTATTTAGTTCTAACTAGCCCCTTTATAATTTTTAAGGCTGAAAAAGGATCTCTATTGTTGAATTACTTAAAACCCAGGGATTGTAGACACTAAAATGAAAAATAATTTATTTTATATTTTTCTCTGATTATATATGTATATATCTTCAGTTCAGACACTGATCTATCTGCATTGATCTCTAAGCATTCTTAAAACCATGATTTCTTTCAGATCACACATGCACTGAACAACGTGTTACATCACACTGAACTGTGTGTTATGACATAGATGACTCAACCATATAAAACAAGCATGTTCAATGGCTTCACTAATAAGAAAACTGCAAGAATGCCAGTTCTGAGTTTAACTGAATTTCTCTTTTAGTCAGAGGTTCTCCAGAAACCTAGTGCCATGAAAAAAGAAAGGAAACTAATCAGAATCACTATTCAGTATGTATTTTGAATTACATGTGTTTATTTTCTTCACAGAACATGAATATTAAAAAAATAAGTGTAGAGGATAGTTAATAAAAAGAGTGACTGTTTCATGATCACTTTCAATACTTTCACACTTGGATGAAAATTATTGACATAGATTATACTTTCAGTATAATCTTGGATCTGGTAATCATCAGAAGAAATTATTGAGAGAGTGTACCACAATCCACAATCTTCAAGCAAGACAGTGTACTTCTTTGGAAGACATGCTGTAGGTACAGAGAAATATGGAAGCATGCTGGGATCTGCTCTGCAGGAAATCCAACAGGACAGTCAAAGCACTCTCTTCTGAGTTTAATTCTGAGAAACTGCGAGTCACACTTTATTCCCCCCAATCGACAATTCTTGTATCTCACAGTTAGAGACTTTTGTGTTATACTATTTCCACGGCAGAATAAAATTGAAAGTGTTGCATGACACGTACTAAACAGAATGTGTTAAGATGTCTGTCTTAGTTACCCAGAAAAAAAATCTGGAGTAACTGAAGAATTTGGCTCATTGATTTAAGACTTTACACTTACCAAAATGTAAGGCAAGTGTAACAGAAGAAGTATCAAAGTCACTTGGAGTTAATCTGTTTTAGGTAAACTGATACAATGTTGTTAAATCGTGTTTATAAAAACCCACAAAGGGCTTAAGAGAATTGGTAAAGAGAACTCAAAAACATGGTCTGTGGTGTTTTTTTCTTTTTAATGAGTCACAAGAAGAGTTGTCCTTTCTAAATATTCTTTTACTTCCAACTGCCTAGCCTAGTGCCTACTGACGTGATGCAGAGACTTGGCAGAGCATAAATATTTTTTAAAACTTACTCATTAACACCTTGGGCCCATCCATCAGCGTGACTGACATCAAGAGACAATGCATTTTTTTTTTTTTTTAAATAGGACACAACATGTACAAAAGGCTTTCTGTGGGCTAATGAGGCACACCTGACAGATGTGTGAGTCATTTGACACAATGGGTGGTATTCATGAACATGATCACCTCAGCATAACATTCCTCTTTATTTTTTGAATCCCCTTTTCTTTAAAATAAAAGGAATTTATTATTTAACTGCACAGGATTCAAAGCAAAGTAATTTATATGCTCCATCCCTGAGATGCTACTAATAATGATGTTCATGACATTATCTGAAATTTTATTAGGAAAATAATAAGAACTTCCTGAACTGTGTCTAAGAGATAGACTTCATGCGTTCCATGCCATGCACTTTATATTATTGCACCAAATGAATCCAGTAAAGACTAATTGACATGAGTGAGTAACATAGCAGTGCAATAAAGATAACTTGTCACCTTTTGCTCATCTGCTCAATGTTGTCTCTAAAGGGCAATAGGTTTCATTATATTCTGCTGTATTTCATGGAGATTCAGCAGGCAAATTATGCAAAATTGAGGGAATCACTGTGGGTTTTAAAGTAGCATTACCTTTACAACAGAGGAAAACCAACAAAATGCCCAAAAGAAGGTATCTCCTGGTTGAAAAAAAGGTCTATTAAAATAGACATTATGTCTCTGGAAGTTTTAAAAAATTTAATCTGTCTTTTAAGTGATTTGGCAGCCTTTTGCCAAATATTCCAGAAGATTCCTCTGCCTATCTATAGTAACAAGGTTGGCTGTATTCTGTGACTTGCCCTGTGAACTCAGGATGTTCAAGTCAGCCTGAGCCATATTCATATTCATCATGTGTGTCCAGCCCTACTCCTCATCCCCCATCATGTGTTTTCTGTACTTTTTCTGATGGTTCTTGTAGCTCTACCTAATGAATCTTATCTTGATCCAAACAGTGGCATGTTTTCTTATGCTGTATCTCTGACATGAAGCAGTTACCTTCTGCAAAGGTTACAAACCCATTTCCTTCTATTGACCTGAGCACTAGGCACGGGTAGCCACAGTTTATTTTGCAGGACTGAACTCTCTTCTGCTGTGGGTGATGAAATCCTGACTGCACAGGATATACTGTTACCCAGAGCACTCATTTATATTTGAGGCAATTGAGGGTTGAGAATTAATAGCTTGTAGAATAGACTGGAGACCAGATGACATTGCAAATTATTTAGCTATCATTCTTGCAAAATGTTGTAGTGGGGTCTGGTGGCTGCTGTGTTCTCAGAAGGCTCTTGAAGTAGAACTGAGATATTGAGGAACTGTTCCATCAATCTGCAAAATCAGAAAGCATCCCTGTAGGTGATATTACCCTTACAGTCCAAGAAAGCTATGGAAATTAGGAAAGATATTTGTTGTCACATAAAAATAGTTAGAGAAGACCAGGGTAAGTAGGATGCCAGAAAAATGGTGTTTTATTTAGCACAGTTTTCTAGCAGTCAGAGCCAAAGGTGCTGAAGAACAGTAATATAGGCAGAAACACAAAATTACTAAAGCAGCCGGGAGAGTGGCACACCACCTCAATGGTTACAGTATCCAAAGCTTCATCTTCCCTCTGGATCTCTTTTCCCTAGGTGCAGAGCAATCCAGGCATGGAACAAAGGGTGACTGCCTAGATCTGTTAAGATTTTTTAGCTATTGAATTTCTAGTTCCAATGCCTATAGTATCTGCAGGCTGTAATAGAATTTCAGGAATGTTTGGGGGAAAATTCTTTTGCAGAAGCCTTAATACTTAATTTGGTACCCAGGGAAGATTCAACAAGATAAGAGGCATGTGACCTTTATCCCCAGAGGATCAGCACAGTGGTTCCTGCTAGGTCCCCCACTGAAAGCAGCACATGCATTTGTTTCTACAAAAATTAGTCCTTTGCACTTCAGACTTGCTTGTTGACATTATACAAAAATTCAGTACTTAATCTTATGACAGAAACAGTCAAGGTTTTGCTGTTCCCCCTTGCTTCCTGCCATGCCAGAAGGTTTCTCTACAGCAGTTCCTCCCAGAGTCACTGGGAGTGACACCCGGTCTCTCACGCTTCTCTTCAGCATTTTGGGCTTAGGTTGCAGTACTGTCTTTGTAGCCCTTATTTGCTGGACAGCTGGTCTCATTTAGAAGCCTGTAAAGGGAAGTACACACAGTCCATACAATATTTCTGTTTCTTGGTGTTTCATACATGTATGTGCAGGAGGTTTTGAGAATCCTGGCAATTATCCAAACAAATTAGAGGATGTTCTAAATTATGCAGATGATACACCAAAATCTCACCTAGAGCTAATCTGACCAATTAGGTTCCTTACTATATGAAAAGGATTCAGAAGGGGGTAAATGGTATCACTCACAACTCACACTGATGTTCCAGAGCCTGGTAGGGTACTGGAGCTGATTCTGTCACACGTGTGAGGTTGTTCTTCTGTTTGTTTCCAAGGTCCACTTCTTGTTTGATTGCATAAACTGTTTATATCCACTTCAAAAAATAAACAAGGGCAGAGTTTTCAGAGCATTTCAAGAGAGTGCAAGGCCTAAAAGCTGAACATCTGAATTATTGAAGATAACATTTTTGACTTGTCCATAGTTCCTCCTAGCAAGATGTTACTAACCTTGGAGCACTGTCCTGTGTTCTGGGAATGACAGTGGCACTGGTATCAGCTTACTTCAAATCACATTGACTACCCTTTTGGTAAAAGCTTCAGAAAGATGTGAGATAACTTTTTTTAGAGATTGATGTGTGAGAAAGAACAGAGTAAGAGGGATCAGCTGTGACTGAATTTGGTACAGTTAGAGGTGGAGAAGCTGGGGCTTGGACTTTTTAGCAGTGAAACTAGACCTTTAAAGCCTCATGTTGTTTTTGGCAGACATTCTTCTCCTCCCCATCTTATTTACACTCCCTGCTCACGTCGGCTTCTTTTTGCAGTGTGTTATTTGCAGAGCAGAGCTTCTTTACACTTCCTTCTGCCAGCTTCCAGATGATCATGAGCCACAGAACAGTCACCCAGAAACCTGTCACCACTGGAATGGTGCACCAGAATGGAGAATATGGAGTTGGACCGCAAACCCTCTACAACAGGCTGCGGAAGAGGCTGAGTCAGCCCCTTGCTCAAAAGGCCATTATAGCATTCAGTTGCTGATCTGCTTGCCATGTGTGATAGCACATTGCTGCTAAAATGGCATATTGGCCCTAATCCTGAAAAGCTTTCAGACATGTATGCATTCAGTGAGATAAAGAACTATAGAGACAAGCCTATGTTTTCTATAAGGACGTCATATTGATAAAAAAAGGATAGGTGCAGTGATCTCAAAGTATTTTATGATATAAAAGTATGAGCAAGAGTAGTAAGGCACATATATGTGATTTGCACACGCACTCACACACACACACACATATATATACACACATGTGTATATTGCATCTCTGTAAATGAATGGCATTACCATGGGGATGAGACCCACAAATAGCAGCACTAACAAATTTAGCTTGCTATTTTTGTGTCTTTCATTCCTGAACAGCCAGGGAGTAGATTGATAAATCCTCAAATTTATCTTTGAAAATCATCTCCAAATAAGTAGTCCGTGAAGCTCATTTGACAGGGTTACTTACATGATCACCTCTTTATCAATCCACTGAGGATGAGCGTTAGTTCTAGACTTCAAACTAGCAAGGCTAGTTCTTTAGCCCAACCTGTAGCAGTTTATGCTCTCAACTCTCAAAATTATTTAGCACTGAGGACACTGTGCAAAACTCTTAGAACTGCAGAGAATTTTTATTCTGCATCTGACTGAGAGTGTGACATTAAATTTCATACAATATCATATACTTCACACTGCTTAGTATACAGCAACACATATGGAGAAGGATTGGGAACTTGAGACTCCTTGCAGCTCGATGAGCACACTAACCATACTGTACTGCTCTTGCAGTCTTTGCTGTCAATGTGAATCAAGAATTCCAGTGATAGACTTACACAACTACAAGGTCTGAGCTACATAAATATAAATGAATTACATATAGGCATGTCTGTCTGCTGTGCATGTATCTGTATTTTATATATAGATACATATGTAGATTAACTCATGAGAATGTTTTCATTTTACCAGTTTAATTGTCTTTTCCTTCAATGAATCCAATGCATAAATACTAATAGTATGTTGCATGGTATGTCTGTCTGTGTGTTCAAAATCGTTCAGTGAAAAAGAGGGAATTTTGAAAGTAGAAATTGGCTTGAGAAATCCTATTTTTTAGCTGATTAATCTGATAACTCTTAATTTTTGGTTGGAGTAAGCAGTGTTTCCTGGTGAAGAGGGATCAAATGGGTTTTTGCCTCATTAATGCCTTAATACCACCTGATGCAGTATGTACTTTTCAGGCCATGTTTTCTGTTTTGCAGTTCTGTGATTTTACAGCTGGTACACTCCAGGCTGTCTGTCTTCCCATGCTGAGTCCAGTTTGTCCATCTTCCTACATCTTGGTGTATGTGCAACACCATTCTTGTTGTTTGGGGAATTTAACAATCTGTTTTGTTTCTCAGATAGTAGGTGCTCCTGGTGCTCAGGGGTTAGTAATTTCAAATACGGCTGGGTTCATTGCCTAGAAAATATGGTGGGAAGTTCTGAGTAATTTTTTTTTTCCTCCAGGTGAACTCTTCAATGCTTTAGCAAAATATTCAGATCCTTGTGTTTTAGAATTTCTTCAAAGACAGACAACCTTTTTTTCTTCTGACTGATGTTCAATATACACAGCTATTGGGTAGAAAAAAAACTGCTCTGGCAAGTCACTGAGTGAGTCTTTGTGCAGGTCAATAGTAGGCTGGTACCTCAAGAGGATTGGAAAACCTATCATCTTACCAATGGTACTGTTAGTTCAGATAAACACTACCATGATTATTCTCTCTTTCCATCAGGTGGAGGTTTAACAATGTTTCTTGAAGAAACCAAAGCTCTGAGAACACTAAAAACACTATTACATGTTGTTTGAATTTAATTTTTTTCCATCAGCCAACAGTGTGGCTTATGATGCTAAGGACAAACTTGCCTCTGCTTTGTCCTGACACAGTTATGTCCACTGGCAGGAACTCACAACTTCTGAACTCACAAACTACAAGGAAACCTGAGGTGACAGAATTAGCAAAGACTGCACCTTGAAGTTATATCATGTGGTGCATCAAAACATGGTTCAACCCACAATCGAAGTGGCATTACTGTGTTACCTCTATTCCAAAGCAACTACCCAACATTCAAGTTGTGACTCTTCTTGTTCCAGGCTTTGCTGATCCATTTGCAAAATCATAGCCACAAAGTGATTAATTGTTGCTAATATTTAATTCTAATCTTAGCTACTTATTTTTGTCTTTTAAAATAAAAGATTTTTTTTTTCCTAAGCAGGTATTTTTATTCGTATTAAATAAAATTTGGCTTGAAAAATAAGACAGACATTTCTTGATCAAAGTTACAATAATCTTTTCTAATTCAGGAATTGCTTGACTGTAGTACGCACTCCCTTTTCTCTAGCATAGAAAAGATATACACAAAGCTCTGCTCCTGAGGAAGAGCAGGCAGTGTTGAATAGGAGCACCTTATCAACAGAGACAAATGAAACTTTTTGACAACACAGACTGGTGTTTTCATGTGTCTGTGTTTTATAACTGAGTATATGTTGGCTTCACTTACACGAAACTAAAGATCTGGCATTTCCTTAGAGTGGAAAAGTAAAATACATTAATAAAATTACAACATAGGTAAAAATAAATTAAAAAAACCCAGAAAAGAGGAATAGATTTCATCAGAAACAGAGGAACGCGGAGCTTTGTAAGCACAGTCTTAGCATTTAAAGTTCCAGGAGAGATTTTCGGGGTAAAACACGGCCTAGGAGAGGCCCGCGGGGCGCACGCTGCAATCTCTGCAACGGCCACAAGATGGCACTGCGAGTCCTCGCACGGCGCCTCGGCCGCGTCCCGCCGCCGGCAGCCCCGGCACGGCCCGGCCCGTCCCGGCCCGGTCCCGGCCGTGGCCCGGGCTCTGCGATTCCCTCCCGCGCCACGCCGAAAATCAGGCACCGAGGAGAGAAAACACGAGTGGAAAATATGCATAATTTCCTTTCGCGAGATGAGTAGCATTTGGCCGCTGCTGAGCTGAGGCGCGGTGCGGGCCGTGCCCAGGCACTGGGCGGAGGAGAGGGGCACAACCGGGCCGGTTCGGCCCCGGCGGGGCAGAAGCAGCAGCGCAGCTCCCGTCCCGGAGCACCAAAGGGGAAGCGCTCCTGCAGAGTGTAGCCAGCCTCGCTCCCTACGCCTTGTGGCGGCTGTCTGGAAAAACAGCGAACCCTGACAGCTTTGCTCCGCAGGTACGGCTCTAACTGAGCCGACATCTCAGTGCCGGAACCGGCGTCAGGCCGCGGCCGCGGGAGTGCCTGAGCCCGGCTGCCGGGGGATCGAGTCCTCGTCAGGGGATTCGCCCCGAGCAGCAGCAAACTTGGCTATTGCTGCTGAGTGAGCGCTCGGCTACACCGCGGTCTGCCAACCAAGGAGATACGTCCCCAGTGAAAACAGCTCGGTAGCCAGCAATGGGGATGGGGGTGCCGAGTTCAGTGGCTAAAGCAGCATTCCTGTGTCGGGAAATTTAACCTGCCAGCACCACTTTCTCACCTCGCGCGCTTGCATTCATTCTGCCTTTTGTCTGCCGTGTCTGCCGCAGAGCGCAGTCATCGTTCAGGGCAGAGCCTGGCTGCTGTTTATCGCGTCTGCACAGTATTTACACAACACCGGGCACACTTGCTGCTTTCACATTGTTAAAATATTCAGTAATGTAGATAAGACCAATGGACAAAACTAAATTGAAATAATTAGGTTTATACGTTTGCCTTAACAGTTGTTGACTAATTGTGTTCCTTTAAAGTGAAACGTAATGGAACACATATTTAGTAATTTTATTTGGCAATTCCAGCTCTTTTTAAAAAGGACTGTGTGTACAACCAAGCTGTTTACCCATTCTCTGGAAATGTGGTGAGTGCTTATATAATGTTTCAGTACCCGAATTCAAAGGGAGAAATGTCCCAGTGAAGGTCAATGTACTGGTGTAAATGAAAGTCATGTCAAGGATAAATGTAGAAAACCCCAATTTTTATTATGAAATCCCCTTCTCTTCCCTTATATGTCTAGCTTCAGGGTTTTTTTAGAAGATGTGGCCTTCCAAAATTAAGAGATTAAGGTAGTTGTCTGTGGAGCTGCTTGGAAAAGAAAACGATTTTTTTTTATCATAGGAGCATTTTCAGTGAAAGGAATTAAGTGAAACCTGGATGAGACATTTTGTGCTTTTCTGGCTAAGCTGGCTGTATGAGTTTTGAGAAACAATGCTTGAAAAAAGGCATTGCACTCATACGTAATACCTCTGATGTTGTTTTCCTCAGCTGTTCTAGAGGTATTTGAATTATGAATTATCCATCCTAATTAATTTCCTTTAGAGCCAAATAATTTATTCTGAATAAACATTCTTTTCCTGAATGTATATGTATATGCCTACTCCTACATATCCACACACATAGTTTTTACAATCTTCCTAGCAGAAGAGGCTAGAAAACTTAAGCAAACGTATGCGAGTAGGAGGCATCAATTATTAGATGAAGCAGTTGAGTTCAGAGTACAAGTAGTTGTGTAGAAACATCCATTTTTATGAGAGTTTGATGACACACTGAGCCTGACTAGTGAAAAATATTTTAAAGTAATTTATTTTCTCTCTTTGCATGATAAACATTTATGTCAAGGCTCTGCTTATAGTGGGAGGTCTTACTACCTTGGGTCCACCACTGATGAGGAGATTGACTGTTAGTTGTTTTTCAGCTGGCAGCAGAGTACAGGAGACTTGGTAGAGCTGTATTTATTTCACACATTTATAAAATTCTAATTTTTGAATGTGCTTGTTTTTTAGGAGTGCATGTGTATTATAGAAAACTTATGGAAGTAGGGATAGGTTTTGGAAAGAAATCAGAACCACGCCACAGCAGGAAAAAGTATTTTTGTTACAAATATTATAATAATATGTAATCTGCAATTGCTGGAACAAGAGTTCCTGAATTCAGCAGTCACAAATTCTGAAGACTTGAGCTGTGCCCTGGCTTGTGGGATGGAGACGAAATGATTCCCCAAGGAGCACAGTCGACAAGTGGTAATTTGCAGGGCTGTCAAGAAACCTGCTTTCTGATGCCCCAGAGATGGGTTTATCAACAATAATCAGATCTCCATCAGGCTTGTGAAGAAGTGGTACCTATCTATTGAGTTGATAGAATGTTTATGTGAAAAGCTTTTTGTTCAGATCCCATACCTACTCAGTCTTGGGCATTGCTGTTCAGATTCTTGTTCTCTCTTCATTCCTCTTCAGATTCTTTTCGGTGTCCTGGAGCAATGCAGGGAACAGGGCTCCTAATATGAGGTGAGTGCATCAGAATAGTCACCTCTCTTGCCTCAGGCCCTGCAGCAGAAGCAGGAGCTGCAGCTGGATGGCCTCTCCCTACATGTCTTTTGATGTTCTGGTAGGGTTCCATGACAGCGCCAGTTCCCAACTGCTTTCACCACAAGCAGCCTTCAGCCTTGTTTGCAACAGCAGCTGATGAGCTATCCTGCCCCCGTGAAATCCTTCCCCTGTGCCACCTGGCTCATTCTTAACACCGCGCTATGTCTGCAAGGGGAGAGGGTGGAGTAGGGTCAGGTCACCCACCCACTGGTGCCCTCAACTAAAATGTGTGCTGGGACTGCTGCCCTGGAAGAAAATTATGTAAGGTTGCACCTTACTGCTGGAAAGGGCCTCCCCTCTCTGGAACAAAGAACAAAATGGACTGGAAGCATTTCATTTCATGCATCTGTACCACTGCTGGGGAATGCTTGCCAGCATTGGAAGCAGTGGAAGTCTCAACCAAACCCAAAAGAAGTTTAACTGTAAGCCTTTTCACCTGTTGAGAAACTTAATCTGCTGTTAATATTATTTCAGGCTTCAATAGTGAAGATCAAGCCTTTGTGTTATAACTGAAATTTTATTTACTCAATCACTAGTTTTCTTAGAGTTAATGTAAAAATCACTATTCAGTAAAGAAGACTTTTCTGTGTTTCTACTTAACTACTAAGCTTAGGCAGCACTTCAATATCTGACAGGGGGAGTGTTTGATGTTAATTATATTTTGATGTAACATAATCATGTAAAATTTGCTTTTATGCACAGTCTCTGATGTGAGTTTATGTTTTTGAAATATGAAACGAAGCAAGGAAAAAAATAAACCTTTACAGTCTTCAGAGTTATAATCTGATTGTCATAGAACAAAGTACCTTGTCATTTCCCACTACATGGCTCTTCCCTATAACTCTACCTCTGCAGCATTTACTTTGTTATACTTGATTGAGTATATTACTACAAAGTGTTATTTATCCAGCCTAACATTTGTTCTAAGAAGAAAAGGTAAATATTATGGGCTAAACTCCATTTTAGATTCTTATAAACATAGCTCTCAGAAATGTAAGCCTGAACTCAAACATTTGTGACATTAGTGGCCTCTGAAGCAAACCAGAAATGGATTCTGGATCCAGCAAAAGGAGTAAAGTTGGGCTTCTATCCTTTGAGTTTTTATCCTTACTAAGCTGCCACTTAAAACATCCAGATCTGGAGGGAATGTAAAGAACTGAATTTGCTCCCTCAGCTGGAATGGTTTTGGCACATATATGTGAAGACCTGTTTAGCTGTGAGGGAGCTAACCAATGGTTGAGATTATGCACATCTGTCAGTTAAATCAAAGATCCCAAGGCTAAATGCAGCATTCAGAGGCAACACGTAGGCCCATGAATTTTATGGAAGACAGTGTCTAGACACCGATAAGCTGTTCTCTTGCATCCACATGCTATAAAACTGTATATAATTGTTCTCGTTTTAGTAACAGCTTTCAGAAAATTACTGCTAGAAATACAGAAGAAACATTTTATGCCAGTGACCTTAAAATTGTAGTACAGAGATCTAATTGTGTTTCCCAGTCATTTATGCCATGGAAGTAAAGAGTATCTATTTTAAGATAAATGAAGGCATTACATAGGAAAAAGGCGCTTTTCCTTGTAAGAAAAAAAAATGATTTGCAAAAAAACTGTGGACGTGCTATTTTTTTTGTAAATACAGTACAGGTCTTAATACTTATTTTTATAATGTTGTTACTCTTTGTGTATTTTCTGACTTCAAATGTATTAACAGGATAACACAGGAGAAACAAGAACTATTTACATGTGTCTGTATATGTGCCATTCAACCACTATGTGCATAATTCTTTTCTAACTACATGGTTTTATTTTCAAATTTGTAAAATATTACAGAGGAATTACAAGCATCTCATTTCTGGCTTATACATTCCTAAATGATTTTTTCTGGCACAGATGGTAACATCATAACTTCAGATCTCATTGCCATCCATTGCTGTGGCTGCTCCTGGGTGTGGGAAGAGGTGATAAGCTAAGACAAAACTTGCTCTTCACAACATCTTGAAATTTTGTGTTTATTGATGATAAAAATGGCTTTCAAATAAACTGAAGATTTTAACGGGATATTGCCTGTCTCTGTCAAGGTTTAATTTTTTTCTTTTAATTCAACTGTACCTGCAATCATATAATTGATGTTTCCAGTGCTATATATTTCTTTTGTTTCCATGCCTATACACATTAAGGATATGAAAAAGTCACAAATGCAAGACAGCAGACATAACTTGGAAGAATCTGTAAACAGCAACATTCTTTGAAAGCACAGACCATCTATATTCTTAGATACTATTATTGCATTTCAGCCTTTCCATGCAATTATTTATTTTTCTATGACATTTTCAATGAATTTTGAGTCCACATGAAGCACAGTGGTATCATTCTCCATTCTGCTACCAAAAGGATCGTTGCGTTTCAGCCCATTCACAATGTATTCCTTGCCTTAGTCACTGAACTTATTTTAGGAAAGAACACATGAAAATTGAGTATTTCTCATGCTCCCAAAATTAAGTGGCGTTAAGCAGAGTTTTGCTACTTCTGCTTTTTAGTTTTACTTTGAATTGGATATGGATCATTTATGTTGTAGAAGCTGAAAACACAAAGGAAGACCAAAAGGGCTTACAAGTGGAATAAATCAGGAATCCAAATGTTGGAACTTGCGTCAAACCTCACTCTGTGATTATTTTTATTTCAACTGTTCTCTCTCACTTGAGGTATTTGCTTTTCATTTCTCAAATTGTATTGGCCCTTCACTGACTTTGCAGCATCCTTCCCTGCCACTTTGACTAGGAAATTAATTTGGTGACTGTTTTACATTAATGCGTGTTGTAAGGTAAATCTATCCTCTATGTTCCCAGTTATCTCATGTTGAAATGAGGAGAATTCTGAGAGATCTTATATCTTGGAACATCAGGAATATCAGCTAATACCTTTCCAAGTGCTTTTGTAGTAGTGCAGTAGTGTAGTAGTTCAGACTGGAGCATTCGAAAGTCAGAAACAACTTTGGCATGTTCACTTTCAATTTTTGTGTGAATTCAGTAGCCTAAAACCTCTGGCCGTTCAACTGAGCATTTGACCCTGGCCCTAAGCATCTGACAGAGTTAAAGGAATTTTTGTTCAGTGCATCTAATTCATGGTCCTTAAACTGCTATTTTCCAAAGCTTTTTTTTCGACTCTTTCTGCCTAAAAATATCAAGCTCTAAAAGGCTTGCTGTGATCAGTATTTTCATAGAGTCTAATGAATTATAGGAGTATATCAGTGATTTTCCACACTGGTTAACCCTTTAAATGTTTGATGGTGTTTTCCACAGATATTCTTCCCTTTGCTTCTTTACATGTGTTCTTCTGGTTTGGTTGACTTAGTGACTTAAGTTTACTGGTTTTGCCAACCTTCTCATATGAGATGTTCTTGAATTCTTCATAGAATCATAGGATGGTTTGTATTGCAAGGGACATTAAATATCGTCTACCCAGCCCCCTGTGATGTGCAATTCCTTTCCTAGTCTGTTCTGCTAGTGGGATCATGACCAGCTGCCAATCACTCTTACGTGATAGTTGCTTCTTTAATTATCAGATATTCTGTGTGCTCAAGTGAGAGCCATTCTAGGTGGAATTTGGTAGGACCATGTGCGAGTGGTGTGGAATCCTTAACTTTTCTGGAAGTGAAGTCCGTGTTACCTGGGTAGCAACTTCAACTTTCAAATCCATGGGGTATATATCAATAGAATTTGTCTGATCTTTGCAGTGGGAATTCTGATGACTCTTTTTAGGCTTTAGAATTACATTACATCTAGACACAAGTCCTATCTGTCTCTCCAAGTTCCACTAATATGCAATGTACTTCTATTGGTCCTGTGCCAGATTTGTCAGCAATCTGGCTTTGATTTAGGCAAGTCAAATTTCAGGGTATTGCCATGCATGTGTCTTGAAGTGCAGCAGTGCTCTTTTACAGGCGAGACTCAAGGTCTGTCTATCAAAGTAGCTCTCGGGCTTTTTTTTTTTTTTGGAACACAGATACGAGATCTGTGAGATACCTCTCACTGCAGATATGAAACAAATGTGGCTGCCCCTGCAGCATGCTGAGAGTGGAGTATTGCTGTGCATGTTAAGGCCCTGGAACTCTGCAAGACAGAATGCTACTGACAAACTTTGTGGTTATATTCTGGAAAAGATTGTGATACCAATATAACAGAGTCATTAATCTTTGGAATGCCATTTTCTGAAAACTAAGTTTAGGGCTCCGGTAGTATGTGGGACTCCAAAATCTGCAGTATTTTTGACTGGGGAAAAAGCCTCTGAATCTTCTTCATTCTGTTATTTATTAAATACAGCACTTTGCAACAACTTGGAAACTTACTTCAACCATAACTTGGAAGAGTAAAAAAAAATGTTTATGTGGCTAATATTTAAACTGAGCTGGTCGTATTCTGACAAATGGCTGACTTTTTTTCCCTTGATTACTATTTATTAAAACCAGACCTTAATGACCAGATTCAGTGTCGATAAACTTTCCATTTAAGGAGTTGTTAAAACCCAAAGTTTTTAATAGTCAAAATACCTGCAATTGTATAATTAAGGAAATTTGAGGAGGTTTAATTAAAATATATTTTTATTTTAGATTAAACAGAAGTTTAAAAGAGAAAAATATATCTAACTAAAGTGTAAAAATTTTGCCTAGAGAATACTTTTTATGTATATAGATAATTGCTCATGCAGACATTGAGATTTTCATTGTCATTTTATTCAAGAGAGTGATATTTTTTGAATACCCCCAATGTTGGTAGAGCTTCTATCTCTGCTACTTATCTCTACAAACACCATTTCACTGTAATGTACAGGCAGGTATGTCACCCCTCCTGCTCACAACAGACAAGGATCACTGACACGTATGCTTGAAATGGGGTCCTCTGCTACAGGAGAGTGGTAGTGTGAAAGGTTTGCTGGAAAATGTTTCACGTGGCCACGATATGGGAATAAGTTATTCAAATAACAGGTAGCTTCAGCTCTTGGTCACTTCAGTGAAACTGCTTGTGGAGTTACTTAATGAAGCTTTCTCTGGCAACTTGTGAGAAATGCTTCTACACTGATGGACATACCAGACTCTGGGCAAATCTGGAATACCTTGGATCTGGTGGAAGTATTTCTACTCAGTAACTCCCAACATTAATAAATTTCAAACCAATTCTCATGAATGATAAAAGTTCTGAGCTCGTTACTAAACTCATTTGGCTTGCTTTCTGAAGATGTCAGACTGGAGTACAGCTTGGCTTAAGAGCACTGATGTTTCCATAGCTTTGATTTATCATCTTTGAAACTATAACCAAAGTGATGGCCTTGAGCACCTTGCAGCACTCTTGGGCTTGCTCATGACTTAAGTCGTCTATGTTTTCTTTTTCTGAATGGTACTGGCTGACCTTGTTTAGCATGATTCTTCTGTTAGTCCTCTGGAAAGTTTTTGATATACTGATAAACAAAGGGTAGGCAACATTACCTCTTTCTGCTTGGTTGAGACTGTCTGTCTCATATCCAAATGCTTGTCCTCTTCATTTCATTTTCCCTAAATGGATTTTATTTTGATATGGTCTCTGATTTTTCCTTATGAAGAACTTTTAAGGAAAACGTCGGTGTTTTTAGTTTACATGATTAAAGCTCTCAGGTAGTTTTTCACTCAGATGTTATGTCTGCAACAAGCTTTAATAAGAAAATAAGAGACGTCTTCTTGCATCTGAGAATGTCATGTAGGAAAAATAGAAATGAACCTGTGATCAGCATCCGGCTCAAGCTCCCAGTGCTCAGTGTGGGAGCTGTTGCTCTTACACATATTGTGCTGCTGCAGAAGTGGGAGGAGATGAAACTTCTGTCATTTCTATGGCATCACTCAGCAAGGTGTAAATGAAATATGAAAGAAAAACTCTCAGCCCACTCAATGCACAGACAGACAAAAAGTTAGTGCTTTATATTTGCTGCTGTGATATGCTATTTGTTGTAGTATTAACCTTACACAGTGCCAGAATGCTTCCTAAGATTTACAATCTCAGGTCAAAAGGGAAATTTTTCCTTATTAGGTCTCCTTCTTTTTCTCTCTTTCCACCAACATGCTGCTGCATATCAAAGCTAGTTTTGCAGAGCAGAGCAGGAGTGAGGTGAAAAGACTGACAGGAGGATCCTGTTCTGAGAGAAAGAAATTGTGTGTCAGTAGGCAGTTTGCAATGAACTTCAAGGTAAAAATGATAAAAATACAAACACTGAATGCAGCTTCAGATTCAGAACTGTTTGCTGACTTCATTTTATTGAGTTGCAGCTCATCTGGGTGATTTGGAGGGAAGGAGCCATAGGTGGTAATGCATCCATGCTGTGTTTAAATTCATTAGCACTTGGGAGTCTGTGTTGCTAGGTAGCTCATTTGGTGTGTGACAGCAGTCTTTGGATGCAAATGGTTTTCAGCCCAGTTTTGCCTGTAAGTCTTGCCTTTAGCTTAACAAATCACTACCTAGATCTTTGTGGTACCCTGCTCACTATTTTTAAGCCCTAAACCAATCTCCTAGCAGCCCCCTTTTTATTTTGCCAGAAATGTTCAGTGGTTGGATCTTCTGAATTAGCTCCTAAGCTGGTGTAAATAATGCGGCTTCACTGGTGTCAATAATAATATCAGACCAGTTTACACTAGCTGAAATTCTGTCCTTCAGATGCAAGTCAGCACCTAATCTCCATGACATTCACACAGAGGCATGCATTTCCCTCTCTTTTTCTAATCCTTGTGTGTCCTTTGCAGAGCTCTGTGATTTGTGCTGAAAACAGTGCTGAGAAATAGGATGAAGTGACGTGAATATTGGTTTAAAATGCTGGACATCTGAAACCCTGCCTTGTTCTGGCTGAGACCTCTGTGTGACAGCACAATTATTTCACTCTTTGTGCCTACACTTGTCCCGTCATTCTTCCAGTCTTAGAGAAGTGTGGGGATAAAGCCAGCAAAGGTTGAGATGCTACAGTAACAGAGGCTGCAGTATAGATCACTGGATAACATCTCAAAAAGCTTCACTCTGGTCAGAGAGACACATCCAGTAACGCCTCTGTGAACTAGCACAAACTGAAAAATGCAGCAGCCTGCAAACTGCTCAGCAACTGCATTGCTGTGTGAAGGAGGGGCTCTGTGTGGTTGGACTCCTGAGCACAGTGGGGTCTCCTCTGGTTACAGTGAGCACAGAGACAGCAGGGATCCGTACCATGACCTTTCTACGAGGCTGCACAGGAGGAAAGGGAACGTGCAGGACACATGTATTTAGGCTGATTCAGCCTATAGATGTAAGAACTCTGGAAAGACAGGATAAAGTCTAGCAGGAGAGGTTTATATAAAAGTTATTCTGGCTAAAGCAGGGAGCATAATTATGATAAATTACAACTTGTTCCATCCTGCAGCTCTTGCCAGGGATGACATGTTCATGGGGAAGGCTTTGTGGTAAAAAATCAAACCAGCAAGATTCAAAGATAACCAGATGCCTTTGTAAAGGCATGAAGGCAATTGGGTCATTGAAACATGCTACAGGCTGTTTCCACATATGGAGAAGACCATGATAGTGCTCATATAATACTTGTATTAAATCTTGAGAAGGCCAAAGAGCCCTTTGGTGCAAGAGGTGAACATCACCTACATTGAAGAAAGCTGCAACACAACTGGATGAACAGAAAATTTGAAAGGCCATTTGAAAACAGAGCTGCAGAGGTCTTGGTCTGGTCGGTGGAGCTATACATCTTCCATGAAGCAATTTAATACTTAATTTGTAGTGTGACTGTTCTAGACAGAATTTTCTGGTTTTGCCCTTTAATGAATTCTAAGTAAAAGAAAACTTCCTTCTTGCTTCTTCCTTCCTTCTCAAACAAATTGAGAAGGTAGTAGAATCAGACCTTGCACTGCTGCAACAGAAAGTCAGACAGAGGAACAGTGCATTAGATGGGTTAATAAAATTTCAGCCTAATCAGTTAATAGACACCACAATATAAATTGCTTTTCTCTAGAATAAACTGTGCAAGCATGTTTTAAATATACTTCATATAGGATCAGGCAAAGGCAGGACTTACTATTCTGTCTGGATCAGATTGATCATAAAGGTATTGCTGTGTTATAATGTTATTATAATATACAAATACTGGTCAGATGTACATTTTAAAATAATGCCATGTTGCTCTTCTAAACAAATTTCAAAATTATAAATTATTTACATAAAGATGGGTCCTTGATGATTTTACTTACTTTTAGATTGTAAATGCATGTTTACAAACCAAAGAGATATACATTCATTCACTTAATTTATGTCTGACTACATTATATTAGAATTGTCTGTGATATTATTACAGACAATTTAACTCAAAGTATTCATTTCAGTTTCTAATGAAAACCAGCATTCTGACCTTATTCTAGGGAAAATGATGGATAAGAAACAGAAGCTGTTGGAAACAGCTGAATTTTGTAATATATATTGTTGCCATTGTTAGATTAATTTATATTTTTCCTATACTTTGAATTTTTTCTGTACTTTTTGTCTATTTTTTTTCTTTATTTCCTGAAAAAAATATAACAGATGGTAAAAAGCAAACCAAAACACAGAAGATTTTGGATCATTTAAGTGAACTATCAGGTAGAAAATGCAGTTTAATGTAGAAAAATGTTAAACAATTCAACTGGGAGGAAGGAATCCGTGTAAGGGATCTGTACTAAATATGCAGTCATCCAGCATACTGATTAGGAAAGAGATGGAATAGTTATAGAGAAATGACTGCAAACATGAATTCCAGTGCATTGTAGCATTAAGAATTTTGAACAGCATATTAGGGAAGAGAAGGCAACATAGCTATCATAGAAGCTGGATTGAAATTTCATTCAAAACAGGATTTCAGCTTCTTGTATTTTTTCCTCAGTGGTTGAAAAACAAGGAAAGTAATTTTCAAAGCAAATTTTCATATCAGTGAAATATTTCCTTTAACATTTGTATGGAGATGTCTTTTTTTTTTCAGAGTCTAGTCTCTCAAAAGGTACTGCTCTAGATAGAAAAAAAATGCAAAACCAGAAATTCCAGCTATACAGATGCACACATCATTTACAGATGGAGGAGTATTGATGCTGTCTTAGGCTTATGTGCCTATTAAACTGAAAGTAATGCAGAGTACTGCATTAGTGATTAATTGCCTTACATCTAAAGTACCGGAATGGTCAAGAAATCATTTCTGGTTTTCTGTTCTCTCAGCCTGTTTTTCTGCCCAGCAGCTGCTTTACCGAGATCACAGGTAATCAGGAAAGCATGCTGGATTGTGGGGGGTGCCGAGTTAAGCTCTTGGGCACGTTGGAGTGATGTGTTAGTCCTGTTAGCTGTTTCCAGGTTCATGCTTTTATTGGTAGTGCTGCAGAATATGGTCAAGTGCTGTGTCCAGGTATCCATTTGCCCTGCTCCCTTAGATTCTCATAATGCAAAACACTTTTTTCATGTTTCTGCATCATCTATACCTACACTTCTCCAATATTCCGGTTTAAATAGTTTTGTGCTGTCTCAAGGCTTTTTTCTATTGGACTAGAAAACTGAAGAGTGCTGCATTAGCACGGGGCAGCCTGTGTCTCCCTCTGTCAGTGCAGCCTCTGTGCAACCCTGCCGGCAGCAAGGCAGGACCTCAGCACTGCTGGGCGCTTCTGTCCCAGGACAATGGCCCATTGTCACGCCAGTTTAAGAGCTGCTGCACTGTCTGCCTGCCCCATTGAGAGGTCAGTGGCTGGTGAGATGGAGTGGGTCTGTGGTGAGATGGAGTGAGTCTGTGTCAGCTACTCCTGGTCGCAGTGCGGTATTTTAGCATTATCCTAATTTACATGGGCAATTTAACTAGCCAGGGACTGGGCGTCCATGCCTTCCTGACAGCACTGCAATGAAGACATGATGCCCAAAAGAGAGGTGAGCTTGAGCAGGAATATGTAATGCAGAAGCATGATGTCATGGGTGTTTTAATGCATCACTGCACAAGAACAGGAGGTTACCTGGCAGCTGTGGTGGCAGGGCCAAATATATTCTGCCAAAACAACTGATACGACAGCATTTTTTTGCCATTCAGAGGAATCACATTTCGGCAGAGTTGTATAATGTGGCCCGTACATGTATCAGAATCTCTCTACCTTTAATCTCTGTACTATTATGCCACTGCCATTCAGTCTTTGAAATGGCAGAAATTTACATCAAATGGATGCAACATACCATCTATCACATCCGCATCCTGCACAGCAAGAGCAGATGACCACAGAGCCTGGCTTTATTTTCAAATACATGCTTATCTATGCAAATATATGCTTATGAAGAACAGGGAGAAGAAAAATATTATCTGTTTTAAAATCACTGCAGAGATCCTCAGTCAATATCCTTTGCCTGACTTCGTGTAGAGGCCAGAGACCAGCAGATGGCAATCTCCTCCTGTCTCAGGAAGAGCAGTGTTTTACTGCGGGGCCCTTGAACGCATCTTCCCATTGCTTATTGCAGTTTACTTGAAGGGCAAAAAGACCTGGAAAACGTAGGCAGCCTTTGTTAGGCACAGAATGTCATAATATGGCAAAGCAAAATGAATTTCTACTTTATGCAAATCCTAGCTGCTGGTATCTGAGAAAGAAAAAGCAAGCTAACCTAATAGAATGAATTTGTATTAATCTTTTTCATTCTGAAATACAGGACACAGGGCTATTTTACAGCATCATGCTATTCCTCCTGTGTGCTGCTAATCTTTTAATGCACCCTTTAGAAAAAAAGAAAATTGTTGATTTCCCTGTACCCTACATTTCCCTTTTCCCCCCAGTGTTTAAAATGGGAAGAAATAACATGATCTTCAGCTGACTTAAAAAGGAGTCAAGGAACAAAAGAAAAGCATTTTTCTTCCTATAGTGACAAATTTGCCATGCTAGAGTAATGTGTCCAAGCAGCAGTGTGAGAGTCTATTTTAGCATTTGAATTGGAAAATGGATGATATTACAGGTATTGCTGTGTAATTTTTATACACATTTTTTGTTGCAGAAGAGAAGATTAATGCTGCTAATTTCAGTCATGTGAAACTCTGAGCTGATAAGGGAATGGGATTTTTTTTAAAAAGCAAATATTAGTAGCAGAAAAGGGAATATTCCTATCTTGTGCTGGAAATAATTTTGTCAGCAATCTCCCCATATTGCTTTAAATGATTCTGCATTATTTCATGAAGTATCATATGCAAACATCTGATCATCCATAACATAATGATGGAATGATGGAAAAGAAGACTAAATTAATATTCTGGATATTCTGACACTGGTAATAATATAAGAAAGTATCTCTGGGAATGTAGGATTTTCTGTACTAGCCTTAAATGTAATTCTTGAATTGCTGTCCATCTGGCACCCTCTACAGTAGATTGCAGTCCTGATGTACCATATTTGTTACATATTACTACTTAGCTGAGTGGCATGGGCACCTCTTTATGAATAGAGTTCATAAGAGAGCAAAATTAAATGTAGCCTGTATCAGTGTGTTGTCCTGTAGGACAGGATGGAGGGGGAAGTACTATGTTAGTATGCAAAAACTGGAAGGAAACCAATGCTCTCACTGTGGAGCAGGAGGTCTGAAAGTATTGTGATCATGCACGTCAAGACAGCTGAGGTAAGGGCAGCTGGCTTAAAGTGAGTGTCACAGCCAAGGCTGATTCTTGCACCTTGCTTTACTTTACAGAGAGGATTTTCATCTGATTATGTAGATACCATATGATCTGCAACAGGTTATGAGAAACATTGGTCATAACCCCACACTCCACCATGTACAGCTTGCTCCTGCCTTTTACAGGCAGTCACCTTTTCTTTATATAAGAAAACCAAATGGGGAGGAATCCAAAATGCCCCTAGCAACATCGTGTTTTGAGCAAAAGGTAGACTGATGGGCATGCCATAACAGAAGAAAGAAACTGACTTATATTAAGATGGGTGCAAAGAAAAGAAATAAGCTGGTTCTGTGGGGAGAAGGAATTGATTTATGAGGAAAAATTATAAAACCTTAAATTTTCTAAATGATAAGTGATACAAGTGGTTGAGTACATGCAAATATAGTTCTGAAAATATGGGCTCATTAGCACAAAAATATTGCTGGAATTATTTTTCATGATAAAAAGGAACATCTCTAGTGATTATATTAAATAGGAAAACAGAAATTAAAATCACCTTTTATGTAAAAACCTTTATGTTATAAGCCATCTTCCAAAGGAAATAATACACCTCCATTGCTTGAAACAGCTAAATGTTCATTGTATAATACAAGATGGGAATATATAAGCATTTTCCATCTCCATCTTGTGTGCTTAAAAGACAAAAAAATGCTACTTACAATTTCTTCTCATTCAGAGTGAACTGAATGTTCATTTACACTATGGTGGCAGAATGAGAGAATTATTTTCAGTAGCGACAGTCAAAGTGTGTCACAATACCTACATTTGGTACCCCAGCAACACATGTCCTCTGTGGAGGGCAGGGATACGTCGTTTCAAAGGTGATTAAAGGTGCACAAATAAAGCAGCAGCTAGGCTTAATTTAAATGTTCTCAATCACTCTTTAGAAGGACCAGCTTTTTTTTTTTTAATTTCCCTACTGTTTATATTTCCCTACTGCTTCCTTTGAAGCCTACTCTAGAGGCTTAAATTATAGGTAGCACCTCACTATGTATCTGAATATATGTGTATGCTTTTGAAGCATTTGACTGCTTTTCCAGAGACAGTGATATACTTCTGTTTCATTCAAAATCAGTAAACAAGGCTACAATTCAAAATTCTCTTTTTCCTCAGCATTTGGGGTGATTTTACACCATGCTATCTTCATGTAAATGACTACAGAAGATGCAAAGACTAAAAAGAAAAAAAAGTTGGCTTATTTTTCTCGACAACTGTGAATCCTTTTAAAGCTGTGATTTGTATTTTTTTTTTTTTTATCCTAAGCAGGGACTGAGAAATCTGAAACTACTCTACTGGTTTTAGGGCTGACATTGGACTTAACTGCTACATGGGTTTTCATCAGCCTTATTCAAAGAATTCTGGAATGCTACTTAAAATGACAAAGAACTAGGGATGGCACCACATGTCTTTCTGGTACCCTAACCACTTTTGGGCTGCAGCTTATAGCGATGAAAGTTTTGCCCAGCAGGATTAAACTAGTCTAAGGATTGTTTCATTGCATCAGTCCTGCCACACATGTTGTGACATAAATGTTACCAGAGGACTTCTGGGGGGGATTTCCTTTCGAGAGCATTAGGCCCAGAATAAAGTGCTTCCAACTACATTGTCATTAACATTTCCAGAAGAATTCTTAGAACCTCGGTTGGTTCTTGTACGCCAAACCCTCTTGGTTTCGTATCAAACCCACAGTTTTATGGCACTGCCATACAGGTAGGGATATTCTGGTGCAGCAAAATAAGCTAACTTGTTAGGTGGCATTGTTTTACTGAAGAATTTTTAAGCTTAAATATACACCGAAAGAGAATGGAAGGATTTATATAAAGTGGAGGAAATACATTATTTACTGTGCAAATTCAACAGTGTTGGACTGTTGTACCTGAATTTTAACACTTATTTTGTATTTTTGGTTTTTGTAGTAGGAAGTAATTTTCTTTTTTGATTTGTTTCGATTTCTTGATTCTGCTTGAATTTCTTTCCAGTAAACCAGTGTAACCCATGGTGGTGCTCCCAGTGAGAATCAAATTCTCAGAAGCCATGATGCTATACTCAAAATCTCTTTGCATTGGCAAAGAGAAAATGCACCTGAGGTAGGCATATGCATAGATATATAAAAAGCCAGAAAGGCTTTAGATAAGTGAAATTTAAGAATTGAATAACAGTTAGTCCAGATGTAGCTATTAAAATAACAGTAGGGATAATAAGATAGTTAAAATTGTTATACATGCACTTAGTTTCTATCCTGTTCCTGATGTCATACTCACCTTTCTGCTGCTCCTTTGGTCCTAATGCCAGTGTTTTCATTCTGATGAGGAGGTTAACAATGACTTGTCATCACTTGAAGTCCATTACTGAGGGGTGTAATGTTCATGATGATGATTTCTTCTTCACTCAAGGATTCACTTGTATCTTTTTATATTTTAGCTAACAGGTTTGTACGTCTTGGTCCTTTGTTGGTCTGCAGATCCATGCTAATCACATTTTACCATAATTGGTACTTTTAATGTATTTTAGATAATATTTCTTTGTATTAGCTACCACTAAGCTTAGTTTTGGCCATCTCTAGGTCTACATTTCTTTAATGGACTACTGAGGAATTGTTTACAGCTGTGCAGCCTCCAGAGCTGGTCTATGCCCCTTCTTTTTTCTTTTTATGCTTGTTCTCTCTACCACATTCTTTTTCTTTGCCTCTTAAGACCTCTGCATGGCAGGCTTGTATTTCCTATGTTACATTATTATGCTAGGTTTGTAAAGCTATGGTGATTTTATACAAAAATCAACAAGAATGTAAGAAATTACCTATAGAGACTAGACTATTAAAAATACTGCCCTTACTGCTAAAGCAAGTGTATTGGTGTAACCCCAGATGACAACTAAATGGCTTGCAGCTGCTTGTTCACTACTCCTTCTCTTCCACCTCACATAAAACCCATGGGTTGAAATAAGAATAGTTTAATAATTGAAATAAATTTTAATTAATATCTGAAATAAAGTAAAATATGATAATAACAATGATAATGAAAAGAAGAGGGAGAGAGAGGAGTAAAATTAAAGAACCAGTGATGCACAACACAATTGCTCATCATCCACTGACCAATGCTGGCCCTGTCCCGAAGCAGTGAGCAGCTCTCAGTGATCAGCAATTCTCCCCAGTTTATATGGTGGGCATACTCTGTGGTATGGAATATCCCTTTAGCCAGTTTGCACCAGCTGTCCTGGCCATGCTCCCTCCCAGGTTGTTGTGCACTTCATCAAGTGACAGAGCATGGGAAACCAAAAAATCTTCAGCTCTGGGTAAGCATTACTTAACAACTAAAAAACCAGAGTGTTATCAACATTATCCTCATACTGAATCCAAATCACAGCTTTGTATCAGATGCTAAGAAGAAAATTAGCTCTACCCCCAGTGAAACCAGGACACCAAGTAAAACAAAACCTGCAGGCAGGTCAGGAAGGCTTGGACAGAGTAATCCTGGCAAACTTCCCTCCTGAGGGAGTGCAAATTCATAACAAAGCTTATGGCTTGCTACTAGCAATGACAATGGTGTATTACAGAGCTACACGGCAGTAGGAGAACAGGTGGCACTGAGCAGATTTCCTGCACTGATATTCCCTAACGTTGAGGCTGTAATCTTTTGTATTTGATTAGTTTAACCCAGCTTTCTGACAAACGACTGCACAGCTGATGACCTGATACAGTCAGAACTTAAATAATACAGGAAAAAATGTTGTGGCAGAAAGACAATGATGAAAGATGTCTCCACAGGGAGTGTTTTCACTTGGTGTGAAAAGTGGGTGGTGTTTCCCTCTTCAGTGCGGAAGAGTCCTCCACAGCAGTGTAGAAGTCATGTATGTTCACTCAATCACAAGAGAAAATTTTAAAATGAAAGCTGAAACCTCCCACTTAGGGGAAATAAAGTTCAGGTGCAGTGGCCAGTAATTCTCTGCAATTTAAGTTACACTGGATATTTGCAGGTATTGGGACAAAGGAAACACTCCTTTTGAGTTATGATCATTTTGATTTTTAATATGTGTGTCAAAGTCTGATCCTCATATCAGCTTAATTGTTTTCAGCTCAAGACCTCTGCAGAAAGATAACAAAGTAATGTCACCTTTGCACTTCGGTAAAAAAAGCTGAAGTAGAAAATAAAGAAGGGACAGTCAGGGCTCTATAAGCTAAGATCTTATTTATGCTGGAGCAGAGATGCCTTTATCCTGATATTTGCTCCTAGCATATATGTTTTGTTACATAAGAAATGTACCTTGAGACCTTAGTTTTTGTTCTTCCACCTCTGATCACTAGGCTAAATATTATGCTGCAGAAACACATTTTGTCCTCCTCTTGTTTCTATCCATCACCCTGATACAAGATATCTTTCATGTTTTTTGGAACAGTCTCAGTCAGGAGAAGTAAGGGCATGGTCAGTCTTTTTTGCAAAAGCAAACTCTATAACCTAGGGACAGCCTTCTCATGGAAATGAGAAATGTGGCTGTAAGATATTTTTCCCAGGGCTCAAGGGAACAGTGGAGTAATTTTCCCCCTTTCTAAACAAGCTCCCTATAATATTATTATTTTGTAAAGGTTGACATAATTTCCAGATATGTTTTAAACAAAATCCCAAACAAACTTATGATTTGTGTCTCGTATTTTTTTAAGAAAGCTCTTGGAACATGTACAGGATGAGACTTTTTGAAAGAAATCTAGTTGCTGACCTGTAAGTGGACTTACATCTGCTGGTCAAATTATAGCAATCTTGTTCCCAACTAAAAGTCCAAAATAACATGTTCTGCAAAAATTGAACAGTTTTTAAAAGGCTGAAGTCTTAAAGTAGACTGAGTTTACATAGTAAAGTATCATATCCCACTATGCAAACCACCTACTAACCTTAAAGAATGCTATCAACATGCAATACAAAATCAGGCAGACATTACAAGCAGCCAGGCAAAAGCAAAATATCAGACTGGATGCTTCTTAGCCACTTTTATTCCCTGGTACGGATAGAATTACATGAGAAAGGGAAAGAATTACAGCAAAAAATCCATTCTAGCAGAAAACGGCTGCAGTCTGTCCCACTGCATTGCAGGTTACCCAAAGGGAAGAACATCCAACTTCCTCAGGCAAAAACTCATCTACTGAGCTCTTTTGTTGAGAGGAAAGGGTAGTAGCTGTTGGTGCAGGCAAAGTGGGAAAGGGCAAATGCAGACTGAACATCAAGCTGAGAAGAAACTGAATTGTAGAGAATGTTTTTTAGGAACCCTTAAAACTAGCCTTTAAAAAGCACCTTGAGAAACATGGGATTATCTTGCTGAAAATGAGAGAATGTGGAGATGTCTATTTCCTCTGCTTTGCATATGAAATGCTCAAACAATAAATAATAAGACTTCTTTTCTTACTTCAGGAAATGTACTTATATTCCTCTGGTTGAAAAATAAAAATAGATAAATAATAATGTTGCGTAAAAGCTGATCTTTTGTAATTTTTTGTAATTAAAAGTAAAGAGATGATTGCCTTGCACTTCAGATGAGATTGTAAGACTGAGACAATAACATGACAAAGGTGTGCAACAATTGAAGCCTGGGCAGCTGCATTTTACACTGCACTGTATTTTACACTACATACTTCTCAGCATGAAGGAAGTATATTTGTGAGTTACAGTGCAACAACTGCATTGAGTGTTGGAGTTTTTTTCCATAGCTCTTAAATTCACTCCTCTCTTCCAGCAAGCTGCTAAGTGTTAGGATCAGTTGGACTGTGTTTCTGTGGCTGTTTTGAAGGGTGATATGTACCTAAGAGCAACACTTTATTTCCTTGCTTAACTGTCACTATTACATCCATGAATTGAAAATAATACTTCAAGCACAGCTATTATTTATAGAATCCCACTATACTGCTGTTTTCTCAAATCAAAAGTTTTGCATGCACATGCACACACTTATCCATTTGAATTTCACTTTATTTTACCTGAAAACCATCCAGAGGGGCTCAGTTCTTTATATATGGAAAACCCCAAATTCTAAGTAGTTATTAATCTCAGCAAGCACATATTTTTATTTTTGGCAGATAAAATACTTTTGTAAATCTGTTCCCTGGTTAATAACTTAAGTATGTATTGTCACTTTCCACATGTGCAATATTTCTGAATTTTCTTCTTCCTATACTTGGGATGGTCACATCACTGCCTTCCCTTTGGGTTACATGTATGGACGCAAAGAATGAAGAATTGTTGAAGTGTCCTTAGAAGAATGTCAGGTCAGTGAATCACAGATATTAAAAGCAGAGAAAAAAGTTCATTGGGTCACCTAGTCTGACCTTTGCATTCTGCAGTGTTACTCATACAACATACTCACTAACCTCCAAATCTAACCTTTTTTCATGGTTTGTAATTCTAAGTTCTAAAAGTGGGAGATGCAACAACTTGAATGTTAGTAAGGAGGAAGGATAGGGATTGTAAAAAACATGGATATCCAGACTCTTACTATTAAGAAGTTTTTCTTTTAAAATCTCAGTTAAATTATTTTCTCCTTAGGTATAATAGTCTCTTTGAATTCCCATCCTTAGGTAGTCTGATTTACAGGCTTAAGACCAGAAAGACACTATGACAAACTTTTACTCTGACCTCATGACTAATACAGGCCATAGAATTTTATCCAATGATTCCTTCAGTGGGGAGAATTATTCTTTACATTTATATAAGTTAATTCCTTTCCTTCATTAATTTTGAAGAAAGTATTTATAGATTGAGATCTTACTCTTCCCTGTTTCACAATCTTTGCTTTTCAACACTACATAAGATTAAGCAATCTTGTTGGGTCTTCCATACAGTTTTATTTTCCTATCTTTATATTGTCTGTGAGAGATTCTTCAGAAAGTGTCAGATTTGTCTATAAATAATAATAAATGAGAATATAATAAATAATAAGACTTCTTTTCATACCTCAGGAAATGTACTTATCTTCCTCTGGTTGAAACATAAAAATAGATAATAATAATATAGTATAAAAGCTGTTTTTTTGTAATTTAAAAATGGACATGACAGAATTCAAAATGAATGAGAAATTGATCTAATTCCTCAGATGGAATATGTCAATGATGTGCAATTTAAAATAATAAGTTATTCATATCTAGAAAATCTCAAAGGGGCAATCAAAAGTCATGTACAATAATTATATAACTTCTTCTTTGGAAAAAAACCCAAGGATCCAACTGCTCTCAGGAAAAAACAGAGGATGACAATTTTAATGTCTCTTATTTAATGTTTCTGTTTTAATTCATGATACAGGCTAGCATATGAGGAGTTCTTTTCATGTTGAGTAAAGTGTATTTGCTTTCCAAATACATATTTTAAATTTATGATAAATATTATTCTTTATTCATATTGTTAACTGTGCAGTTGCTACCCTATAAGACTCAGTTTTCTTTACTTAGTGTTCTCTCTACTCAGCCAATTTATCAAGTTTCCAAAGGAGAGCAGAAATTTGACGTGAGACAAATCTTTACAGAGCCAATAAATAGGCTATAGTACAATTTCTAACATGCTATGTATATGGATTTAAATAAAGTTTCTTGAAATGAGACTGTTAGGTTTTTATAGTTGCTTCCAAGCCCTAGTTATTTCCAGAGAGTTAAATTTATTCAAAAGGCAAATACACAGGCACAGATAAAGCCCCATATCTCTAAGGCTTGTTCCTGATGACTGATCTTAATCATTAATAAGTAAATAATGACTGACCTTCACAAATTCAGGCAACAGAATCTTTGACAATGCAGAACTTTGAGTTACCTTTATAATTTTTATATTAAAAATAATTCTAAATTAAAAATTACAATTGTTACAATAAATCATTATGGTAGTTTATAATTGTCTCTGCAGGAGACAGTACAAGTGTGGTATTTCTGTAAGAAAACATGCTTGTTTTCATTTTGAGTGCAGACAAGACTCCATAATGAGTCCTTGGATATAGTACCAATATGTAACTTTGTGAAGAAATTAATAAAATCTGCTGGGTTTTATTTTTCAAAAAATGTTGAATGCATAGATTTGTGGAGAAATAGTTTCACAGGTTTAAATTTCAACTCTCCAGATAACTGCTGCAGTCCGTATTTTCTAACCAATGCAAGCACAACAACAGTGTCTAAATGCCACCATGGAAGTGACCTGAATTAACCACATACCTTGATTCCCTTGCTGGAAAGCCACCTGGAACATGATTGAAGTCAAAGGCCCACAGTGCTGAAACACAGACTATTTTGTGGAAATGTATTTTTACTCGCACACACATGCCTGGTACAAATCCATAAAAACAAGATTGAACTATCCTTACTTAATCTTACAATTTATCTCTTATTCATGTATCTCCTTTCAACAATATACATTTTATTTCTCTCACAAGCGTCCCATCCTTCAAACAACATAGCTCCTTTTGGTTTTCTTATTTTTGCCTCTCTGAACACAGCTCTTTTCATACTGCACACAGCTCTTTTCATACCGCTAATATTTGAAAAAGATTCAGTTGGAAGAAGAGACGATAGTCAAGTCGTGTTCTCCTGGGGATCAAGTGTGCACTGTAAATCTGGAAAATTTGGAAGAGTGTAGCAAAAGTTGTGGTGTTTAATACATGGTTGTATTCCTTTAATTCTGCCTTTTTTGAGAAGAACAGAACTGGTCCTCACTGGAGTGTGACAGATTAGATAAAATATAGAATTAGATGTTGACAGTTCTTCTGGAAAGTGATGTTACTTGTATCTGCAATGTATGCCAGCAGCAGAAGAACCAAAAGTAAGTCAGGGATGATGTGCAGTTGGTGATTTCCCAACCAATTCACAGCACAGGCAGCTCTGTAGGATCCATGATGTCACTGAGCAGTGTTTTGAGTTTCTGCCACCAGATGGTGATAAAACATGAAGAAGGAAAGGAAAAGAGTTGACACAGTAGATCTGATTGAAAGAATGCAGCCGTTCTGTCGTCTTCCAGACCCATTCTCGCACTTGCTGTGGGACATGTAGCGCATTTTGACGACAGCAGTATGAGAACTCCGTAGAGTTTAACTTTGCAACTCATGCCTCTTGGAGCCTATGAAATGTCATTGCAGACTCTGTCGAAGACCTATAGTAAGAATATTTTTAAAAGATGAAAGGAGTGGTGGAGCTAGAAGGGGAACAGGGCAATGGAAAGGACTTGGGGTTGAAAAAAACCCAGGGAATTCAAGCTGTATGGATTAGTAAAGTGTGAAATAGTTTAGGATAAGGAAATTAAGGAAAGTGGGTAGAAGAGAGTTGATTAAAGACTTGGATGCTTTGTACACAGAAGGTTGAAAAAGCTTTTGAAGTTTGTCTCTTGCTATTTGCAACATGCGTCACTTGCTTGGCAAATTATTTAGCACACTATATAATGTTTGCAGTGTTATCAAATTACAGTCCCACATTCCTTTATTTTCTTATTTTTGCATTCATATGCATTTTTAGTGAAAGCTTGTTAGAGTTGTTTGTGCCTTTCAGTGTCTGACAAGCATTTGCTACTTCTTTGGCTCATTTTGTAAATGTTCTCATATTTGCTAATCTGATATATTTATGCATTTATAAATCACTTTGGATTATATGTTTATTAGTATTATTTTCTAAGACGTTTGAACCATATTTGGGATGTTATTTATTACCTGCGATAAGCATCCAGTCTGTGTAAACAAATACAAGTTTTCTATCAGCAAAGCTAATACAGGTCTAGAGTTTCAGCTAACAGTCTCCTAAAATGCCCATGGGATTTTAAAAAACAAAAGCCTTTGTGAATTTTACCTTTTGGCTGACACCCAAAGTTTTAAAGAAACTAGGAAAGGTTTAATATATTTGAGATTTATATTGTGGTTGATACAATTGCATAATATCCTAGACATTTATGCATAAGGGTGCCATAATTCCTGCTGTTAAAATTTGCTGTTGAGTTTAGCCATCATTATAACTAAATTCTACTGCGGACTAGAACAGCAGGAAACACTGGAACAATGTATTAGTCACAACAAATTAAATTAGCAAATAGTTACCAAGATTCTGAGACAATAAAGATGGAAAAGATACAGCACAATGAGTCAGTTTCAGTTTCTGCTGATCTGAGGTTATTCCCTACTGTGTTGGAGAGCTAAGGTCTGAAGATGTGTTTGAGTAAGCAGTGGCCAGGTAACCCTTTCAGTTCTGCTCACTCGTTATTTAGTTCCCAGCTGGATAGAAGACAAACATCTAGGGATTCTGAACTGGAAAACACTATTCTGGTATAGAAAAGTCAAAGCCATCTTAATACGGACTAATCTTCAAGCTTGATTTTAAAGAAGTACCTGTAAATGAAAGAGCTCATCTTCATTTAGAACTTCATTCATCATTCATTTTCAAAAGCCATTCAAGTCCACCTCTGCTGTAAGAAAAATAATCAGATTTTCCAATCCAGTCCAAGAAATGTGTGTTACGACCCACACCTGAAGGTGAGAGTAATCCAGGTACTTGTTAATAGATTCCTTGGGGTGGCTTGGAGTGAAAGAGCACTGAATGATTAGTGTTTATGAAAATATATATGTATAAAATCTATAAAGGTTTATTTTATAAACATATTGATTTATTTTATAAATGTATATGTGTTTATTTTAGAACAACTCGGTTGCAAAGGAAAGCAGGTATGCAGCCACTTGTGTTTTTATCTATTGTAACATAAAACCAGAAAAGAATACTTAAGGAAACTTAAGGAAAAAAGAAAAGAAAAGAAAAAGAAAAACAAAAAGAANCCAGCAATGAGACTTGGTTCTTGCGACTTCTATGTTTGGTGGTCGGGGTGATGGCACCAGTTTTGTCAAAGTGATGGTGACAATCTTGATCTATCTGGGGTTGGGGAAGCCCACAAAACACAAAGTCCAGTGTGTTAATTTTATGCTCAGGCTCGGTGGGAATGCCTAAGCGCCGTGCCATCTCTGGCTCAGGGAGTTTCACACTGAATGATGTAATGCTGTGGATTACAGGACACTTTGGGAGTCTTTAATAGTTGATGACACTTTCTAAGATGTTACAGCTGCCTTTATGTCAGAGTAGTTGGGTCAATTGTGCCTCCTCAGGAGTGATGGATACCTTCAGGCCTACATGTGGATGTCCTGATACTTCCCTAGAGGGGAATTTTCACAGCTGAGTCACTGGTTTAAGGTCTTTGGCATGATAAAGATAAAGATATCCCACCTCACAGGATTTTCGTTTTTATCAGTCTCTTTCCTTGCCTTGTTCAACACCTAACCGTAGCCTCTGATGATGGGTGTGTTTGAATCTATAAGCATTAACATTCCAGTCTCTCACAATGTGCTACTGAACATCTTTAAAAGCTGATCTTCCACAATGGACACAAAAAGTCAGTAGTAATTTTGTCCAGAGAGTCTCACAAGACAGTTTAATTTCCCTTGTTATGGTATTTGACAGTCTTCGTAATATTTTCCCTTAAATTAAGCCTGACTTCAAGGGTTTTTTCCAGTTTAATTCCAGCAATATTAATCTATTCTAAATAATATCTCTGCCTTCCTTTTTCTTCCAAGCAGCCAGACAATAATTGCCTGTTTCTCTTCATTGTTATTGAGGAATTCCACAATAACATCCTCAGTGCAAACATCCTCAGTGTATTATTAGTCCAATTTTATTTCATCATCATTACAATGAATTAAATGGAATTATAAAATTCTAACCCTGGAAAGCCGAATTAGACCTGTAATTGCATTCACATCAGAAGCTAAATTTCCTTTAATCATTTTTACTTTCATCTAAAATTCTTGTAGAAAACTCTTTGCCGAGATAGGTTACCTACTTTTCTCCAACATATTTTGGGCTGCAGCGGGTTCCATATAAAAGTAAGATGTTAAAGAAATCACAGTTGGAAAAAGAGTGTTTTGCTTCCAGATGCAGGCTTTGTGCATGGCTGTGGACATTTCTCAGGTATTTAAGACACGGTGGAACTTTGACCTTGGCAGGCTAGGCAAAAGACAGTGGATAAATTGGAGGCTTCTGTCGGTTTTTGGAGATCCCACAGGGTGATCATGGACTCCTTTCTAACCTTCACAACCATTTGGTGATGTGGAAAGTGCTACATACTTTATATCAGAGATGTCAGTGGGAATTCAACATTTTGATACTAAGCTGAAGTGTTAAAATACAATGGGAAATTTGAGTTAATACAACACTGGGGATTGGTTCCAGCAGTTTCTTTCTCCATAAAAAATGGAGACATTTTTTTTAAAAAGAGAAAAGAGTCACTTATCTTTTACTGAATGTATTTAGTTCTTGTGATGACAGATATGTGTGTGAGAGTTTATGTTTGAGAAAAGATTTTGTTTTTTATATAAAGTGGATGTGAGCCTAATTTTAACTGCATTTTTTCTTTTATATCTTAGGTTTGGAAACATACCCTCTAATCTTTGACATGCTTTCAGCAGGAAGAGTGAACAAATTTAGCTTGTATTGAAAAATCCCTGTATACAGATGGACGATGTGGAGAGAAAGATTCTTATCAGTTTCTGAAACTAGAAAGATTTTTCTTTCTTTTATATATCAACAAATTATACTATCAGAGTGAAGGAATGGTTTGAGAGTTATTAGATTTTCAGAAAATTAAATATATGAATTGGATAGGAGTGATACATCTCACTGTCAAATAATGGCCTGCAATAGTGAATATGTACTGGATTTTCACAGCTCTAATATTAAGTTATGTCTCAAAATAGTAATTGGAAATGCTTTTCATAGAAGATATAATCCTAGCTGAAACCTGATTTCTGTCTTGACCTTTAAAAATATTATTGCATAGTAAGTATATGTTTTCATCTAGTCAAATATCACAGGGAATGTAAGTATTATATTTAGTGTATTGTATATTTCTGTATATAGCTATGTATACATACACAACTCCAACATATGCTCTGCACTAAAAAAAAATAAATATTTGCTAGATTTTCTTTTATGTCATATTCCTCAAATACTTTCTCAAGGGATCTTCGTAGTGATTCATTCATATCATATGACATACTGACAGACATTCAGGACAAATCTAGAATATGTGGATGCTCTTGTAACTCTTTCCAGTCATAATTTTAATATGTATTTTTCTGCTTCTCTGAGTGAAAAGGCTTGTGGGGGAAATGAGACTGGGACTTTGGGAGACAATTCTTCTGTTAAATTTCTTTTTCATGTGTAGTAGACTGTGGATCATATGCAGAATTTAGACCTACAATGAAAACTGCTTGGTTCATAGGCTTAGCTTTTTAAATTTTATTTTTTATTAGAATCTTGCTTCTTCAGAATGTTTGGTTTATGCAATTTAATTTATAAAAAGCTTTCCTTTTTAGAGTGTTTGTTTTCTCCATGTAAGGTATAATGGAATATATAGTAACAGTTTCTTGTAATTCTCTTATATATATATATAAACACAAGGAACTATCACTTTAAAGCTGAGGGGATGTTTCAAGCAGCCAAAAATACAACATATGAGGCAACAACTTCCTTGATGCAGAGCGATGGTCCTTGAACCTGCACATGAAACCATCTGATTGTGAAGAAGTCAGGCACATCTTTGCATCTACCTGTGCCGGAGTTCGGTTTTGCTTTCTGGCCAGCTCTTGTACCGAACTCTCATTTCAGGGTACAGCTCGATACCTTTCTGATCTTGTGGGTCTTGGCCCCAGATAAACGTGGCGATGGCGAGGAAGAAAGGAGGACTTCACGTGGGTTCAACAGGGTTTTATTTTACCCAGAAGGTGGCCCACGTAAAAGTGAGTTTTTCCCTCTGGGTCTCACCTTAAGTACAGGGGGTGTGGAAAGGGGCAGGGGACAATGTAGAACCAATCCCAGTGAGGGGGGAGTGACCCAGAACAAAAGAATAATCAGTAGAACAATTCTATACATAAAAAAGGGGATGGCAGGGACTCTGCCAATCACTCGGTCCCCCCACTAGGACTTTCTAGTTATCTGGGCAGGGTTGCAGAGTGATGGACAGGACTCATAATTAAGAAAAACCAAAAAGGGGTTTAACATGGGGGTATAGGGACAAACCATTATAAAACAAATAACAGAAGCATGCAGAAATTTGGTAAAGCCAAAATGCATCACAACATACCTGGAGCCAAGTGGTTCAGCCACACAACTTTCAAGGGGCTCTTGTGCTAATACAGCAGCCTGTCCATGATTCCTCCCACGCATGTAGGCATCCATTCAGTTCTAGTTTTTCATTAGAAAAGTATACCTCTGCAATGTAGGTCTTTGGAACAGATAATGTAATGGATTAACTTGACTGAAGTAGCAGGCAAAAGTCCAGGTGGCATGAAGAGAGAACTCTTGATTTGAAGTTTGTTGTCTAGCTGCTTGTGTGAGACAGTCATTAGTCAATTTCTACAGATCTACAGGAAACTCTTGAAGTAATATGAGACATTTTGAATAGGCTTCAGATTCTGAGGTCTGAAGTACTTCAAATATCAAAAGTTTTTGAGGAAACAATGGTTTTGGCAAAAGGCTCTCTAACCTTTTCAAAGAATCAAAGATTCCCAAATCTAGTAAAAATGAATTTAGTCCCATAAGTGTCCCCTTTTTCTTCCCTCACCCTCCCTAGATTTCTGTTTACCTGAAAATAAGTGTTAAAAAAGTACCTGGAAATCTAATTTACATATCTTAGAATTTGGGACACCACTGATGATTGCTTTATTACACTATAAATTAAATCCATTGACCTTGATAGGAGTCAGCTCTCATAAACTATAAGAAAAAAATTTCCAAGATTGTGATTTTGCTGTAAATCAGAGCAAAGAATTTCTGAAACCTTGTTTGCCTTTTTTTGACTGGAATATTTGTTTCCAGAGAGTTTGGCTCTCAAACTAGGTTAGGAGTAAATTCAGAATTTTCTGCCATATCTAATTGATGTGACACTGAGAAATGAAAGATGTGCATCCTCAGCTACATCAGAAGACTTCAATCATGTTAAAAATTATTTATTTTTCTTACACAGAGATTTATTAAGGAAATAGTTCTTTAAATCTAGAGATATATGAGATTTGATGTATAGATTCTGACACACAAAGATGGCTCTTGTCAAGAAGACTGCAAGATCTTGTTGATATTCCTGAACTTTCCTAGCACCTTACTACTAAGACAGGTGTACCCAAATGAGGTATAAAATATATGGTTCAATGATTTGCCTAAGAGAAGGGCAAACCTGCTGAGTACAGTTGTTAGGAAATGGGTGCAGTGTGAGCAGTCTTGCACATCTTATCTCCCTTCCTTAATTTTTTTGCATCTCTAGATGTAAAAATATTTCAAGTTTTCTCCTTTGTTTTGATATCCACCAGTCTGAGCTGTGGCTCGTGAATGTGGATATGAGAGTTCTTTATTTTTGTAAAGAATTGTACCAGCCTCCTCAGTCCATTAGAAATTCTGCCTGCCTGTCTCCTAGGCAATCCGTGGTATATGACACTTAAAAGGTAAGAAGTGTAACGTAAAGTCTCAGTGTGATAAGATTAAAACTTTTGGTGCACTTTTCACAAGAGTACCTTTGAGGAGTGCTGTGTTGGAGAAGTTTCTTCTAGCATACAATAATTAGAAAGAGCAAGAGGAACTACTAGCATGGATTTGTAACACTGAGACTGCTCAACTTATGGAAAAACCATAGCACGTGTGATGCTATGCAAAGAATAATGTGCACGTATCCATTGAAGCACAAGCCAGTACCTAGATGTAGTTCTTCACAGGCAAGAGCCCTTGCAGGTGGCATGAAGAGTACTCCTGATTCCTGCTTGCTTTTTTTCATTCAGGGAGACATATTTATTTAATCGTATTAACTAGTATCATAACTCTTTACTACACGCATAATATGCTATGTTTTACCAGACAAAATCTACAAGAATTATTTCAGATGAGGGTCTCCTAGTAAGATAAATGAAAAAAGGTTTTATTTGAAATGTTGAATAGAATTTAAATATCAGACCCCTAACCTTGTCACAATAATAGAAAACTTGGACAAATACAATTCTCATTCCTGAAGATCTAAGGGCACAGAAGTTTCAAGTGCCTGCAGAGTAGAGCAACAACAAATCTATTGGTTTTTAGGTTTGCAGTTCTTTATTTGTCCACCTAAAATGTGAGGTTGATATAACACTCAACTAAATTGTTGTATGGAACAATGGATTAAGTTCTATCTGATCTCCAAAGTATTAATTGAGCTGTAAGAACTGTCTTCATGAATAAGACTCATGCCCTTAATAAACTTCAAACTGCAGCCTGATAAAGCCCACAGGTCACAGTTTTTACAGCCTCTTCACACCTCTCTCACAAAGTGGTTTTGATATCCTTCAATAGGAAGAAATATGGAATTGCCAAGTCACTGATCTAATATTGAATTCTCTCCAGTTATTAGAAATAAAAACCCCAAACCAATAAATGCAGCTATATCTCTCAAAATATTTCTGGGTAAAAATATCTCTTCTCACTGAAGAATGTGATGTAAACCCCCAAAGTCACTCTTCATATTCTCTGCTGCTTCTGTTCTATCCATCCCTTGTTTCTTTATCTAGCCATGTTCCTCTACCTGTCATATATTTCAGAAAAATTTAAAATACGTGGGACAATTGCTTATTCATCATATTAGGTACAACTTTAAAAATTATCCTTTCTAGCAGTCTCAATATTCAAGCATACTAGCTATTCTGTTTATAGTATGAACCTTCTCATATGATGGGAGAGATTTCTCTCTTTGTTAGCAGATGAGTATTTCTCATTTATTATTTCTACCTGTACTTCTTAGTTTCTTAAAATAAAGAGGATAACCTACTCAGTAGCTAAAACAAAGGTAATGAAATGTAAAGATCTTTTAGAACATTTGAAGGACATTTTAAAACAGGTACATGTACAATCACTGAAAAATTTAAAAATGTCGCTTTTTATTTAAGTGAACCATGACAGATGTGCATAGTTTTTAGAAAAAAAAATCATGCAAATATTTCAAAGCACAGTCACCATAAGTTGAATTTGACAGAGCAGAACAGATGTGTCCACCTGTTAAGAGATTAGGCTATCAGATTTGGGTATGCAAGATGTGATTGAAGCCCATAGTGGGAGCTATTTAGGAATGCATCCAGGTTAGCAGGCGGTAACTGAGATTCTGATTACTGTAGCATTCCACTTTGCCTAATTCAAGTCATTGATTGCTTTGGGGAAAACAGAATAGTGCACCCAGGACCAGTGAAAGGAGAAGGAATATCCCTCACTATGTGTAGGATATTATACCTGTTTTTCAATAACAATGAAAGAGAACAGGAGGATCTACAGGGGCTGCAGAATAGAGTGGACTCCAAAAATAGTTATTTATTCTGTTTAAATCTGGCATACTGAAATGCAAGCAAAATTATTGATTCAACTACTATAATAATGTTAATAAGTAATCTTTTGAGTCGCTTGGATAAGCTGTGAGAATAATCATCTCAAAGCATATCCAATGCACAGAATATCACATTGATTTTAATATGAATTTTGTTCAGCCAGGACTGGAAATTAATTCTGCTTCCTTGTACTTCTTAATAGAGAACAGAAGCATATGGTAAAAGAAACAGAGATCAAAGTCAGATTTTAAGCGCAAAATGCAAACACAACAAGAGGGGTATTGTGGTGGGTTTGTATTTTCTTGAGAAAAGAATATTTTCGCAGTTGTTGCTAAAAAATCTTCTTACCACTACTGTTTTGCCAGCTCATGTCTTCTGAGTGCTCCTGATTACTTCGTACCTTTGGTACTGTCTTACTTTGTAAATCTATTATTCTGCAGAAAAACTATAATTTGTTCAACTTCTAGGGTTTCAAGTTCTAATTTGGTGTCATTGTTGATGAAGTGTGAAGCAGAAGAGACATTGGTAGATTTTCAAATGCTGGGTTAGTTATATAAATGTTAATAATGAAAACTCTGATTTTGATTTTCTATGCTGATATTAATTTTGTGTAGATATGAGTGAGAAAGTATACAAGTGCCAGTAAATTATAATCAATTCTATTGTTCTTGCTATTTAAATATTCCCTTATTAAGATTGCTCTCTATGTTTTGTGTTACTCATCTGCAAAAGTCCAAACTAACTGACATGTGGAATTTGAATGCTTACAGGTATCAAAAGCTTAATTTTACACATGATAAGAAAAGTCCCAAGAAATGCTGTGTGACTGTGGCAGACCTGTCATTGAAGGATCAGAAATACAAGCAAATCTCTGGGTGCTCATAGTTATGGCAACTGTTCCATTCAAATCTATTTTATTTGTAACTTTGGGGCTAGAAAAGCACATAAAGAGGTCGGATCAGGATGTGGAAGTGCACAAAATAAAATGAAGGTATATGAGAGAAATCCTCAAGTTTCCTTAACCAGAGCTAGAAAATACAAGTTTTTTTCTATATAGATCTTGTCAATGGAGTTTCTGGTTATTTTTCAATTTGTTATTTAGCATGAGAATAAACTTTTGTACTTTATTATGGCAGCTGATGAAATGTTATCCGAGGACAGTCTTTAACTTCTACAATTCTGTCAACATCAAAGTGGATCCATCAGATGGGATTGATGGCTTGAGGTTTGTGGCAAATTGAGGTCAAGAAAAAACCCGATAGTTCTTGCATTAAAACTGTTGATTTTGGTTTGCTCCATTGTGACAATTTTTTAGCATGTTTTATAATATGCTCAGATAAACCTCATGCCTTCTAAGGAGATATATACATATATGAGCAATTTTCAGCCCTGTTTTCTGAAGCCTGTAATAATCAAGTGTAGTCTGATAGAAAATCTCAACATTTTCTATAATTATTTCATTTTCACCCAAATATTTTCTATGATTATTGCATGGTTTTGAATCTTGAGTCTTACTTTGAGCAATAATCCATTCTCCTGGGGAGGTAAAGTAAGGCAATAGGCAAATAATACTGTGTATTTCCTAAATACACCATAAATAGTGTATTTCCTAACCTTCCTAAACATTTAAATTTATATTTATAATCATTCTTTCATCATTGGATGTAATGGTTAAGTAGACTGCTACCTGGATTGGCATGACCTGAAATTGTGCAGAAATACATTTTCTAATTAGAAAACACTTTCCAGCTAAAAAATTTTATGCCATATGAAAATTAATCTTTACCTTATCAATGGTAAATCTTGTCTAGTAAATAATTTCAAGAATGTTAGTAAGATTCCCTATTGGTTTTCTTCAGAAAAAAGAAAAAGAAAGAAAAAATCTTTTTCTCCTCAGAGTAATCTTTCAGTTTTGATGACTTGGACCAAATGGTTCTGTACATTTTCCAGGTAGCATTCAGGTAGGAGAAGCATGAGACATTCATTTTTGAGTTAATCAGAATGAAATTGAAGCCAAACCCAGCATAAGAATCAATGAATTAGAATTGATAATTTTTAGTGTGTCAGAACAAATGGGTGGATAATACAAATGAATGGATAATACAAATGAGTGGATAATATAAAGAACTAGAAAACAAACAAAAAATATTTTTTTCTCTGTCTATAGGTTTTTGGCTATGGCCATTTCAATGGGAATATTTGAAAGGCTTTTGAGTCAGAACAATAAACGCACTTCAGGGCTGTGGGCCCCAAATTATGCCTCTCTGCTGTTGACGAGGATGTAAACAAGCTGCTTTTAGTAATGTTTTTTCTATTGTAGGAATGAATAAAGCTGCAGTTGCAAACACAGCTGAGAGATAGGATGGGTTTTAAATACTTTTGTTCCTGCTGAGCCATTACCAACACCTGCAGTTAAAATAATTATTTCAAATGTTTTTCTTTTTAAAAGAAGGAGTAGTTAGCAGTAGACTTGTCTTGTTATGGAAAATTAACATTTGCACTTAATATGATTCCCCTTGGTTGTAAATATCTTGAATTAAAGCTTGTTATCTCCTTTGGAAAATATGTTTTATGATTTCTGCTGTTTGTACAGAGATAATTAAACATTTCACTGAAATACAGGTTGGATGACTATAATCTTATTTTAGCCATCACAGAAATTATGGAATATTTTTACAGCAAATATTGTGAGTATTTAATTAAACCCTGTGCTGAAGTAAAGCAACCATATCTGGTGAAGATAGCAAAAATGGATTAGAGATTCTGAGATTGAAGAGAAGAGCTGAATATAAGAATTGGCTATCTTGTTATTATATTTTTTAAAGAAAATGTTTTATTAATCATAAAAACCGAAGATTAAAACACTTTATATTCTAGGACTAAATATGAAAACCAGGAACAGATGTAGAATAAACAGGAAAACTCTTTGCCTTATTTTAACAAAGGGGACATACTGTGTATATCTTCATCAAAATAGCTAAAAAGGATGCATAGTTTTTCTACAGGCAGATCCTGTAAAAATATTAGGAGTTGAGGAATTTATTTTAGAATGTTACAAGTTCAAGTTATTTTTATGTCTTGTCTTTGACCATGCATTTTAACTTGGCCAGATCAGAATTTATCAAACAAGCTCTTAGTTCAGTGGTATTTTCCACCTGCTGTCAGAATTCAGATCTGTGAGAGAAAGCTCTCAAAATATATTGCTGGTTTATATATGAGAATAAGCCTTATCAACTTAACATCTGGTGCAAAATTATTTGGAGCCTTTGGTGACCTGGGGCTAGAGTGATTTACATCAGATGAAGAAGCTGGACTATGTTGTAAAGTGTCTCCTAGGTTTTATTCCTACTTTGCAGATTTCATTAAACAAACCCATCAGTACTCAGAGCTTAAGACAACCATAGGTTCATAGAATGGTTTGGTTTGGAAGGGACCTTAAGCATCATCTAGTTCCAGCCCCCTTGCCAGGGGCAGGGACATTTTTCACTCGACCAGGTTTCTCAAAGTCCCAACATAACCCTTGTGCTCCGCTGTATCCAGCTGCTCCTTCCCCTTTCCTGAGTGTGTAATATCACATCTTTATGACTGCATGGCTATTTGTTGGTCAGGGTGTGAACAACATAACTGAGCTCATGTTAAAATATTTTTAAATTTATTTATTGCAGATACTCCAGTGTCTAAGAGACCTCCACAGAGTAAAAAGAAAACGCTTAAAAAATTTGTGGATTACTTGCACAGAATGATATTTTCCTCTAAAGAGAGGCCTAAAGCGTCTCACTTTTGGAAGGAAGACAATGCAAGAATCGCTTTAGTTAAATTAATATCTGTGTGTTTTTCTCCTCTGTGAACTTGATTAAAAAAAAAAACAACCCACACAGCAGAGTATAGAAAATATCAAAAGAATTGGCTGAAATAGAGAAATGAAATCGAGGAGCTCCTTTAAAACTATTGCTGTCTATCTATTTTTGAGTTTTTTTTAATAGTGGTGTTTCTGGTAATACGGGATTTGGAAGGGATATTTGGGCATGTTTCGTTTCAAAGCGTGGAGCATTTCACTGATTTTAGAACCATTCATTTTCTGACCACTGCCATTCCCTCTCATTTAATTCTTCTTCCTAGCCTTACATACATTTAACTAGATTGTTCAAGCTAGCCTTACCTTTGCAGGAGTTTTTACTTTTCTGAAAGATCAGAGTAGTACGGCACACTTGCTCCCAGAGAGTGCTTGCAAGTGATGCTGCACAAATCCCTGCCTCTGAGATTGAGGGCATCACCCCTATTATAAACCAGCTATTGTAGGGGACCAAGGTTAGCTTCTATCACCTGTGGCTGGGTCTCCCACATCGCAGTGTGAATGCAGCATTGTAGAGACTTTGGGCAGATCTCTGCTTTTCATGTTTAATTTTGCTCGTTTTTTTCCCTCTCAGTGAATTCTGATCTGTGGTCCTTTGAATGCTATGTGCCCCAGAGCTGCCACTACAGCCACCCAAGCTCTGCCAGTGTCAGCTACAAGAAAGGTCAATATTTTCGTTTAAAGGAAAAGGCACAGTGATGATCATAATTAGGTAGACTGTATTTCAGGGTTAAAGAAAAACAATTGTTAAAGAACAGCTCTTATTTACAGGCTGAGACTAGCATTATTTTACTCAGCTCATAAAAACTGACTGGAGAATAGTGAAGGAGGTTTTTAGAAGGAAGTATTTGAAAGTTCAAGCCACTAGGACTTAGGTCCCCTCCACTCTGATATAAAGCATTTCTTTTTGATTTCAAGAACTGTTTCAGTTAATTGCAAGTCTAAGAATATAATGATTTTTGAAGGGCATTTGTTATGGCTTATATCAAAATTGGCAGGCATCAAACACTTTCTCTGGCTTGTGTAATAGAGCTGTGCTCTCTTTCACTCACCTATGATTTAACTGATGTGTGAAAGAACTTTAATACCTATTGCCCCCTATAAACAATTACTAAAAAACCCCCAATCTCAAAGTGAAACAAAAAGAAGAACATGTTCTATTAAGACTCGTACTCTGTTACTTGTATTTCTCTTGGAAAGACTGTGTGTTTGTTTGTTGGTTTAAATTCACTTTAAAATAAAAGCACATACCAAAATTGCAGTATTTTTAAGAAGCCACATAATTTGCCATGAATAGTCAATGTTTTTCAATATATTTCATGAACAGAGTGTTTGTGGATTACGTTGAGGTAATAGGAGATCAGTATATTTTTGTTGATTTCAAAATGAAAAAAACCCCACTTTTAATATGTATCCTAACACAACTGAACACACCGTTTCAGAATTAGGCCCCAAAATTTCAGGGAAGGGCAGAATGAGATGGAAACAAAATGAATGATCTGTGGAGATGCCTGTGTCTTCTTTACCAATATTTATTAAAAGGAAACAATCTTGTTTGATTTGAATTTAAACTTGGTAGTGATCTTCCAGACAGGTCAGTTGAAGGGTTTGAGAGAATAAATTGCTTTCAAGACAGCTGAGCAAAAACCAAGGGTTCTGATGATACTGAGTGATTTGAAAATGTTACCAATTCTTCTTAGAGATGACAAGATTTTTTTAACCATGCTATCAAGGAAATGTTCACTGTGCAAGATTCACCTTGACCTTTTTGTGCTGTTACAGTGACATATGTTTAACATCAAGTCATTTTCCTGGTCCATGAACACTACAAAATCTTTTCTAAAGCCTTGGAAAACAGACAGAGAGATGTGATTTTACATAATACAATTTCACATGCATCTTTTTCCCCAGCAGACTCAACTTTTACAGCATAGTTTAATGAGATATTATTGTTTCTGTACCATTTAGTTAGAATTGACGTGATTCTGAAATCAAATAAAGCTTTTTGAATACAGCAATAATGTTTATTTTCTATTTTTTTAAAAATAAACCACCTTAAGTCATGGCTTTGGACAAAGTATTGGGATGATTTAATATTGCATATGTAAGGTGTCTTTTTATGCTGAAGAGCTGCACGTATTTTTTTTCCCTGAAGATATAGCTTTGTTATGAATACATATATGTGTGTTTCTGTATGTTTCTGAGACCAGTTGAATCAGAGGCTGATTTCTAAAATCCAACCTTTTAAGTAAGAATGTAGAGTGCATTAACTTGAGTATAATATTCAATGCATTTTAAAAATGTGATTCAAGCTTATGAATATATGTGATAGGATTTTACTGATATCCTAAAAACCAGGCAACTCTGCTGAACATGCCCAGACTGTCTCAAAAAAGGTGAGGGTGGTTATGCATTATTCTGTCATTGATTGCAGACTAGTTGTTCCTCTTGTTAGTCTAAATTCTAAAGAAAAGAGAATAGTCCCTGCCTTGACCAGCTAAAATTAATTCCTTTTATTGGCATTGTATTGAAAAGGCTACAGGTAAGTCTTTTTGCTATTCAGGACATCAACTATTTTTCCATTGTTTAAAACCTTGCCTGTCTAACAGAATGTATGCCATCCTGGCTTACAGTCCCAGCCTTCCCCACCACTTTATTAGTACAGTTTCTTATAGTCCCATATCCATTCCATCATTTGCCCTTAACAAGCCTGTTCCTGCAGAGACCTCAGCAGAAAGGATGAGCATGGCAATATGTGGCTGCCATACTCGAGTTAGCATCTGCCTTGAACTTTCCTATCTGCAGTCTTTTGGCTCATCCTTCGTGGATTCATGTAAACTTTGTAAATGTCAAGAACAGCATGTAGGAAAAGTTTTGTACCCTGTTTTGTAATGCCTTTTTCTGGTTGCAAATATTGAAGTAAAGACAGGAAACACTATGAATTTTAATTTCCTTCTGGTTCTAGTTCTTTTCTGTTCAGACATATGGAGGAGGTTATTGAAATTCTGATTCTGCAAGTTTCTCTTGTCATCACTTGAAAAAATTTTTAGTAATGGAAAAGTCGTGTTAGTTGCAGGACACTCTATCCACATTTTTACTTAAGGAAGACTCAACTGATTGCATGCGCATCCCAAATATTCTTGCAAACTTCATAAATTTTTAGAGCAGAGAGATTATACTAGTTCCCAGGAGATGGTAAAGCGTTTGCAGATTCTTTTTTTTTCTGGCTTATTCTGAGGCTTTTCCACATTGTATATAGTGTCTGTACCAGAACAGAGGGTTTAACCTGTCTAAATTTAAGCAGAAAGTCAAAATCCCAGATTCCTCCCTTGTTGTCTACAGAGTAGAATATCTGCTGTTACTTCAGGGAGGCAGAAGTACCTAAAACTCTTTTCTACCTTTTAGCCTCAAGACTGCAGGAAATATATAGAGATGTTGTGCAAGTGGGAGCCCATGCTGTGAGAAAGTTGCCAGTATTTTAAGAAGCCAGACAAAAGTTAGATTTTGCATGGAGAAGCAAAATTAGCCAAGGACTAGTCAGGTGTTTTGCCTTCTATTCAGCATTTGCCAATAAGTAGAAGACCTCTGAACAATCTATCAGATAGGGTTTATTCAATGCATGGGCAATATCCCCTTAAACAGTGAAGATGGTTGTTCCTGATAGTTTAGGAAGATCATGTGTTAGCTCTCAGTTATGAGAGCTGATGAAGGAGCTTGGACCATGGTGAAGACCTAGTTTATAACTGGAAAGATTTGCATTAATTTAGGCTTTATTGGCATTCACATACACAAGATGCATGAAATGCTCTTATGCTTTGTAACAAATCACAATTTTGTTACAAATACATTTCCCACAGAAAAAATATTAGAAGGGTCCCTGTAATCCAACAAAATAATCTATTTTATCCTTTTGCTGAGGAGGTGTGATGACTCTGTACCAGCACCATGCTGTTCAGTTTCTTTCTGCTTAGTTTTTTAAACTTGTACTTACCAACTGGTTCTTTATATTTAATTAATACCAGTGCACTCTTTAATAGGTATATTTAAATTCTTTGGGATCATTTAAATGAAATGTTATTAGCAGCTTCAGGACTGTTTAGTTAAAATGTTGTCATGACCCTGAAATCAAATAAGGGGTTTTGATTTAAAAAATGTTTACTTTCTATGCTACTTTTTAATAACCCCAAATCATGGCTTTAGATAAATTGCTAGAATGCCTTTAATATTATATATATAAAATATTCTTTTAATGAAGAATAGCTGTGTGTAATTTTTTCTGTTAAGACAAACTTTGTTATGAATACATATGTGAGTGTGTTATGTGTGTGTTTGTGTATGCCAGAACCCAGATCCCTTCTATCAGAGTATTAACTCGAGTCAGTGAACAGCACAGGCATCAGCATACTTGTGGCTGTCAGACTTGTTTTGTCTGGTGTGTTTTTTCTTGCAGTTTAGGTTTACCTTAGCTGTAACAATAACTGTTTAATGAGCAGGTGGCTGTTGTCTAGTTTCAGTTCTATTTACCTTTGTATAACTGTGTGGAATAGTTATCATTTATAGTTTGATGCTAGCAGACACAACAATTTGCTGTGCTCTGTAAGAGTGGATTATTTCTGCAGTGTGATGATGATGCAGTGTAAAGGACTTACAGGTTACGGTTGACAGCAGAGACCTTGCAGGTGTGAACACAGGCTAATGAACAGAGGCTCCATGAATGTCCACCAGTGGACAATTACTAAAGGAAATACCAACTTAGAAGCTGAAAAAAGGTAATTTTTGGGTGACAGAAAGTGTAAATAATAGGCTAACATATACAATGCACCTTATAAAGGAAAATTATTTGAAAAATGAAATTATTGATCAGTAAAAAAAGATCAAGGTCTAATATGTGTTAAAACCAGGTAGAAGACTGTGCCCAAGTGGACACAGGAGAGGGGAAAGGGAAAACTGTCAATAGCAACACCCTGTGCCTCTGTTAATATCACCACACTCCTCCTGCTGAAGAAGCCAGGGTTCTGCCATATTTCCAAACATTGTCTCTCTTCACCAAGTCTGTTGACCCTAAGACCAAGAAGCAGTGGAAGGGTGGAGACAACACCAAAAAAGAGAGGTCTATAATGGGAGACCCTGCTGGGCAACAGCTTTAACTGTAGTACCATTAAGCAACTCTTTTTTATTTCAAGTGTGTTCCTACCTCTGTAACTAAACTAAGAGTAGTAGTTTGTTGCATTTTAGTTGTGCTTAATTTTTTTTGAACTACACCAAAGGCAAATTCTTTGCTTGACATTTTATCTGCAGCAAGTTCTTGAGTTTTACAAAAGTTGAAATTTTTTGTATCTATATTAGAGACACACAAAATGCTAACGCAAAGTACTTTTACCATAGGTTTGGCCCCCACAAAATAAATCATTTGACCCTTTTGCTGAGGAGGCAATGATGACTGTGTACTGGCACCATCCTATTAAGTTTCTTTCTGCTTAGTTTCCTCATTTTGTGAGACATAGATTTGAAAAATCCCAGCTGATCCTTTATAGTAGATTTAAGAACATGTACTGTATCTTAGAATGTATTCCAAGTAGTACTTTAGAATATATGAGATCACATTTTAGAAGACATTTAGTGAACACTGAAGGCTGTGTCTGTTACCCTTTTGCATATTTTTATGCACCACAAGTATGGGAAACCTTTGACGATAATCAGAAGAACTAGCCTAAACAGCAGAATAACAGGGCTAAGGGCGCAGATAAAGAAAAGAACACAGACTCTAAGATGATATGTTCCCTCAAAAAAGTGCCAAGAGGGCCAAAGCACACATGGGAGAGATAAAGGTGAAGAGGTGAATGCCAGGAGACCACCACCACAGCCCGAAAACCACCACCACCATGGACTGAGCATGCCCAGAAGGGTGTGGAGTTAATTACCATACCAAGCAAGGATGGGCGGGGTCAGGGAATGAATATGTATGAGGGGAGACCATGGAATGTCATACGTATGTAAGACCTCATACGTATGTAAGACCTCAGGGAATAATAAGGGGGGCAAGCTCTCTGGTGGTTATGCGTGTCTTTGGTGAAATTACTCCCCACGCATCTCAATGTCAATAAATACATACCGCTCTAACAACTGTTCTTAGTTGTAGAGTTCTTTCTGCAGCGTTTCAATTTGTACTTACAAACCTGATTTTAAAAATTTAATTAATGCACCTTTTATAAGTGTATTTAAATTATTTGGCTTTTGGAGTAAGTGCTGTGGTGAGCAAATGTAGAGAAGTCTTGCTAGATTGATTTTTCTTCAGGAGTTTTTTCTGTTATCCTGCCAACTTTTGCAACTAAGAACAGATTTTTCTCTTCCTGTTACAACAGCAATCACTCTCTTATTTATGTTCCTGCTTCTTCCAAAAAGCAATTAATAAAGCTAAAATAAATCCTGCATAAGTCAATCCTAAGGTCTCTGGATAGGATAAGCAAATTGCAAAAATGTAGTTTGTTTATATCTGAGTAAATATGTGCAGAAATACAAAATAGAGAGATTCAGGGTATGGTTATCAAATGGTCAAGATCTTAAATTTATTAAATGTTACTATTTTGAAGGCAGGAAATAGAAGTTATTTATGATATGGTGGGATGTGGAGTCCCCAAGTTTCACAAGCATTTGAAAGTATTATGAAAAGAAGCCTGTTGAGTGTTGGGTATAGAGATCACCTGCATTTTATATTTGCAGAAATCTATGGCCTATCTATTCCATGTAAAAATATCTGTATCATGGCTAAAGTCAATGCATTTACTCACATTAATTGGTCCAGCACTAAGCCTAGGTGAAAAAAACACATTTCCATAAAATTATTCAAGTGATAGATAGAGATCTGCAAATGGACAAGTATCTTAGAAAGTTAATATATATATATAGTTTTTAATAAGTTAAGTAGTTCAATTTTCATAATGGTTTTATTTATTAATTGACATGACTGCTTAGAAAATACTGAACAGTATATATATATATTACAGAAACAACGGAAAATGTTTTATTTGACAATGAAGTAGAAAAGTATTTTTAAATGAAGAATCAAGATTTCCATTTCCATTTAAATTTAGAAAAAAACCTTGTTGTTTTCACCCCTGACAAATTGAAGATCTGCTGTTAGTTATATTAGTAGTGAACCCTGTTTACCATTGAAATACTATTGCTCGCTTCTAGATTGAATTGATCTGATCTTGTCTTTCTGAGATGAAACATTTTTGTGTCTACTAAGACACTTTTTGTATGAAGTAGGAACAAACTGTCTTTTGCTGTAAAGTTCCTGAAGTCCTGGCATATACTTTTCAATTTCCTCTGAAAATTTCCCTACTTTTCAATGTTTTTAAATAATGACAGGATACGATATTCCAATATTTATCTCATCTGCTTCATATAAGGGAGCAAAGTCTCATCTATTTGGCTACTAACTAGTTTTTTATTCATTTACTGGTGACTCATGTTAAGGTCTTGGTTGCAATGTTACAATTTAAGGTCAGACTTCGTTATTCACCACAAACTCCAAATTCTGGAATTACTTCATCAAGACAGAGTACTTCCATTCCTACTTGTAATGGTATAACTTCAGTACTCTTTAAGGAGGCTTTTGACCTTGACATGGCCTTTAGTGTAGAATTACATCTACCATGAATCTGAATAGTTTTCTATTTCAGCCTTCAATTTTCACATGCACTTCATTTATGAAATCAATTTTTTTGGGTGTCTTAAGGTATATCAATTAATGTCTTATTCCAGGATTGTATCAGTGCAATATCTGGCCATTAGGAAATATCAGGCAGGGGAAATGTCCTTTGTGACCTTAAATAGATCGTTATTTATTGTTCTTCAATACTTTATAATGTTTTGTGGGATAGTTTTGGAATTGGTCACACTCAAAATCTCATTTTACAGCACACATGACTGGACCAGCATAATTTTGTCTTTTTCACATTTTAGACCTCTTGTATGTTGGTTCATTTTCTCTCTCTGTATCCTGGTCTCCCAAAACTGTGCAACTAGGCTAAATTTTTTTCACATTATGAGTCATTCCTATAATATGCTTGCACTCTGCTGACTTTACATGGTGGCAGATTTGGCTAAAGAAATGTATAACTGAGAATGTATAGAAGAGAATTTTCTTAAGCATTCCAATATCTTAATTTTATTCATCTTTTCTGATGGGAGGTCAATATCCCATGAACTTAAGAGCTTTCATTAATTTTACTTTTCTTGTATGGGAAAAATGTAATAACCCAGAAGATCTGAGGGACTGCGATTATAGTCCTGAACCCATTGCCTTTGCAATTAAGCTTCTTGAATTACATAGTTTACAATTCTATTAAAATTTACAAGATTGTGAAAGGCAGAAGCATGAGGACTGGGTTATCATTGCAATTTGCAAAGAACTCTCTAAAATGTATGTTTATAAAATAAACATAATATCTACACGGTACAATATTATTGCATCGATACCTTCAAATGACGTCAGTTATTCATGGGCACCTACAAGAGAGGTAGAAGAATGTCGTATAAAAACATCACAATGGACGCTCTTTAAGCTGTATAGAGGCAGTATTTAGCAGGTATATTTTCAGTACATCGGTGTGGGTAATATCCATGAATGAATATTTGTTGTCTAGTGATCTGGGTATAAATAATGAAGAGCCATGACCAAGATGTCCTCCAGCTTGGGGTCCTACCCCTGAGATGAGCTTGCTAATACCCATTGTGCAGTGTTTGAATCATACTTTTCTGTCTTGTCCAGTGAATGTTTAAGCAATTACATTGAAGTAACTTATGTGTGGAACATCTCAGTAAAATCCCCTTGGCAGATTCACTTTCTCTAAATTAGACAGAGAAGTGATTTTAATTCACGTCTCAAACATAACATACGTGATTTAGAGTACATCCTAAACTAAGAAAAATGAGATAATGCTTTTCATGTCAGGTTTTATGAGCCTATTATTTATTTACATTTAACATTGAAACTAAGTAAACATTTTATATGGGAAAATGATAAAGGAGTTTTTAATCTAGCTAAAACATTAATTAATTGCTTTTAACCTGACTGTCAAATTAAAAAGAAAAAATAATTTCTGTGCACAGTAAGATTTTGAACTATGTCCAGCATGTTCATGCACAGTCCACATCATCCATGGCTGCTGGTGTAAGGAGGACAGTGGTAACTGGCCACTTCATCACTCGGAAGGAAGGCTGATAAAGTTTCCAAAACAGACAAGGAGTGTTGAGAGTGTGGGTTTGAAACACCGGTTGGTCAAAAAATCCTCAAGGAAGAAGCATTGTTGACTTGCAATATATCTCACTGATTATGTAGATTTATTGTAAATTACTGGTTTTGAGGTTCATTCACAGAATAGGAGTTGATGGGAATAATACATTTCACCATTTGTGATAAAATTTCAAATCTAATTAGTTCCTTATATTTCTGTGCTTTAGTAAGGCTGTTAAAGATACACAGTTTTTAGTGTTTCAGTATTCTTTAAAAAGTATAATTCATGAGATCTTCATAATGAATTTTAAATATCAGTATTCTGCTTAATATGAGTTACCTTCTACACTTCCTTGATTATTCAGAACAGACAGGTAGATACCAGCTGTTGCAGAAAATACTGCTCAGTTCATGCAGCTTAAATCAAATCATGATCAAAGTGGTTTATTGACTTATCAATGACGTGCAATTAACCAGCAACCAGTGAACTATATATTCAGGCTCTGTATCAGCAACACAGCAGACAAACGAAAATACAAGGTACTTGCAAGCTATTAAAAAAACATTACAAATTTCTAAGCAGCCTTTAAAGCTAATACCAAGATGTTTTAAGCACCCCCTGCTTCGCTCCATCATTGGCAGAGTGGGGAACCAGCATTACCACTCTATCGAGCACATGCCTTCTTCTCTGGCTTGCTTGGAGGAGTGAGTGCTCCTGGTGCCTGTTCCCTACCAAAACCCCCATCCCAGGCACACTGCCTGTGTCCCTGCATGCTGCCCCTGTCACTTTCCCTCCCTTCTGCCAGAATCCAACTGGGAGACTGCCCAGCCTGGCTCTGCAGGCTGGCCGTGAGGGTCACCCTGCATCACCCCTCGAGTTCATGCTCCAATATCTTTTTCCACACTTACAAACTTTCATATTTCATGCTTCTTTTGAAACTGACTTCTTTTTGGTTTCAGAAGTCTCCTTGAACTTCCCCAGTTATGTTATAATCCAACTGACAGTCCTGTAGCTTGATCAATATTAAAGAAAGGACATCTCAGACATTGTGGGGTGCTCCATTTAAATATACTGCTAATGCTTGTGCTTCTGCCCCAGCAGCTGGTCTTATCTGAGCTGTACAAATTAGGTTTGGTCTGTGAAAGTGCTTCCATGGTCAATTAAGGTATAGAATTGAGACAAAATACTCATATGTGTAGGACAAGGAAAAACTGTCACCGTTGGAGCAACATGGCACAATCCATTTATCTGTTTTAGTGAGTATTAACTGAAAGGCCATCAAGTATGAAAGCAGTGATGTGCAAATTAAAAAAGATTATTACCTGCGGGGGCGGGGGGGGAAAAAAAAGGTTGGGATCAAGAAATCTCCTAAAATAACAACTGATCAAAACAAATGTGATTTGACAGAGTCACTTATCATCTACTTGAAGTGATTATAGTTTATATTGATTATAATGAAAGAAAAATGGAAGATTTACTATATTATTTGTAGGGAAATTATCTTGAGCTTATGAAGTGGAAAGAAAGCTTTTTCACTGCATAAACAGTGAGTAGCCACTCTTGTCTGTCACCTTTGTTTCTTTTCATTCCTGGTACTTAATATTTTCTAATGATTGTTCTAATAAAAATTTGTGTGGATTTTTTTAACCAGTCAAAAATTTTGTGTGGGTCTTTTATTTTTCAAGGGAAATAACTTGTTATTGAAGTATAAGACAATAAGGAAAAATCAGTAGTAGATCTTATGTTTAAGGATTACAGATTTTAAGGAAAAAGAACATTTTTTCATTTGTCATTATACTGGCAGAACTAGAACTGGACCACAGTTTTTGACAGAACATTGGCATTAGAAAAGCTTAATTTGTGAAATTTTTACACAGGTTTATATTTTAATGATATAAAAAATTGGTGAACCTGAAATCACTTGCCAAGGGCGAAATTCCTTATAAAATATTTGAGGTATACCCATGTCAGTGTTACCTGCTGATCAAATAAGTGCCAAACCCAAGACCTTATTCTCCTTTATTCAATGCAATGACCGTTGCACATTGCCCACAGCTGTCCAGTTTTACTGGCCTTGTGTAAAAATCCCATACCCATTGTGTTTACTTTGTACCGGCCTAGTGCTGCAGGGACTGGAGGAAAACAAACCAAGACAATCTGTGGAAGGATCAGATTCAGCCAGCTTAGAAAAAATTAGAAAAATTAAAATTAGAAGCAGCATAACAAATTAACAAAAATTACCTGTCCTTTGACCAGCTTTATAGTTATACCTCTGGAAACACGGTTTTACATGAATTGGTGATTCAATAACTGCTTCAGTGTGTTGGAAAGCAAAGAAATTTGAGAGAAAGGGAAAAGTATTTTCTAAATATCACTTCATTGAAACTTGAAAAATTAGATATAAATACAATAATAGTTATTCAAAGAATTACAAAATGGTAGAGTATGCTTTTCTTAGCCCACAGCCCCCCCCCCCCCCNTTTTTTTAAGTGAGGGAAGAGAAAAAACTTTTCTATTTTTAAATAATTAATTATTGTTTCTTATTTTAAAAGGTTAGTTGCTTCAAATAAGAATCTGCATTCTGATTGTGTAATTAGGTCAGAAAAACACAGCCAAGTGTTTGAATTTTTTTTCATCTTTAAGAGAATTATTTCATCGTTCCAGAAAAGATGGAGAATACTGGGGTTTTTTCATGTAATTTTTTTTAACTATACAAATATATTATCCAAATTTTGTGATCAAAAATACTTTGCTTTGGGTAGGAAGTTCATTTGAATCACCTTTGTTCTCATTGGTTTAAATCCTTACTTTTGTGTTTGTATCTTAAACAGCGTCAATGCACTTACTTGTTGCTAAATGTGGTGAGCTGGCTTTGGGTAGTGGGTAAACTCCCACCCAGACACCCACTCACTTCACCTGCTCACTTCCCCCATTTGAAGGTGACTGTGAGTGACAGAGCAGATCCTGACATCCTTCCACAGAGAACATGCCTGCAGTATCCATGCTACCAAACTTAAAAGTTATGAGCAAATTTTGTACCTGATTTTGCACAATCGCTTTGACACAGAGGAAGAAAAGTCACATACTGTGGATGAACATGTCGAGTAGTATTTTTACGATGAATCGGTGCAAATGCACAACAAAGATTACTGCCAGACACACTATGCCAAATTGCCAAAAACTATGAATTTTGCTAGTAGATTTTAGGTATTTAGATACACAGGGTAATAGCTGGAAAGAATTTCACAGCAGCAGAAACTTCAGACTAGGCTAATATATAATTGTACCTTATTCCAAGAAAATTAATAAATTTCTACAGCATCCTTTATCTCTGAAATTCAGGAGTCAATGATTATCCTTTTTATCAGTGACACCGACAAGTAAATCTCAGTCTAGACTTTAATACCCATTTAAAAAGAGTCCTGATTATGTTCCTACATGTCTATCCTCTTCTCTCTTTCACACTCATTAAATCTGGGTACATTTGACTATTGCTTTGTATTTGTGGTAATGAAATTTACAGGGTGACTTTGTACTTTATCCATTTTAGAAGGCTGACACGTTAGAATAAAAGATAGAGCATGTACATACTAAGTCATGCTTTCAGAACACTGAGAATGGAACATACATGAGGCTATAAATGAACCACCTGCCCTGACTCCTGACTTTTGGAGAAAGATTCTTCAAAACCAAGAACTGACCTTCAGGCAGGATATGTTCCCAGTTTTCAATGTATCTCAGAAATGTTCCTTTTAAAATATTGCTTGAGATAGTTAAAAGTCTGCAAAAAACTGCAGGACCAAAACTATCAAAGTGTCTTTCTCATAAAAGTGAAATAAAGCCTGGACTGTACTACCTTCAATCAGTGGGAGCAAGTGTATTTTGGGAGTTAATGAGAGGCTCAGAAGAGGGCTAAGGAACCTGGGCATAGCTCTCTTCACATCAGTAATAACTGCAGTCTGACTTCTCCCACCCTCACAAGCCTTAGATGGTGCCTGCCAGGGCACAGACTGCCTCACTTACAATCTGTCCTGTCTCAGACTGACCGATGTGGTGTCCCTTTTTCCACAGGGCCGTAAATGGTGGGGACGTGACAAGGTGACTGTCCACTGTCAGCTGGCTGTGAAATCACAGTGAAGGTCACACGTCTGCAGCCTTCTCTGTGATATAGCTGGTGTCAACACTTCTGCTCACTGCTGGTTTATCTCATTTAAAACTGCAGTGCCTGGCCTCCCTGAGGACTTTCAGCAAGGTAGCTAATGCATGTATTACAGTATAATCTCACCTTTTTTGTTTGTTTGTTTGTTTGTTTTTTTGACAGCAGAGGCAAAGCATGGAAAGCATCTGTTTGGAAGAGCAGGAGACATTTGAAACTGTCCTGTCTGAGAGGTTTTACTAAAGTAGACGATCATTCATTTTGTAGACAATTTTGAGAATCCTATGGTAAAAACTGTCAGGAAGTTACTTTTCAGCTAGTGGGCAAACTCTTTCTTGCAATGAATCTGTCTCTGTAATGAGAAAATACTATATCTTTATAGCTTGCTGTTTCTTTTGCAAAAATATTTACAGGCAAGAGTCTTTTTTTCTTCAGAACAAATCTGTTCTTTCTACCTTATGTTCAACTGAAGTCATAAACCACTAAGATGCATCATAATTTCTAGCTGGGGAAAAAGTTATGGTTATCATTCATTCAAACTTGGACAAGGGACAAAAATGTTAAGTTTTGAATTTGAGCAGGACTTCTTTCCAAATGTTTTTTTGAGTGCCCCATGAAGCATCAGATGCTCTTTTGTGTTACTGAAGGATGGATATGTCAATAGGCTAATGTTTACCAGGTTAGAAAGAGATTCAACCCATGTGAATATTTGTTCATGTCTGTTGACTTAACAAAGCTGACAGTCCTGTCACATTTTATCATGACATACACAAGACAAAGAACAGCATCATAAAACCCAGTTCAAAGCAGCATGTCACATACAGCAAAAAATATGAGGAGACACTGTCTGACTTTGAATGGGGGAGTAAAAATCTTCTGTCTCCAGATTTTCTTCAGTAAGAAATGTCTTGTGCCCAACATTTGAAACACATTAAAAGTTGCATGGCTTTCTGCTGCAATATTTTCTTGTTTTACTAATTTCCTGTGTTTCACTATATCAACTTGTATTAACACCTTGCAGTTGGTAGTGGCATGGTTGAGAGTGGATACAAACAGATAGAGTGGATGTCATCTGGAGAGTTTACTATAGGCAACCCCACCAGGATGATGACACTTCCTCCTTCAAGGAAGAAAGGGGTACTTCTAAATCACCTTGGCCCCATCCTTACGGGGGACTTTTGCTAGGTGTAAGGTGGGAATACCACACAGCTGCTACAAACGGGTTCAGAAGATTGCAAAACACCTGGATGGTAACTTCAAGGTATATGTACTGAGAGATTGATTTGATGCTTGTTAACAGCAAAGGTGTCATGAGTGAAGCGATTGGCAGCTCTCTCGGCCACAGTGTCCATGAAGCAGTTGAATTTAAAATCTCTGGTGACAGCAGGAAAATGGCAGAAATACTTCAGCCCTGGACATGAGGCAAGCAGACTTCAGACTGCTCAGGAAATTAGTAAGATCTCATGGGAAAATGCTTTTGAAGGTTCTGGGGCCCATCAGTGCTGATCATGTTTTAAGCACTGCCTCCTAAAGGCACAGGAGCAGGCAATTCCCAAGTGTCAGAAGTCAAGCAGGCAAGGCAGAAGGCTGGCTTCACTGAACAGAAATCATCTCTTGGAAGTAAGGCCAAAATGGAAGGTGTGTGTCCTAGGTTGTAGTATAGAATATGCAAAAGTATTCTATCACCATCTTCACGAACTGTTGAATCCAATTGTTGAAGCAGTGTTTTCCAGACCCCTCCCCCTGGACTATCTTCTGTTAATGGCCCATCAGGTGCCTTGCTGTATGACTCATAGATAACTGCCTCTGGGAGCAATCTCTCGCTAATGGGCCATCAAAGACTCTTCTGTTTGACTCATCATCCCATTGTGAGATGCTCTGCCCAGCGGGGAGGAGCCAGGCATTCTCACCTGGATATAATCTGGGATTTGGGCAGCCCTTACCCACTGGATTTCCCAGAGGACCGGAGCTACCAGACTTTTCTACAGGATCACTGCTTCAGGAAGACCACCTCATCTGGACTGCTCCCATCACCCGGATCAGGTTGTATTCTGACTCTGTCAGTGGTCTTTTGTATTATTGGATTTTTTTTTTTATTCTACCTTTTTTTTTTCTTTCTTCTTATTAAATTATATTTTCTGACTTGGAGCCTCTCACTTGGTTTGTTTTCAAACCGCTACAGTGTGTGCCCAGTGGAAGCAAGGGCAGATGACATGGGAGGAATACAGAGATGTTGCTTGCCATTATAGGGAGAAAACTTGTGTGGCCAAAGCTCAACTACACTACTATGATGGACAATTGAAAGGGCTTTTAAAAATATGTTAATAGCCAAAGGCAGTCCAGAAATTGTGTTATCCCATTTTTATGGACAGTCACCCCACAAACAGGGACATAGACAAAGCAGAGAAGTTTAATGCTTTCTTCACTTAGGTCTTCAACACCAGGTATAAACTCTGGAAATCCCAAAGACATGACCTGGAGGACCATGATTGTGAGTGCGATGATGTGTTTTTCTTTATGCATTTTTTTGGAAATCCTTTTGAATGGCTTGTTTCTGTTTCCCCCGGATATGTTAGGCTTTACCCCAAGTTTTCTCCTCTCTTGCCCAGCTGTCATTCAGCCCCTAGACCCACCTGTTACCTCATTCACATAATGTCAATCTTCGTTAACCCCTGCCCTTAGTTCCAGAGAGTTCCCTGTCAATACTTGTCCCGACCCCCTGCCTAAACACCCGAATTCCCCTATTCCTCGACCCCTGTTGGTCCATGTGACCCTCTCCACTCCCCTTGCTTTCCCTATTGGCTGTCATATTTTAAGTCCCTCCTTAATCTCCTCCCAGTTATATCCCTGATTGGCTGAAGAATTGTATGCTTCCCCATTCCTACCCTGTTTAAAAGGCTGTGCAAAATGCAGGCTTTCGGTTTTCTTCTCACCTTGGGGAATAAATGCTTTGAGAAGTGCATGAGAGACCGTGTCCCTGTTCTTTGTCCTGATCCATGGTGTGTCAGAACCACCTGCAGTTTGAGAGCAGCCTCTGTGCTGCCAGATTTTGCAGCTCTGCTCCATGGCCACCCAAGCCTGATCCAGCACGGGAGCAGCCACTCTGTGCGGTGCCGGAGAGTGTGAGCTGGCTGGGGTTTCTCTGGCATCACTTCATGTGAGAATGATAGACTCCCAATTGACTCTGAACTTCCTTCTCCAGGTGCATCCCTATGTCTATGTGCCCTGGTAGGATTCATCCCAGAATACAAGAGCTGGCTGGTGTCATTATGAGACTTCTGTCAGTGATTTTTTGGAAAGATCTAGGGAATCTGGTGAGGTCACGGTAGACTGGAACCTGACAAATGATGTCCCATTTTTCAGGAAAGGTAAGAAGGATGATCCTGGACAGTACAGGACTGTCAGTTTCACTTCAGTGTCTTATGGAGAAGATTATTTTGAAAAACACCTGAAAGATATGAGTTTTTGGTGCTGCAAAATAAGAAAGACATAAAGCTGTTAGAAGGCATCCAAAGGAGGGCAGCAAAGGTGGTGAAGGGTCTAGAGAGGAAGCCATAAAAGGACCAGCTGAGGTCACTTGGTTTGTTCAGCCTGGAGAAGAGGGGACTGAGGATAGATCTCATAGTGGTTTACAGATTCCTCAGGAGGGGAAGCGGAGAGGCAGACACTGAGCTCTTCCCTACAGTTACCAGTGGCAGAACCTGAGAGATGGCCGGCCTGAAGTTGTATCACATGAGGCTTAGGTTGGGTATTAGGAAAAGGATCTTCTTCCAGAGGCTGATTGGGCACTAGAGCAGTGGTGACAGCACTTAACCTAACAGAGTTCAAGAAGCATTTGGAAGATGCTCTCAGGCACCTGGTAGGACTCTTGAGGTGGCCTTGTGCAGGGTCAGAAGCTGGAATCAATGATCCCTGTAGGTCCTTTCTTACCCAGGATATTGTGATTCTATAATTCTAACTTTGTGATATCATACACTGTTAGTCCAAACTCATGAATCTGTACTCAAAGTTTCACATTAGTATAGTTCACATTAGTATAGTTCAATATCACAAAAATGTGCTTTGCTAGAGCAAAGGAGTATATTCAAAGGAATAGTTGGATGCTGGGTGACTAGTTTGCTTTAATTCCAAGGGGGGATTTTAGGCCTCATTGCACATTTGTATTTTGGTATATTCTTTTGGGCTTTTAATAGAAAATGTTAGTTAAATTCCTAAATCAGAAATTTAAACTTGTTAAGCCTTCAAGTTCTATCCAGGAAAGAACATAAGCATATACTTCAAGGATGTCTTTACATCTAATTTGCTTTACTGTTGGTAGAGGCTCTGCTTAATCTGTCTGCTGAACAAATGACATCTTTATGAACTGTTTTTGTACTGCTACTATAGTTGTGCAGGTGATGATTGTGTTAGATAAATGACACAATATGGTGTCTTAAAGATGGGTACCTATCATGGCAAGTTGAAGCCACATAGATCCTTGGGATTAGCACAGTTCTGCAGATTTAGACAGATTTTATGAGGATTATTTATTATCAAGATGTGCCTTTCTCCCTTACTTCAGTATGCCCTGTGAAAGTGGGCACCTGTTTTAAGGGGTACCTTTGGACTATATTCAATCTCATAATTCTAGGGTAAAGGAATTTTTTTTTCTTAAGAAGAAAATAGTGGTTGAGAACACAGATCTTTCAAATCTTACTTTTCAATATTTTCCATGTAGGTTTTCAGTAAAAATATTCCAGGTACTGTTCTTTCAATTGACTTAAATAAAGAGTGAAATTTACCAGTTGATAGTTTTAATGTTCAAATATTTGTTTATAATGCAGACTTTCTGTTCAATTCTGTGGTGCTCTTATAGTAGCTGTATGTCCTGGGAATGTTCCTCTCATTTTTTTCACTCTGTGATGTGAAACAACAACCTACATAACTCCAAAAATTACATGAGAACTGTATCCATATGCCAGTAGTGATATATCTTTTCTCCAAAACAACTGCCCAGTCTTTTGTGAGTATTTGAAAATGTCTTTGGTTGAAGGTAATTATTTTGTGTTTCTTGGTCATAGTTTGCTATAATGAAAAGGGTGTGGAGAGGGCCTTGAGACTATTCCCAGAAAAAATCACCTTCAAGCAAGTTCTACCAAATGTTGAACATTTGCTCTATATGTAATTAGTAGGAGGGAAGGGGAAAAGGAAAGTGTCACTTTTCTCTGAGTGTGCATTACTTACAGGCATTCTGTTTCGTAATACTAAGGTCTTGTCGTAGCTCTTTTTTTTCCCATTACCCCACAGCTATTCATTAGCTGATGTGCCAATGTCTGTCACAGTTTCTCCTGTGGGACAATGGTGTCTTAATATTTTAGCAACAGCACAGAGATGTAATTATCTGTAAATAATTTAGCATGTGTTTCATCCATGTGGAAGCTATCCAATCAGTCAAAGCAAAAAACTCCCAACATTTCCTATCAAAGTTTGAGCCTTCTACAATATGTTTTTTGTCATCTTTGGATTCTCAAAATCATTCATTAGGTATTTCCTTCCACAAATATTTGGAACATCAAAGCCATCTTACATTTCTGGGGACAAATTCAGACATGATGTGAATAAGTATATCCTGAGAAATTTGTGATGTTTAAACCATATATAGTGTTACTGAATATTGTGCCCCTCCTTAATATTTATTACCTATATTCAGGAAGAACATACACAACTTTAATTAAAAGTTTTTAAAGATAAGACTATTAATTATGCTGGTTATATATTTTCTTCTCTCTGATCAAACAAGCATTCAAAAATTAATTTTCATCAGCTTCTTCATTTTCTTGTTATTTTTCTTCCTTTGCATTTTACCATGACAGTTTTGTAAAATGAGAACGAGATGAAAAATTAAAACATTATTCACCACATGGGCATTCAGAAGGAGAGGAATTTAGTTCACTGACACCAACCTCCAAAGGGTCCAAGAGAGGCAGGTCAGATCTGTGCTGAACGTTAGTGCTAGTTTATTCGCACGTTAGTTATGTCTGCCATCTGCTTATGATTTACCTAGCTTCTAAAATATACTGCCTAGAAATAAGTGAGTGGATGTGTGTAATCCCAAGAAGTATAATAGCATTATTTCTTCTTGGGAAGACAGGAATGCATATAGCTCTTTCTAGGACCAAGGTTAGCAAATCCTTTTAAATGGAGGCCTTGTCCCTCTATATGCAAAGAGTTTACCATTCTCTGGAGGATATGTACACGTATATAAATGACATGTTTGTTTCATATTTGACATAAGATGTTTCCAATATGTATAATTTTTAGCTAGAAGAGGAGCTGACTTCAGCTATTTTGAATGTTTAAGTATCACTTAAGACAGTGAAAGACTGTGTATTTATCTGAGTATATATGTGTATGGGACAATTTATGGATAATCTCACTTTGCACTGCAATCTCAAAGGTTTCCTGTGATTCTGAAGTCAGAATAATGTGAAGAATAATCTCTGCAGTCCTCAGAGTGGAAATCTGTCTGTGTATACATGTCTATAACAGAGACATTTATTAGCTAGAGTCAACATAGGCCATTAAAATCTATGCTTAGGGAGGATATACTTGATGCAGCATAAGTTCTAGCTAGTTTTAACTGGGAGATAATGATTAAAGAGGTACCAGATTGTTTAAAAGTGTGAATTACACTCTCTTTCAATGAAGTGGGAATAATAAGCATGAAAATATTTGTCCAAAATTTCTATTATTGGAGTGTGCTTGATCAAAAGTGTAAAGAATTTGATATCAAGGGGTTTTTTTTTAACAATAAGTGAGCACTGTTATTAGTTATTGAATGAGTTTCTTCTGCTTTGCTGTTGTTGCTATGCAAAAAAAAATGCATTCTTTGAGTGACCAGATGGAAGATATATTGATCTGTTGAAATATATTAAGCATAACACCTTTCTGAGTGTAAAACATTAAAAGATGGAGGGCCAAACGCTGAGATTTTTTAACAGAATTTAACACTATAATGGAGCCTCACTAATTAGAACCCATCTGACTCTCCAGTGTCAGCTCCTAAAAAGCTAATGGTGATTCATTAAAAAAAAAGAATATCGATCTAATACCGATATCCAACGGAGACGGCCAAAAACTCTCTAACAGTTTAAAGTTAGAAAGTGTATGCTTACTACAGCGCTGGGCAGTGTGGGGGATAGTGCCCAAATGCACACCGCAATTTACAATCACAGAGTCCTTTTATTTACAAAGATGTTGAACACCCAAAACACAAATGCATATTCATAGCTCAAGTACATCCCATTCTCCACTTCAGTATGGTAATTAGCTAAAAAACAAGCATGCGTAGTTTGCCCTTTGAAATGGGTCGGTGGTCTTTTTCAAGGGGAGAGGGCTTCAAATGAGGAAGTAATAGAACTCTTCCTCGCTCTGAACTTTCTACCTTTTCAATGCAAATGTGACAAATGAGCTCTGGTAAGACTCCCATTTCCCCAGGTGCATGACTTTCAATGGGTTTCGGAATAGGGGAGTTTCTGTAATTGTCTTGTGTTCCTAAATGTATTTATCAGGTTCTCTGTTCTTCAATACAAACCCAGCCAAACAAAACATAAAGTTAACAAGCAATCAGTCATTGAGACCTGGGAAAGTTAACTCAAATCTGGTTTCTCTTAACTAACCACAAACTTTAATTAATTTCTACAAAGCTTATCTGTAACTAAAATCTTAACTTCTTTAAAATTCTTAATTCTTTAAAGTCTATGTCTCAATGGGACAGCAGCAGTAAGGATTCTCAGAACTATGAATATAGTACTGCAGACCATACTGGTGATTTGAAGTCATATCTTTTGTGCAGGAAATGTTTTAGACATATTTGAATAATATTTGTGAATAATATATGAGTTAATTTTTTTCCCAGTTAATTATCAAATGCATTATTAATGAACACATATTATTCAATTGACATTTTAGAAGCTCAAATAATTTTATGTAAATAGATTAATCGAGATATTTTCCCCCTTTTTTCTGTGGTTTTCCCTTAGCTAAGACAACTTCTACTAAATTTTGTTTTACCGGAGAAAGGATTCAATTCAATTTGTTTTTATTATGCTGTTAATGTGCATTTCTAATGTCCTCATGGGAAATCACTGTAGTGTCATTAGTGTGCTGCAAATGCACATCGGAGCTTAATTTACAGTAATGTGACTAAGGAAAAAACTTAGTAAGTACATATGATTTTTTCACAGAGGTTTTAATCTTAAAACACGTATATTCTTCCTTGTTCCTTTAGCTGCAGCAAAATAGCTGGTTTTCATTAGACTCACACTTTAGTTTAACTGTCAAGTTAGGTTTGATTGGAATAGAAAGCTGACTATGGAACTAAATTATTTTTCCTTAATATTTTATTATATAAACTCACAATATTTACTATCAAGTAGTCGCCAATTAAGAAAAAATAATATGTTACTGAAGCATGCAGTGTTTAAATATATGCATCTTAATCTGGGTGTTTTATGGATATGCAGAGATATGAATTACCATGCAATTAATGTCGATTTAATGAGGAACTTTGACTATTTATAGTTTTATAATTCAGGCAGCATCTCCTCCTGTCTATTAAGATTATAAGGATTTGATTTCGGAGGATGTATTTTCTTCATGTGTGAGTACATTGACAAGTGCAGTGGAGTCCTGATAACTGATATATCTCGATAATCTTGTCTAATTGACATCTTGGACATTTTTGAGTTTTCACATTGCCAGCTGCATTGACAAAGCGTTGCTAAATGATAATATGCAAAGCTTGTTTCCGGAGCTCAGATGAAGTAAATAGTCTGTACTTTGGAGCACAGTCTGTGAGGAGTAAACTCTTACTAAACTGTGGAATGATGAAAGTCTGATGCTTTAAGTGTTGGATAGGGAACAAATAACAGGTGGGGCCATGCCATCATACAGCTATTTCTGTAGTTGCCTCGTTCTTTTTTGAAAATATCTCCAAAGGAAAATAATCTCCAACAATCCATTCAGTAAATGGCAGAAATAATGATCCTAGATCCAATCAACCAATGTCCAATGTCCTGAATTGTCCATCATTGCAGTATTTCTGGCTCCTCTCTCTTTCCTCTACTACTCTTGCTGTGGGTGTGGGAGCAGCCTAGAATAATGTGCCAACTTTTTTTTTTTTCCTGGTGTTTGTGTACATGAGGAAAGCTCCAGAATGAAATTAAGCTACACAGTTATAAAAAAGTAATGAGACAAAAATTATGTCACGTATATCTTTAGACCTGGCTTCAAATAGGAAGCGTGTTTGTGCTGTACATAGATTTCAGGAAAACACTGTATTATGCAAAGTGTATTCTGAAAGTGTTGTAGCACATTTGGTGAAGTCAATGTTCTACCTATTTAAAAGTTAAAGGAGGAGTAGAGTGGTGAGGATTGACCAGAGCTGCAAGTAGACAAAACACTTAGAAACTTTACAGCCTCAGTCAATATCCTTACTTCAACCTTATCTGTTCACCACTTCTCTATGGCTGATATCCAATCCAGGGCTACTGAGGCCAATATAAAATTGCTAGAGACATTAATAAGAGACAGATTTCCTTTATATTGAAAAGATTATATTTAATGTAAAAAAAAAGCATTCATCAATAAAGTGAGTTTCAACTGGAAAAATAAACAGTAGACATATCTTTGAAAATTCCATTTTGAACAAACAGTAACTGCAAAAAACCTCTAAAAATTACTTATATGTGACATTTATTGTGAATAAAATATGTGATGAGAAACTGATTGAAATAACAAGAGTAATAGAAATATAACAAGACTTATCAGAATTAGTTATGTCTAGATAGATGAAAGTGAAAAAGTCACTTTCTCTCTCCTTGGTTTACTTATCAAAGTAAATTTAGGTTACTTACTTTGATTTGTAAAAGTAGGAGTGCAATTTCTGAGTATTTAAAATACATAGTGATGTCATTAAAGTGACAACAAACCCAAAAATAAATCTCAGTAAAATCACTGAAAATGGAAAAAAGGTCTCTTGGAAATATGATCTAGGGGTAAAACAGTATAGTTGAAGTGTCAATCAAAGTACTGAAGTGTCAGTCCAAGTAGTAAAGAACCTTATTAAAAGCATAACAGTGAAACTTCCTGGTGAGAAATATAGATAGAAAATAAAGATCTATGTTAGTTTATCAGATTGCTTTAGGGATTTGGAAAACAAACAGAAATTACACAAGAATGGAAAAGATCTGAAGGTAAGGTGATAGAATAATAGACCAGTCAGACCAGACAAGTCACAAGAAACAGTTTCAAGCAATAAAATCTAATAAGAAAGACTGTATAAATGAATTGAAAGAACAAAGTGCCTTACTCATCAGAAAGAAAAGAAAATAGTGGGCAGCATAGTGAAGACAGATGTGTGCAGTCCTTTTTCTACAGTATTTGTAAAAAGATCCATGGTGGTTGATTTCTAAAGCTGTTGAAGGTTGTAAGAAGTATAATAGAAGAAGAATGGGTGACATGAAATGTAGATAAGTCAAATGGTTAGACAGTTTGAGACACCACCTAGAGTGTCTCAGTAATGGGGCTTTGGGTCAACTTAACTATAAGTTGGTCACAAGTGGGAAAATATAGAGCCTTGATCTTCTCATATCTGGTGTTATGTCATAAGGCAAGAAACAGGATGTTGTAAATGAGCTGCTGAAATTTCCACTAGCAGTAGCTCCTTTTAGTATTTTTGCTTATTATTCTTTTTAACTTTAACATAGAAACCCTTCCAAGTACTGAAACAAACCTCTCAATGGGACAACTGGATGTTAATTTCAGGTTATGAACTCTGGAATAAAAGACAGATAAATGCCCAGTGTATGGAAAATCTGGTTTATGATCAGTGAAGAAATGGATCAAATCTAGACAAATGAAGGAAGATGGCAAAATTCCCCTGTATCCTCTCCAATTTAATTTGAATCTCATTATTATGTTCTTATACTTTAAAATTCTCCCTTGTATCCACATGACAGCTGTAAGTAGCAACACATCTATGTTTCTTCACCCACTCCCCAAAGAAAGGATAATGAAAAATATTTATGCTTTGTGTTTATGTGTTTATTGTAGCATTTCTATATATATGTAGTACTAGAGCAAAATTCCAATTGATTACAGTCATAATCTGGTGCCTCAGAACAGCCTTGGAAAGGACTAATTATCGAGTAATATATTGGGATCAGGATTTTTTTGTACCTCCACTACCCTATGCTATGTTTATAAGACCTTAAAGGCACAGATTTATTATATTAATGCAATAAAGTACATATTCAGGTAGTTTCCTCTTTACTGCAGTTACACATAGATCTTGTGACCAAATTTCAGAAAGAAATTTACCTTACAGGGAATTCTTTCTGGACATTGTATTGATATTAATTTTTAATTGGTGATAGTTGTGCCTCTTCTTCAGAATAATCCTAATACTAGTGTATGCTATTCTATAATCCTACAAATTTCTGACTGTGACAGATAAAGTATTCCACTATGTGAAATATTTTCTAGCTTAGTCAAGTAAAAATAATATGACATCCTCCCAATATAAATTAATTTCTTAATTTTTTTGCTTATGCTAGACTCATTGATGTTTTATCACTCTGCACAAACAAATCGATGCCTGTTTTAATTATTTCATTGAGTTCCAGATGACTCATGTTCTATTTAACATCAATATGTGTGTATGCCAATATTTACTAACTCCATTTCTATTCTTTTGTTTGATTTAATGTTTGGTAAGTGTTTAAAATGTGAGGTAGAAATTTATGTTTTTCAGTGGTTAAATTTTATCTTTAGGGAAAATATATTCAACATAATTCTTTGGTAACAACAAAAAATCTAATTAAATGTGGAATTGTTATAATTTGTCTATTCTGTTGTAATATTTGTTGTAAAACTGAGTATGTACTTACACCTGCTTGTGGTGTACAATCAAAGTAAGTCTCAAGTTTTGTACAACTAAGGTGAAATTGAAACTAGAATAGTGGATACTTACATACTACAAGAAGAGAGACCTCCCAGATTCCTGTTCTTCTTGAGTTTGGTTGCCTTGAAACCTACAAGACTGTTCTAGTAACCACGTATTATTTAAGAAATTCTTTTGGACATTTAACTGACAAGCAGATGAAGTCTGTCAATGGTTTCACTGAAAAGCACTGGAAGTCTGTGAAGTCAAGGATCCAATAAAAGCTATTTTATCTGTATACCTATGCTGTGCTGATTTTTGAATATATATATACAGAATAGAGGGCTTAAGGTAGCTCAGCCTCTGTGAAAATAATTTTTCTGTTCATTACCAGCTGTCTGAGTTTAAGTTGATTAGACCTCAGAGGAAGAGTAGAGGTTTTTATGCTAATGTCTTTGCTGTGGTAGTCAAAACTACTGTAAACAATACAAGGAGTCTACAAAAACCTATTGTGAGACAGATTAAACTGAGTGTATAGAAGAGTCAATGAATTAGGGTGTTGAACTGTTTTCTGTTTTGCAGTTTTACTGGGTTTTTTTTTTAGGATTCAACATATTAAATTCTCAGGGGGTCACCCTGTCAGCCTCAGTTCTGTGGCCTGGATTTAGTTGAATCAATCCTAATTGAAATTCTGCACAGGTCTAGTATTCTGTGGAGATTGCAGATGAATGACAGTGCAGTGGCAGGAAAGATAAATATGCTGGCAAATGAGATCCAGGGTCTCCACAGAGGATGGAATAAATTACTTTACCAATACAGTGGAGGTAATATGCTGGAGAAAGAAAGTGAAATCAAAGCTGGTTTAATACAAGGCTTGTTAAAAAAACATATGAAAAAAGAAGCCAACAATACAGTTAAGATTTACTTAAAATACAGATTTCTGATGTGAATGTATTTAGGCCACTTCTATTCTATTGTGAATAATGATCAATGCATACACTTTAATTTCATTTCTGCAGACAGCAGCTTGCACAATTTAAATTCGTGCAGCATTCTGTGTGTAACTCGAGGCCCAGTGGTAACTGTGGTATAGCATATTGATTAGCAATTTGATAAATATATAAAATGGCACACTGAGTTTAAGGTGCTTCATGAAAAATGTATTTAAATGACCTTGGCTAATTAGCGTGAGTAGCTTTGAGGCACTGCTGCCTGAATGAAAGCCATTTTTAGAGTCCAGAGATTTAAAAGGTTTCATGACTGAATGAGCAAAATTTAAACCAAGGGAAAAGAGCAAACATTAATTTTCATAGAAATTAAGGTGAATTAGATGACCTGATAGAACTTTTTTCAGTCTCTTGCAGGTTCTGTACTGTTCTTCTAAGCATATGCCTGTTACTCCTTTCAGTCTAATTGCTAAATTTCTTAAGTAACCAGGATTTCAGCACTTTCCTCAGAAGATTATATTAGAGTCTAATGGATCAGAAAGTATTTTCTAATATACATCTAAAATTATCTTTTCTCAATGTAAGCTATTACTTCTTTAGGTAGTTATGGTCTGTTGTGGTACTTGAAATAATTCCTTTCCTTCCTCTGTGCCTGTATCCACCTACAATGTGTAGGTGATCACTTAGCAAAATTATAGGAATATCTCTCTTTTATTCTCATCTCATAAGTCAGTTTCTTCATTACCTAACGATAGTATTTTATTTGTCTTTCCTGAGCTAATTTTTGCACAATAGATGTTGTCACAGTGCTGAAGTTAGGCTGAAGTTCTAAACCAGGCTGAAAAAAACCATTGCCCCCTGTAAATTCTGATATCCATCAGCAATTTTTGCTGTCCATTTTCAATCTGGTGTTTCATTCTGCAGCTGACTTTGTTTTCCCTGTACATTTGAAACCTCCTTTTATCACTACTGTTTTCTTCACAATGAAATTGGTTTTAATCTGTAATTTCACTGGAAGCACTAGCTCATGCTTCTCTGAGTTCAGTCTGTATTTTCAGTCTATGTTACGAAAAACGTATTCAGAAGTAATTTGGCATAGAGCTAAGTGAGCATGACTCAATGAAATCACTGTAGGCTGCCCTGCCAATAAGAGAAGTACATCTTATACAGCAAGTAGGAAAAAAGTTGTCTGGAATGGAGGTGAGAATGGTAACTCTGACTGGAACAGTCGCTTGTGAAGGACATGAAATCTCCCTGATGGTGAATAGTGAATGTGCACAGCCAGACAGACGTTGCCATAGATCAGTGTGGCACTTACTAGGGTTATCTAGGGTACTCAAGTAAGAACTCTCTTCCAGCACAATTAGACAAACTTTCATTCGTTTTTAATTCTGACTTCGACTAAATCACACCATTTTTAGTCATACTGGTTAGTACTAGTTATCCCATTAGGAAAACCATCATGAACTGAGCTAGTCTTGGGTTTTTACTTCTTGTAAATTGCAATATTCCATTTCTGGAGTGTATGTGACAGCTGGTTGAAATTATCAGCACAACCTATATTTTAAATTTTTTCTCCAAATTATAAATTTTTAAGATTACTTAATAGAATAACTGACTGGATAAGACAATTTTGGGGTGTGTCATAGTAAGAAGAATGAAAAGATTCTTCAACTGTAACAAGGATTTTACATAATTGTTTTTTAGTTTACATATTCTATACAAAATAAATTGACTAAAATTATTTAAAGTGAAATCCAGCAATATTGAAACAGCTCCTACTTACTAACTTTATTTATCCAATTCTAATATATATTTTCAAAGTACTGTTATAGAATAAAAGGACAATGGGTACCATGCTAAATATTTCTTTTTCTTCTATTCATCTTGGCTTCATGGCTGTATGTGACACCATTGTTATGACATAATTTTGCTCTGGTTTTTGTTTCTTAAAGAAATGTCCATTCATTGACTTTCAGGAACTTTAATTTGCTACAATAATGTACTAGAATTGCTGTAATACTCTTCTGTTTCTTATTGATTCCTTGTCCATATTTAAATGCATACAGCTTTTCCTATTCCAAAATAATCGTGTGAGATTTTGATTCTTTGAGGAAACTATTATTTCTGGGTAAGAAACACATAGTATAGGGAGACAAACCATCCTTAGTTTACTGTTTTTCATACAGGGGAAACTGCTGAGTAAAACCACCTCTTGGAAAGTTATAATACCTTATCTATGATTTATAGGCGAGGGTCTTGTTATATTCTATAGTGGTCACTTATACTATGTGTGAATACTGACAACCTTATTCTAAAGTGTATATATAGAGTTAGAATAAAATGAATATTGGCTTAGGCTACATTATAACAATATATTTGTATCTCTGCTTTATGGTTTTGAGTAAAAAACCCCTAAAAACTAAAAAACCCTAAACTGTCTATACTTGCACAAAATCTTGGCTTTGTGGTTTATAACCTTTAGCAACAAAATTTACCTCAACTTTTAGTGGAATTAAATTACAAAGGTGAATTTGAAAAGCTGTATTACTATGTTATTTTCACTGTAAAAATGGAAGTCAATAATGAAAATTTTAGTAAAGTTGACTTAGTTGGTGCATTTTAATTTTCTACAGCTGTCATGATTTGATTTTGTTTTGATTTTCGAACTCCTTTTCCAGTATGGCCTTATAGGCATCTACGTGTGATATCCAAGTGTACTCACTGACTTTGGGCATGTAATTTATAATCTGTTAATTACTACCTCTGTCATAACACAGAAGCCTGAAGAAATATCTTTCCTATGAAACAAATAGAACAACACAGAATTAAGTTTTAAAATTAATTTATTGTCATTACATTTTTATCACTTCAGCATTATGAAAATATATTTGGTTAAATTTTCATATGCGCCAGCATTGGTGATGTTGTTGCTGATTTTATTTTTAATTATAGGAAAGCTTTGTATTTTATCTTCCTTAATTTGGTCTGAAAAACTTCAAAGTGTCTTCATGGGACATCTTGTAAACCTATTTGCTATTAATGAAATAGCAATGCTAACTTATTCTTAAAATCAAATGCTAACACTACTTACAACAGAATATAAGAAGATACAATCCTGCTAAGTGGGTGTTCTAGATTAAACTTCTATTTAACTCATCATAGGCATCTGAGGACTTGCATTTCTTGCCATATTGAAATTTACTGCAATTAGAAAAAGTTCCTAATTGCTTCTTGTCTGTTGTCTTGGTTTAGAAAGACAGGTATCTGCCAGGGAAACTGGGGTTCCCCTTAGAATAGAGGATGTAAACCCCTCACCCCCCGCCAAGTTCTAATTTTGCAATTAATGGCTCTCAGGCAACGATTTGGGAGTAGGAATAACAGCTTTTTACTAAGAATATAAGAATACAAATGTGGTAGAAAAGAAAAAGGAAAAAAAACAAAACAAAACAAAACCACCCCACCAAACCAGCAAACCAACAAACAACAATTTTGAAAAGTCCTGACAGGGTCAAAGCTACAACCTTGTTAGTCAGGGTGTGGAAAGCAGTCCAAAAGTGAGTCCTCCTGGAATGGCAGGTACAGCTCCGCTGAGGCAGAAAATGATCCAGTAGCAGAAAAGAAAAGGGGTCCTGAGGTGGTGAGAAGGGTCCAGCCTTCCTCCCGTAATCGGATGAAGCAAGACACTGTGCTGGTTTAAAGTCCCAGCTTTATCCAGGTGAGAATGGCTGGCTCCTCCCACGGGGTGGAGCATCACACAATAGGTACGCTAGGATGTAGGTATGTGTTGGGAAGGGGAGACGGCTTGGGAAGAGTGTTAATGGCCCATTATGTAGAAAGATAAGAACAATGCTCTACCTGATACTGACCGTTGGCCCATTATCAAAAGGCACCCGCCCCCAACTGTTTTTCAGCAGATGAAATTGAATAGACTATAACCCAGGACATCTGTCTAATGGTGGAAGTAAATGTGTTCACAAATAGGCCATGATATTAATAAAAAAATTATTGTTACAAAAAATAATATTTATGTGAGCTGTGAGAAAAGTGTCTAAAAATATCCTATTCTGATTTTCAAGTAGAGTTTCCATACAAAAGTTCAAGTTTTCTGTCATACAGTGCTGTCTGAAATCAAGAAAACCTTCCTGATAAAAATAATATTGTACTTTAAAAGCTGCTGTGGTTTCATGGTAATTTTTTGTCTGTTCCATTATACTACCACTTCCTTGTTGGAGTCATCCCTCCACAACTACCTTTGTCTTTTGTATGATGTGCTATGTACCATGATGTAATTTATCCATTTTTGGGAATCTGGATTACAGATGTTGACCCAACAGCTATGTTTATTAGAGATCTAAAATACAGTATATTAGCACTGTTAACTTAACAATGTTCTAGACTGTGATTCAACTTTCAATGTCTTTCTTGAGAAACTGGTTTACATGCTTTGATTTCTATTGATTTTTAAACAGAAAGAAAGCAATCACTGCAAAAAAAACCAACGCCAAACCTAAACAAATATTCCATCAAGAAAAAACTTCTGTCAAAAAATCCCAGTGAGAAGACTTCAGCTTACTGAAAGTTTGTATATTGTAATCTAAATATGATTCTGAGTTTGCATTATGTAGTTTGTTTGCATATTGTTGCACTTCACTTTTTATTGTATATGCTAATGTTTCATTATCAAGATGGGGATCTAAGGTACTAAATTGTTTTCTGAACATTTACCACAATACTCATACTCTTCTTGTTTAGTACAGATACTTTTGCAAATGACTGTTCATATTCAGCAGAAGTAAAGTAAATAACACTGAGGATGCAAACAGTACAAATGTGTGGGTTTGCGAAGGTAAATAACTGAGAAAATTCTCTGGGCAACTTGTCCTGGTGTCTCAACACCCTCACTGGAAAAAATTCTTTCTTATATCTAACATAAATCTACCTGCTTTCAGTTTAAAATCATTGCCCCTTGTTCTGTCACTGCAAACATTGGGAAAGAGTCTCTCTCCATCCCTATAAACTACCTTTATGTACTGGTCTGCCTGGAGTCTCTTGTCCCCAGGCAGAGAGAGGATGTGATGGGTCTCTTAGGTTCAGCCTTTTTCTTCATAGGAGAGGTGTTACAGCTCTCTAATCATTTTTGTGGTCCAACTCTGGAACTGTTCTAACAGGTCCATGTTTTTATTGCACTGGGAACTCCAGAGCTGGACACAGTACTCCAGGTGGTCTTAGATGAGCAGAAATCCTGCTCCCTTGAAAAAGAAATCCTCCATGTACTAACTTCCATGGAGACCCTTCACAGCACCACCCCAGTATGTGACACAGCAGTATGAGCCACTCATCAGTCACGTAGGTGAGGAAGCCAGACCTTGTGCTCTAGCCCTCAGCTTCTGATACCACAGAGCTCTATATAGACTACTTTTAATCCCCCTGTTTTCCTCTAAATTCAAGCAGCATTTACCTTTTTGGTCTGTTCATCTACTTCCCTCTGCACTGTATGTAATCTGATGGGATTACTTATTTGTATATTTAGGACTCTAATAATGCAGATATATGCTTTCTGGTGCTGAATTTAGGTTGTCCTTTAATTATTTTTTTAAAAAACAGATGAGGGTCCATAAACCAAACCTCATTGATAGAGAATTAATATAAAAATGCACATAATACTGATAAAAATATTACATTACCTTACTTTTATCTTAGTCCAATGGGCACTGCAGCATTAGTTCTGGATATATTTCCCTAAACTTATTATGATTAATTATGACATAATGGTCCTGAGAAATTCTGTGAGTTCATTTTAAGTAATAGTTTTTTCAAGTTTAAGTGATGATTTTGACCTTGTGCACATTATACCAAAACTCAAACTCCTATTTATGTAAATCATTTACTTTTACCATTTTCAACTTTTACTAATATATACCTCATCTTTAGTGGGCGTTGTATGCTTGCTACACACTCTAGAGTTTTGTGAGGAAGTATCAGAAAGAACTTAAACAATAAAAAAAAGTAAAAATAAATTATAAATAAAATAATTCTATTCCATAAATAATTTCCTGAAAATGAGAAATTTGATGTTGCTTCTACTTTATTTGAAAGTGATGCCAGAACAGAATCTGCAAATTTGTTAGTAAAGGGTGTTTTTATTCATCTAACTATTGATTCAAATGAAGTACACAAAAAAGGATCATCTGTGTTTATACTCAGAAAAAAAGTCAGCATTTCTCAATTATAAGAGATCAAAGAGGAATGTTGCTATTTTGGGAAAGAAAGCAAAAAAGCTGTTTCTGCTATTCAGAAAGGGAAACTGTAATTTGGTAAATGTCAAGATAAAGAACACTTATAGAGTCAGAAGGCAGAAAATGAGCTTCAGAGTGGAAGGTTCAACTTACTATTTGCATACCTAGGTACAGGTTGAGGGAATGGAATTACCATAAAAAGTATGTACTGTTTTTACAAGTATTATGTGCTAAAAGGAGAGTACAGATGTTTCATAGTATGCTTCAATGAGGCCAGTCTTCACCAAGGGACTGACTGCTAGGTGTGTGAAAGGCGCTTGTGGAAATATCTAAGGGCTGGGTGCTGCAATATGAAAGTATATATCAGACACCAAGTTTAAACAGTTGTTATTAAAGTGGCGCTGCTGGCAATTGTAATGATGTCCTGCAGAAGCTCTGTTCACTTTTGCTGACAAGCAGGCTGGCCAAATAAGTTGTCCTTCTGCTGGCATTTCTGCCATGTGGCAATGATGTGACCGACCTGTTAGCAGGCAGCGCGCCATCCCGACAGATGGGCACGACTGCAACCAGCCAAGGATATTTTCATTCTATGTGCAGCAGCAGATGTACACGCCTATTAAAAGTGTTGCTCCCTGCTGAGAGAATCAAACCAGCAGTTTGCCTTGAACTTCTTTTTTGGAGTTAGTAATGTATGGCACCACTAACCCAGCTCTGAACTTGATTGACGTGGAGTATCATGAGATACTGTGGAGGAGAGGGCAAGGAGTTCAGGGTAGTCTCCTATACTGTTGTTATTTTATTCTTCAGGAATTTAAAATTTTTTGATAGACATTATGCCAATAACACTTGACACAGGGAAAACCATAGAGCTAAGAGCATGCCCTCTATGGCTAACTTTATCAAATATGCAGGCTGTACCCACAGAGACCCTAAAAGTTGCCCTTGCAGCACAGCACTGAGAAAAATATTTCCCTTCTGGGCAAAAAATTAATTGTGGTCATTACTTTAATGATCAAAGTCCACAAAGGGCAACAAAAGCAGGCTCTATTATTATATAAGTAACGGAACATTTAATTTCCACCATTAACCATATTTTTTTAACTAGAGTAATATATCAATAGAAAGGGTATAATTGAAAATACAGGTTATTTTTCTCAAAATTATTTTTACTTAACCATAGGGACAATATATGGATTAGTGGCTTTTAGACAATAGCTTTTTGGGCACATCTAAATTTTTGCTGTCTGGAAAACAAAACAACTAGTATATACTGTTTCAGATAATTTCAAATGCTCATATTCCAGCAAAGTCTCCATTTTGACAGTTTGTATTTAAAAGACTTTCATTAGTGTTATTATAAAGTTGCTTTGAAAGAATTTGCTGAGAAGTGGGATGAAATGAGACTAAGCTATACCAATAAACCTCTGATTTTAAGCTGGGAGACATAGCAATACAGGGAGCAGGGCAGAGTGAAAATATCTTGCCATTTAGATATAGCCTTTACTGTTGTCAGGATATATAATGCATTTTGTGCTCTATTTAGAACTTGTGGAAAAAAGGAAACACTTCAATCCTTTCAAAATGCTATATTACCCAGCCTGGAAACAATCAATAGAAATTTTGCTTCTATCAGTGTTTTAACTTCAGATCTTCAATTACTGCTGAATCAAAAATTTGTAACCTGGCTCAAACCTAGTCCACATTTGTGAAGAAACACACAACACACACTCTCCATCACTGGGAAGTGCTTGCTCTCTAGGACACTGCCCTTCTCCTGTAAGTATAAGTTCTGCGAGAACATTATTGCCCCTTTTTGTCCCCAATTTACCCAGTTCCAATCATTCTATAAAAAGTAAGGATCTCAGTTCAATATAGCTGGTAACCTCCTTATTTAATCCACAAGAGGTGTAGCTTCTAATGTTGATCATGGCTACTGTCCCTATACATGAAAGCAATCAGGATTTGGAACAGAATAATAAACTCACCTTTTCATTTTTAAGTGATCCTTAAAGCCTACATTTTTAACAGTTTTTCCTCTTCCTACTGATTGAGTTCTCTTAGATATTGCCTGGATAGGGTCTGACACAAAACTTTCTCCAAGCAGCCTAAAAACCCGATCTACGTGGCACAAAAATAGGAAATGTCTTTCATCTGCATTCTGTTTCTGATCATTTCCAGAAGTGATAGACTTTTACTCTGCATAGAAACAGATACATAGCTAATTTCAGCTAAAATCCATGCCATCTCTATTATTTCTTCCCATTTGGGGGCTGGGCAGGCAAAGAATTAAATGCTTTCCCTCATGTCAATGATTTATGAAACTCTAGTTATAAATAATTGTTCCAGATCCAGTTCTATGCATCTATTATTCCCACACCATGTGTTATTTTCCTTGTTTGCTTGTGGAGTTTTTTTTGTTTGTTTGTCTTTTTTTTTTTAAGTTAAATACTCCTATAGTAGAAATTTTAGGATTTTATATTTTAAGGGATTATACTATGCAAAGTTTTCTTATATATCACATTTCTCAATCCAAATTCAAATTCCTTTCTCAATGGAAATGCTCTTAATAGGACTAAAATAGCAAATACAACTGTTCGTTAATATTTCATTGTTCTTTTTTTTTTTCTTTTTTTCTTTCTGAAGATACTTTGAACTTGTTTGATTGATTTGCACATTTTGGATATCAGTTTTATATTTCTATATCACCATGTGTTCCTGGGGAAAAACTGCCCCAAGTTTTAGCCCTTAATGGCGAAATGAAAAATACTGGTTCTTAGCAATAACTCTCTGGTCCTCCAGATACAAACATCATTAAACTATCCCTTCTCAGATGCATTGGAAACATGTAAATTACCTGACAGTTTGCCAAACAAGTATACTTGAGGAAAAATTATGAGTGAGGAAAGTGATAAATTAAAGGCTATAATTTAGGTTTGAAACTAATTAGAAGAATATTTATTCTGGAAACTTTGTTTCATATGTTTATTTTATTGCTATTTATGTTTCCAATAATGATTCTGCTGGAATTCCTATCTCAGATATGACAGCAAAGACTTAATTGCCGAAGCTCACAGAATGGTCTTTTATTCTTGCACCAACTGCGAATATTTCAGCAACATGCAGTTTGGGAAAAGAGGCCATACAACAAACAAACTGCTCCTTTTCAAACAGGGGAGATGGCAGTTCAGATGGCTGTAGTCTTCCGAAAATCTCAGAAAGAAACTTCCAGTGGTATGCTTTTATTTGATCAAAGGACAAACTGGCATTATTGATAATGATGCTGATGTTTTAGAGGGAACTCCAGGTCAAACCAAGGACTGCATTTACAATAGCAGTCTGGATCTTTTTAATGTATTTCATGTTTGAGATGGAGTTGAGCTCAGCATGCAAACTTGGTTGAGTATGTTTGAACAACATCAAAGTCGTTCATTATGTAAATATTGGAATGAACCTTTAAAATCCTAAATTATGACATTAGGTTTTCTCTCTGAAGAAAATAATTTCATAAAAAATTGCATTTTTAGTCAAACTATATTTTTTATTTACTATAACTTCAAGTTCACAAATTTTAGACAGCTCCTGATATAAAAAGACATTTGGGACATTTTTGTAAGTGAAGAAACTTACAAACAATTGGGTGCAGTGTTTGATTTGCAAAGAGGATGTGGCTGAAGTAATGGTTCATTTGCATATTCCAGCAGATTCATAGGAAATATGTGATGTGCTTTCTGTCACAAGGAATAATTCATTATAGCTTACACGATAAAAACCTTAGAAATCAAATCAGTTATTGAGGGTTCTATGGTGCCTATTTATTTCCAATCAGACAAATAGGAATTTAATACCAAGGGGGAAAAAAAAGCCATTTGCACTGAATTTGGGATGGAACATTTAAACTGTAATGCATCCCTAGAATAATATTCCAAAGGTGCATTATAGTCATATGATCACAGAGTGATTAAAAATCCATAATGCAGTATTCCTTTCCCAAGTATACACATAAAAAGACCTCTTATCCTTACAATTTGACTTCCATCCACTCAAACAATTTTGTTCATTAGGTACCGGTGTGGAAGGTAATGCATCTAAAAGAATGAACCCTATTTTCTGGTACAGGACAGTTTATTATCCTAAAAGCTCTTTCATTATATCCTTTAAATTGTGAAGGCAAGGGACATCCTGCTTATGATTTAGCCTGAGACCAGTGTACATTCTCAAAATAAATGGTGAAAATGTCTATAAGTGCGCAACTGCATGTGTACGTGCATGTAGTGGTTTTTCTGTTTGTCCTTTATTGAAGCAGTGAAGCACCAACAAGTTGAGGATCAACAAATTTAAAGCAGAGGAAATATTGAAGTTCTTTTCCTCAATAATTTTGTAATTTTGTGTAGCGTTCACTAAAGAAAAATAGAAAATTAGACATTCAGTTCTCACTTTGAGATTTATGTGAAATATGATGACTAATTTCTAGACCCTGGAAGAAAGAGGCTGCTTGCTTGCTCCAACAGTGAATGAGATTCTGAAGCAATATACTTGAAATGTGGTATGTTTTAAGTAGACTAGGAGAAGAGCTGGCATGTTCAAGAGCTGATTGGATCTTGTTTCTCCAGCTGATGTAGTTAATCCAGTGGAATAAACTTCCTGCCTCTGTAAATTTTGTCTAATTTCTGTCTGTTGACGATTATCACTAAAACAATACTAATATTAAAGGTATTAAATCATATTATTACAGCATGACTTGGGAATGAAAACAAGTGCCAGTAATACTCCTACACTTGACATCAGCATAATTTTTGTAATTTGTTCATAGATGACTTGATTATCCTTGTGTGTCCCTTCCAACTCAGAATATTCTGTGATTCTGTGGCTTTTCTTTTCTTTGCATTCTCTGCAATTGCAAACAAATGTTGCCTGTTTTAGCACACATTGAATTAGGCACCTGTATCCTGAGGAAAAGCATCAAGCCTGTTGGGCATTTGTTCCTTATTCTTAAGAAAACATGAAAAAAATAACTAAGAACAAACAAAAGAGACATAGACTCATGTTATTACAAGTAAAAAAAATGACACAGCATGACAAAAATTTGCTTGTATGAGCTGGTGTAGGTCCATTAAAGTAAATGGAGTGGTCTTCAGGTCTTCATTAGACTGTGTTGATATCCAACTAAAGACTTTGAGAGTCTCTCATCATTGTGGAGGAGTTTCCTTTCCATTACCTCCTTTGATCTCCTACTCACTTTTAACTGTGGCTTAATATGCACAGCATGAAGTCTCTAAATTTTCTAAATAGATAAAACTATCCTAATAAACTGCAAATTAGGTGATTTCTTGCTCATTCTTTTCTTTGTCACAGGAGTTAGTAGTCTCACGAGTTCCACTGACAAATTTGTAAGAATCTGTGATGTAGTATAAGGGCTATGAGTATGAAACATCCTAAGCCTCTCAGAAACCCTTTACATCTGCATCATCTGCAGCACTGATCAGTCAGGAACATATGGACCAGTCTAGAACATAAAGAAATCTAGAGAAATGCCCACTAGTTTTTTCTCCTTTTATATTAAATTTCTTTGTGGAAACCTGCAATTATCTATGGCTGGAAATGCATCATGTATAAATTCTGGGCAACTACTCATAATTTTATATTATTTTGCTGAACAGTGGAAGGGGGAAAGGGACAAAACCAGGCTCTCCAGTGATGAACAATGGGATGGCGTGCCAAAATTAGAGGAAACAAGCACTAATGGGATCCCTCAATCTGCTTCACCAGGTGTTGGCTCTAAAGTACCACACCTGAAATATTTCTACAATAATGCCCACGGCATGAGGAGCAAACAAGAGGAGCTGGAACCTTTGGCCCCCTCCCAGAGGTTGGACATCCTTGGCACAAGTGAAAGCTGGGGCGATGAGTCCTACGACTGGAATGCCCTGCCAGATGGTTGCAGGGTCTTCAGGAGGGGTAGGCAGGGCAGAAGAGGTGTTGAGGGGTTGCGCTGTATATAATAGAAGGGTTAAAATTCTGCATGATGGACAAAGACAGGTTAATTGAGCCCATTACCTGAATCACTTGTCTGTCTCCAGGTAACTCTGCTTCATGACTAGACCATGTTGTATGCCTTGTTTAATCATATAGGTTAACTCTATAAAGTTAACTATGCAGGTTGCTGGTGAAAAGATTAGATGGCCAAGGTTTGGGATGTGAGATTTAAAATATACTATAATTAGACCAGATTAAATTAGATATTTCTGATTTATGTAGCCTGTGGCTGGTTTTACATTTATTTTATCCTTATTGTTCTTTTAATTTCCTAGTACACTGCACAGATATGTTAATTTACTACTCATGCTGAATGTAAGGCCAGCATCTCTTGTTTCTAGTTGATTGCTTATCACCTCTTCAAGACTCCATTTCTATTTACCATGTGTATTTGATGATTGCTCCTCAGTAAGTCCCTACAAAAGAATACTGATCATGTTTTCTCTCTAACAGCTGCTCAGTAATTTCACAAGATGTAATGTAAGTCTATTCATGAAGTAAAGTGAGACCCTCTCAGCTCATGTTGATTGTGCTCCTGGAGGTGCTCACCAGTCTGTTGAATATATTTTGCAATTACTATTTTTTTTTTGAAGCAGGTAGAATGCACATTGAAGGCCATATGAAGAAAAACTTAAGCCTCCTTCTCTCTTACATACACTAGACATGCTGATTCCAATGGAAGATATATAGCTAAATCCTCTGTACTATTTGGATATTTCAAGAGCCGATTTTGCGAAACGTCCATTTATGTTCAATCCCAGTGCACTCCTCCTCCCTGACCATTATTGTCAGCAGGCAGTCAGTGAGATACTGAAACAGAGTCCAGATGCAGAGCCCAGATATTGTTGAAGAGGTTTTTCTCATAAAATATTCTGTAAAAGTATTTGAGTTCTTATGTTCAGTACTTATGTGAGAAAATAAAACTGATGATTTAGAATTTTAAAATATACTGTATTTTTATAACTTAAAAAATGACAAGTGAGAGAAAATGCCAGATGGACTATTTGGCTTAAAGTTCTAACAAAAATGGAAACAGAAGATGACAATAATCAGGCAAATATCATTTCACGAGTGAAAGTTCCCAGAGCTCTTTTTTGGTTTAAAATTATTGAAATAGTTACATGGCTGGCTTGCAAGCATTTCAAATCAGTAAGAATTAACAATTTCTGCTATAAAATGTACAGAGTAATTCTCTAAAACTTTGTCCAATGAGGCCATCTCTATGTGTGTCATGCTTAACTTCTTCAGCTGGCGACTCCCTGCTTTGCATAAAATACTTACAAAATTTATTGGACTAGGGAGGCAGGATATGTAATGGTTCATGACTAGCATAATAGCACAGTGATTATGGTACTTACCTAGGAGAAAGGGTTCACTTAAGGGAGCAGGGGCGGGTGGTGGTGGAGTGAAGGCAAAAATTCCTCTTTGCTGTATGTGACAAATATGATGCGTGTAAAGCAGTAGAAGTTAATATGCTTGAGAGGTAATTTTTGGAAAAACTAATTACCACAGGTAGTGCATGCTCACAGAAGTTCATAGAAATACTTTTTCCATATATAAAATACTGTCACTAAAAATTCTGCTCAAAGTTCCATGCAAGGACAGGAAAATCTTTTAGAAAATGCACTGCCAACTTCCAAATATCAAAATGTACGTAAATATTTCCCTTGAGACTCAAATTTTGGGGAAGAAGATGCAGAAGACAATATTCTAGCTGTCCTATCTCTAACTGTCAAGAAGCCATTCTATGTCTTCAATATGATTTTTCTTCATTTTCAATTTACATAAGGGAGAGTGATAAAAATGGCTTGATTTGTGTGCCACATTGATCTTAGAACCAAATTAATTTCTTTTATGATAAGGACCATTTGAAAGATAAATGTTCTATGTTGCTGGGTGAAATAGAAGGTAAGTATGGAAATTCTTTCTCCTTGATATGTGTCTTCTATGTTTTTAAATAAGGTAGAAAACATGTATAATTCTAATTACTCCTATAATGTCTAAATTTATGTTTAAATTAGACACTTGCAGTGTACATCAAATACATTCTTGACCCTTTATCTACTATTTTCATACATCTCTAATCCATTGTATGTATTTGTTTGCTACAATGTGATTGTAGGAGTCTCTTCTCTGCCAAGATGCTAAAATAAATGTTTTAAAATGTTATGATTCATGTTGCCAAGGTTTACTTCCAAGATCATGCTAGCAGCTTCCCACTGGAACTTACCCTTTCCTAAAAAAAGAAGAGAATGCGTATCCAAGTTACTTTTGTGTCACATCCAGCGAATAACATTAAAAAAATTTAAAAATTTATTATATATTTAGTAACTAACAGTAAGGAAATAAAGGGGTAGGATGTTGCAAGTTGGGGACAGAGATTGATACATAGGTGCTTTAAGTTAGAATGGAAATACTATTGAATTATCATTAGATACTTAGCATATGCAAACTGTTATGTTGATGTTTTTTACACATGGAAAAATGTCTGAAATTAAATATTTTTCATGTGTTGGCTACACTTTCAGAATAAATGCCCAGAATAAATAAGGTGAGCAGTTCTGCAGTTAGTTAAAACTATTGGTATGTATTTAACAAATTAAATTTACGAAGCTGCATATTTCATCCAACTCAGTCTGTCTCAGAACTTAATATTTTAAGAACAGATCTAATAGGGACTTAAATGTTAGATTTCCCTAAGCCAAAATTTCAAAATTGATTCCTCCTTGCAGAGTTAAGAATTCTAAATTTTCTACAGATCTAGTGGTAGAGAAGGAAATAGTCTCTGGTGATATGGTTGACCAGGGAAGCAGACATTTAGTATGCAGTGCCTGACTTGGAGTCTAGTAGCCATTGATATAAGTACAGAGAGCTGATTTCCATGTTCCCAGGCCTGTTTATACATTTTACATGAAAAGATTTTCATTTAAATATTGAAGAAACTGGAAGAAAACACAATTCCCCTCTCCTGTTTCTGATCAGCTTTACCGAACTCTTTTAGCAGAAAGTCATACCTGTTCTTGCAGGCCTGGGCAATTGCTGAGCTTTGCTGCAGACTAAAAAACTTTGAACCACTTCAAATGGAAAGAAAAAGACCATAATTCTACTCAAACCAGGATACCTTGGTGGCTCTGGCATTCTTATGGTAGAGGTGGGTTTGTACGTTTCCAATAACAACATGAGAAAGAAGCATCTCTGCTACTAGAAAAGGGGAGAAGAGATACCTGTATTCAGATTAATAATTACTGTGTTAAGATAATGCCATGTATTGATCTTGCCTATTGGAGATAAGTAATATGACATTTCACTCCATTTGCTCTTAATAAAAGAAATCAAAATTTCCCAGAGAAATTGCAGAGACTCAGTGCTTCCAGCGTAAGAGAATCCACAAAACTTTCCATAGAGCTCTTTTCTTCCCTACCAGTCCTGGACTCATTCCTACTTGCTCTCGATTTACACTCACTCATTCTCCTTCTTTAATAAGATCCTAAGACCTTACAATTTACTTGAAGTATCAACCTGATGCTTGTTTCTGCCAGAAGTTTCAAGCACTTAAGTCAGAAACTGCAGCAGTTAGAAAGTTTATGAATTTGAGTTCAGCAGGGGTTTTGGACCAGCATCCCTGGATTTAGAGCCTGGAAACCTACCTGGGACTATTTTCACACCTATTTCCTATTTTGGTACTGAAAATATTTCCCTTTGATAATATATGTAAAAGATGGCTAGTTCTAAAACAAATGAAGCAAAAATTCTCTATGCTTTCTTAATAAGTTATTAGGACAGATATTATTGTTATATGAGTGGAGATTAGCTCTTGGACCTACTTTATGACATTCAGCCTTTTATCTCAAAGTTTCATTTTTCCATTATACCTTCTGACATTGCCAGATAGGTAAAATTTTATATATAAATTTGGAATTAATCTATATTCATTACTATGATAGGGAATTAAAATATTTCTTGATCCCTGTATTAAAAAATAGCATGAAAAGAACATGACTGAAAGTATGCTGAAATAATTTTTAATTAATTTTCAATCCTGACATTACAGTATGTTTTTCTGAAATTTAAAACACTTCTGGAATAAATTGCTATCAGATCCTTCTCCTTTTGTTCTTTAGATTTTTACATGGCAGATGTGCATGTATAAGCTCATAAGTGAGGAATAGGAGCAATGAGTTGAAGGAGGTGGATTTAAAGCTGCAATCAATTAATCTGTTGCTAGGGAACTGTCAGCTGCCCACTCACAAAATAGCAGTCAGCTGGCTGGAGTTAGGAGCATATAAAATGGAAGTATGAAATGCTACTGTTCTCTCTGCTATTATTGATTTTTTTTTAAAAAAATTCCTAATGCTGTTTTTATGACGGAAAAAGGAAGAAAAGTTTGATAGCAGGTTGAAATGTCATACATATTTCACTCTTAGTTGAGATGCTTAATTAACTGACTGCAGGAGTTTGGGTTTGTGTCTGGCTACTTTTTTATGTTTATCACTCTTAACCAATATGGAGTGGAGTGGTGCAGTATGTAGAAGTAAATTATGGAAGAACACTGAGTGTTCTGGCCACATCAGGTTAGCCTAATGTGGTCTGATTGCGGAATACTTTGAAAATCCTAGGCATTTAATGGAATACCAGTTAATTAAAGCTTGATGAATTTCAAAGAGTGAGCTGTGGCTGGTAGAGATAAGAGATGACCCTGCCTGATACATATGGAAACAAGAAGATTTAATTTCACTCACTTAGAGCTCACTCAAATGTGTGAGAGATTTCAGACTTGAAACAGAATTCCCCATCTAAAGTTCAAATGTGATTTTTGACTCTGGCAAAGCATCTGTCACAGGTGTTTCAGGCTTGTTTTGCTTGTTCTGGCAGAGAAGGGCTCATTTTGAAATGACTTTCATAGTCTTTTTGAAACTTTTAGAGAAATGTTAGCATAGAGCCCAAGTTTTCTCACTAATGATAGTTTCCATTTTAATTCTTTAAACAAATTTTTTCTGTAATCTTTGGTGTCCATGGTTTTCATTATTAATGTTAAAGACTAAAGTGAAGCACCATTAAAAGTTTTCCTATGGCAGTGTAGGTACTTTCATGGTCATGTGAGGCAGAATACACTGATCCTCCCTGAGCAATGTTCTTACATGGCTTCTACTCACACAGCAGAGGGTAAAAAGCTAGACCAAACTTTGAAATTTTCTTTTTATAATTTATATTCTTGCTCCCATTTCTACATAAGTTGATGTATGGGAGAGGCAGCCATACTATCTCTAGGAAGCCGTGGTAATTAAAGCTCTGTGTCTGCAATGTTAATGCTTCATTCACATTTATAAATTAGAAATCATAAATATTGACATGTGTGTTTGGTGGGAATTAACCAACCTAAATGTGAACCACCAGCCTGTGAACTGTGTATGCCTTATATACTACATCTTTTGATGATTTCCTGTAAGTACCGTTGACATACAACACAAATTGGCTATATATAATTGCTTTCCAATGTATATGAATAAGAAGGCTTTCAGAACAAAAAGCAAAAAGAAATAATTTTGGGCCATACCAGAACTGTCTATGCTTCTTAATTTTCTAAACAAAGGGTTGTCTCTGTTATAGGAATGAAGATTACATAATTTTGTTTATTTTTCATTATTTACTTGCTCTTCCATGTTGTGGAAGTAGTTGAAAAATATCTTCTCTAACTGATCATAGAGTTGAGACAAGCATTTCAGCACCTGTAATGGCTGATCATGACCCTCCCATAACTGTGTGTCCATCGCTGTTCATATTTTACTCTGCTCTTGTCAAGATAGCACCGGTGAAATCAGGTTCCTAAGTGCAGTAACACAGCGTGGCACTGCTGCTGCAATGAAGATAGAAGGGAAGTACACTCATCTTGTGGCCTCAGGTCTCTCGCTTTTCTGGTGTGGTGTTCTGCATGTGTTTTCTGGGTGGAGACAGCACAAACCAGGGCTGGGAGTGGAGGAATGGTGTTGTGGCTGCTCTACTCTAGTACATTGCCATGTGTGGCTTCACTTGGTGAAGCACTGAATGAAGATGGGAAAAAATTTGTCACTGTAAATGCAGGCTGGACTCAGCATTTCTAAACTGCAACTGCATTTCTGAAACACTTTATTTTACTTAAGGCTTTGAATTTTAAATATTAATCAGTTTGTGCTCTATGTAACTGTCTGCTCTGCTTCTGCCCCAAGTCACTGAGAACCCAGTGAGATGAAGTACAGTGACTCAGTACACCCCCTACTACAGAATACAGAAGAAGCAAGAATGAAGTGTTAACCTGGAAGTTATTGCTTATACAGTTTGTGGACCTTAAACAGTTTCAGTATTGTAAATTTAACATGTCAGCTCAAGTCTGCAGAACAGGTAAATTTTTCAAATTTTGGGCTTGAATATTAATTAAATATAGTAATATGCAGCTTTATTAAGTCAGAATAATGTGCAATTTAACTTTTAAAATTCATCTTAGAATAAAGGTTGCTGGAACTATGACCTCTGTATGGGTTTTGGTTTTTTTTTTGTGCCATCTATCTGTTTGTACCTCTTGTGTCTAGGTTTACATGAAATGTCATAGGGGTATGCAAATGACTAGGAATGATATTTTATTGCTTTCTCATGTTCAGGTACTTTTTATTCCATGCTTCAACTCTATGTAATAAAAATTCATTGTAGGCAAAAAAAGAGTGCATATTAATCATAAGGTAATCTGAGTTTTATTTTATATTCTGATGAAGTATCTTTAATGAGAAATTTGGACTTTGAATCCACATATTCACTGCCACAAATGTCTTTTAAGGTGTGACTAAGAGGAAGACCACAAATATGAAGGATATTTTTTCTTTTGGTGCATAGAGCATTGGAGTCAGATGAGAGATCAATTATGTTAAATTAGAAATTGCCTTGGGAGGACTTTAGTTACTAAATATTAGAATGCTTGCATGTGTATCAGCCTCCTGCCCCAGACTTGGCATGTTCCTGGTGCTGGGTTTACATGAACACTGTTACCAACATGGGTAACAATGGGCAGGTGACTCTTCCACTCAGGGGTGGTGGGATTGCACATGAAGTGCTGTGTTCAGCAATAGGCACAAACTGAAATATAGAAAACACTGTTTTAATCTAAGAAACATCTTTTTAATTCTGAAGGTAGTCAAAGACTTGAACAGGTTGATGAAAGAGGAGGTGGAGTCTGTCAGCATCTCTGGAAATACTTGAAAACTGGCTGGCTGTGTTCCTGAGCAGCCAACTGTAATTTATCCTGTTTTGGACAGGGAACTAAGACTAGATTATCTCCAGAGGTCACCTCCAACCTCAGTGATTCTTTGGACATAATTAAAACCACAACTGACTTACTGACCGTATAAAGAATCTTTTATTTTGGTTGGATACCAAGGAAAAGTTTAAATGCACCATCTTTTCCTACTGAGTTTTCCTACTGAATTTTCATTGTCTCTATTAAATGCAATTAATAGTGGGAGGCATTATGAAGAATTAGAATTTTCTATCATTTTGGCTTTCTTTTCCAACATTGCACAGCTTTGAAGACAAGTATGCCCCAGATACATGAAAAGGTGCAAACACCAACTTTGTTGCTGTAGGAAAATAACTTGTGTAGCAAGGAAGCTAATATTAATATTAATGTTGACAGGCATATGGCGGAACCCTTATCTGCAGTGATGCTTGTGTAGTTGTTTTCCTACTTCTATCCTTTTTTTTCTAGGATTATTTTTTACTAGGGTGATATCTAAATCCGACCCTTTGCACATCGATGTTCCTCAATGGAATCCCTTACTTCCATTACTATCAAATATAGGAGAGAGTTTATTATTAAGCAACAGTTGCCGCAACCATTTTGATGAAATAGGAAACTCAAAGGTGCTCAGGAAGCAGCTATATCACAGTATTTTTACAAAGACTGGAACTTACATAATTTCCCTAGCTGCTACAAAATAAATAAAAGTATTATTGAAAATCTGGGGGTCTGCGAACTTCAAGGGCTACAGGGATTTCATGGTACATGAATATGAATGCTGAATCACTTATGTATCCATTAAAAATCACTGATTTGGGAACTTACACATCATGATGGAAAGTAATTATCAATCACCTTCTATATCCAGTTTAATGTCCTGCATTTATTATTTTATGACATTACAGAGTAACTGACACTTTGAGCTTTATCAGCAAACTCTCGGTTGGCTGCAACATAAAAATATCAAGGTATCAGCAAATTATTTTTTCTATATTATATTAAATCTACAGTTCTGACAGAGAAAGTTAAATATTAGGTTGGGTTCTTTTTCTTTTAAAGTATAGGAGTAAGCACTGCACAAGTTTGTTTGAAAAACAGTTCAATTGATGATGGCTTCTTTTTATAGATCTGAATAATTTCCATCTTCACTGCTGTAATGTTAATATTTGTGGACAACAGGTATAATAAGGGGGTTAATACTGAGCTGTGTACATGCTAAATGGCCAGCAGCTGGGTTCACACTACTTGACCAGGCTTGATGACCACACTACCTGATGTTGTGCGTAACATCACAGTTTTGTTAGTCTTTTTCCCTGTGAAACATTAACTTCCTTCCCATTCATAGAATTTTCAAGAAATCATGTGGGGACATAATTGTTTTTGAAAATATATTTTGCTTTTGAATTGGTGAGATGGGATAAAAATTTAAAAAATTGAATAAGATCAAGTTCTCAGCTGAAGATGCAGAGACATTATGATCTCAAAATGCTTTTTTTTTTTTTTCTGGAAGCAGACTAAAATAAACATTTTCTGACAGACAGTACATCCATAGTTGTCCTCTGTGTAGCAATGTTGTTGACATTTTTAGTGTTGAGGTGTGTACAGTTTTGAAACTACGAAATAGCACTATTAGACTAAAATTCTTGAACTGCAAAACATTAAATTCCATTTTCTTTAAAGTATTATGGCATATTTTCCATCACCAGCAAAAGCCTTATATTTCTGAAGGGGAAAGCCAAACCCAAACCAGTAGTGACAATTTTTTTGGCCCTTGTATTTGAAAGAGAACTGAAATTACACTTCTGAATGAAAGGGAAAATAATTAACAATATTCTTGACTCCTTAAGATTTCATCTGAGATACAGTTACTAAAAGCTCCAGTTCTGAAAATGGACAACTGATAAATAAATTTGTTTGTATGTTTGGTATTTGAGTAATTTATCTGCATTGCTGTGTTGACTGATTAACTGGCAAAAAATATCCTATCCCTCAAAACTTCAGGAAAGTCACATGAAATGGTGAACAACCAAATGCCTGCTTAAAGTGGTGTTGTTTACTAGTATCTGTCAGTTTAAGACTTAAACCATTAAAATAAAAAAAAGGGCGAGAAAAGACAAGGAAGACAGAGGTAGATGCATTTCCTTCTCTCTTGTTAAGAAAATGTGTTGCTGAAAGGACATGTGATAATTATAAACATTTCCAGTGCTCATTGTTAGAAAAATGTGACCAAAAAACTTTGAACAAGGTACATTATTTGTGTTATAACTGTGTCTCCAGGGTGTTCCAAATCACATTTTTTGACCTTTAATGTTTGTGTAGTGTATAATAAAACTATGGTCCATGAAGAACCCACATAGGCATGTGGGAGACCAAAATAAATTGAAAATTTTGAAAACCTGGGGCACACAGCTGAGCAGTGGCAGGGGTGGTGGCTGAACTGGGACTTTAAATAAGGTTTGTCTTCAATGTAATGCAATTGTTCTTATTGAGCATTGTTCAGTCAATGGGTTTTTTTCCTCTGGCTGTAGACGGTCTTCACAATCTGGAAAAATTTAGTTTAGAAATCACCTCAATCTTCATCAAAATTTGTAAGCTACTGTTCTCAAACATATTATTTAACAAAGGATACATTTTTAGGGGCAGCTGCTAAAATAAGTTTTGATAATACATTTGCACTAAAATAATTGTTATTTAACAGGACTTCAGTTGGGAATTGTACTGCTTGTCCTTGTGTAAATATACTTCAGAATCTGGACTTTTCTGTAAATACATAAAAATAAATGAACAGCTGCCTTACCTATTTTTTTAAGGAAAAGTGGCAAGGTTTAGGGTTTTTAAAGAAAAATGACAAGGTTGATTACTAACATACTCAATAGATTCAATAATCATTTAAAAATTTGGGATCAAGCAAAAGAAGTCAAATATCAGATACTGCTAATTTTTTTACTTTGAATACATCAGAGACTATAAGTTCTACTGTGAAACTGCAGTAGAGCAGAAGAGTGTGTATGTCTTATCACAACTAAAAATGTGTTTAAATATAGAAAAGCAACAAAACCTGGTGAATACATGAATGTTATATTAGTATTCCATGACATTTAGTCTTGCTATATATGGCATGATTATATATTGAAGAAAAGAAATTTAAAATTTGTTAATTGATATATATATATATATACACTTGTACTTTTTCTTTCTCTTTAATGCTTTCTGTGGAGAGAAAAAAAATAAAAAGTAAGACAGGAAAATTTAGTATAATTTTAATGTATTTGCATTTGCATCATCGTTATGTTGCCCTGGCAGTACTAAGAATTTTATTATGCTGACCCATTTATTATTGCTGATGCATACATCTTGTACCTTTATGAGTTCATCAGAATGAAAAAACTCATCTGTATATTCCGGGACAAATGTGCTTGTATGCTTCACGCTTGAGAAGAGAAGTGTCAGACCTGACAAACTTTGACACAGCTGATTGTTATCTTGAGCTTTCAGATCATCTAGACTGCTGCTTGTTATCACCTTTGCTGATGAGGGCACCAAGCATGACCAACCCCTTCAGGATCTGAGCCTCTCTCACAGCTGTGGTTTAATGGTATTCCCCAGTTCAGGGCTACCACAAACACTCTCAACTCTGCATGTTGTCTCTTCCCCTCCACCTCCCCCTTCCTGCTGTGGTGGCAGGGAGGTGAGAGTTGGAGGCCTCAACCATAGAAAACACAAGTCGAGATAAAAACAAACTACTGGAAACAGCAATGAGATAGGAAAACAAATAGAATAACAAAAGTGTACAAGAGAGAGTGATTCACATGCAAAAATGCCTAGCACATTCTGGGATCCCAGGACAAGGAACAATATGGGATGGCTCCCCCACTCTGCCCCTTTTATTCAACCAGAAGGAGCACTATTGGAAAAGAGAGAGATTCCCTTTCTGCCAACCTTGGCAATGACATAAGGTGGTATTGAATAACATTAGCATCCTGGTCCCAGCTACTGCAAAAAATTAACCCTGTCCTGGCTGGAACCAGTACAAACAAAAGGCAAAATCATAGTTTCCCATGCAAAGCTTCTTATGAAATGTGTGCGTGTGCTAAGGTCCATTTCATTTCCTCCATGCTTCAGGGAGACTGTGCCATGCTTCTGCCTTCCTTTGAGGAATAAGAATTGCAGCTGTCAGTCCTGACTGAGATGAAAAATTATTCTTGCCAAGGAATAAAATTTTCAAAATGCTTCACTTCTTTCCTAGAATCTGAAAGGCTCTTTTGAGCAGTTGAAATGTATTAGTAGCAGGCACTGCATCATGAATTATTAAAACTTGATGTTGGATGAATTCATCCACATACACAACTTTAACAAATTTTCAGTGTTAGTAGCTGTAGTAATGATGGAATCTATCAGTTACAGAACTTCCACTTTGAAAATAATAGCAGAGATGGCTGCGATTTTTTTCCAAATGTACAATCATGCTGTTATGCTTCTTTTAATGATAGCAGAACATTAACCAGCCTATTTCAACAAAGTGCTGTCCCTCTTCAGCTGATGGACATAGAAAGGCAGAAAAAAGCCTATTATGTGTAATCTACTCTTTTTAATGGAGATGGAATCTACTTTTTTAATGGAATCTACTCTTTTTAATGGAAAATTTTTCTACACCACCTAGAAGAAAAGAACTTCAGCCACATTGGGTGTTTTTAGTAAAGGGATTATTTGTAAACTATTATTCACCTCCCTCCACCCCCCCAAGTAACTATTGAGCTGGAATTAAATATTGGAATTAATGTGGCAGGAATCTAATGTGGCAAGACTGGCTGAACTCTAGAAACACCATGGACAGGTAACGTGGTAACTCTTGAATGATGGTGTGTGTTTTATTAAAATTTATTTGTGGGGGAATTATAATGGATGCTGTGCACAATTACACATGGGCATGATGCACTGATGCTTCTCAATTCCTGGACAGAAATGGGTGAAATATGGTATTTGAGCTTTATGTTTCTTAATAGGGTATGAAGGTATATTAATTTCTTGTATCTGTTGCAGCATTTTCTTGCAAGCTAGTGCTCAAGAGTATGCTAACACTGGTGCAGTTATAAGAATTTCCCATACTGGCAGCTGATGGCTTATTCTAAAGCATTGATTACCAAGGCTGTTGTTCTGGGCTATGAAGCCAAAGAGAAGAGGAGGAATAAAGGTAATTAAATCATAACTGGAGGCATTTAAAAAGTGCTAGAGAGAGACAGGCATCTTTATAATCTACCTGTCAAATGTGAAAGAATGCATTTTCCAGTATAAAGCCTAGGGGTGAAAAAATAGAAATATAAATGACAAAAAATTTTGACTGGTAGCATCTGAGGTTAAAGGGTGTTTGGTACATATGCTTGATTATTTACATTTGTTTATTACAGTATTTTAAATTGGGATAAGAGAAGGAAACACTGAGCAGTGAAATCCCCAAAATTTTGGGATTATGGCAGAGATGCACTTCCCATTACAATGTAGATATGTTTCTGGGTCTATTCATTTATAAAGTACATTAAAAAGTGCATTCTTGAAAAGTTTTAATATGAAGTTTGTAGGCATGCTTACAAAAAGACATAATTATACCATCACTAGCAAATCCATTGTAGTTTAATATCTATCTTTTAAACAAAAATATAATACAAACCTCCCATGTAACTTAATACATGTGTGACTTGAAGACCTAAGACATGACAGTCCTTGTAACACAAAAATGATCCCCACTGGCTACAGGTGTAAATATATTTCATAAAATGTATTTTACACAGAGCAGGTTTGTGTAGAGACCTTAAATGATCAAAATACTCATGTGGATTTCTTCGGGGAAGCAGCAGTTCACATCTCATCTACCATGGCTCTTATAGCTGTCCATAGAAGGGGGATGTTATACACACTGATGTTTCTCTTTTTAAATAAGTAACTCTCCAAAAGAGTAGCACTGAATCATACTCGGCAGAACTTTCCACATGCTCATCTGCTGTTCTGGCAAGCCAAAGTTGTGTAGATTGGGGTTAGTGCTGAAGGGGCATGGAGGAAGGGATTATTTTGACTTGGCCAGAGTTCTGTTATGAAAGTCTTTAACCAACATAAATAGAAATAGGCAAAGCATAATGCAAGTAGCTCTGACAGTGCAACTGACTGCTAGGATTCATTGTTCTAATTAGGCAGAAAAATGTAAGCTTGAAACGTAAAACAGGCATATATATTTCTACATACAGGGAATTTAAGAAACATTAAAATAAAATGTTAAGGCTTTTTTAAAATGTTAAATTTTAATTTAATTTCTGCTGTTAGGCAAGACACATAATGATTTTTTTTGATTCCCTAATGCGAACTACATAACAGACCAAAATTAAAATATTATTGCTAGTGTCAAAAAAATGTTTTAATTCATTTTTGAAGTGTTTGAAGTACTTTTACTTTGGTAATTCTTGGGAATTTTTTTAGGGAAGCAGCTAGTTTATTGTTTACAACTTCTCCCTAGATGTATGCTGAAATTCATACACTAAAGAGTCACATATATTTTTAGATTGTCCAATAAAATAAATTAATTCTGTGCATGGTGTAGTGGTGTGTTTTTGGTTTTATCAGTTTTATGTGTGTATTTGTTCCTTGATTTGTTCCTGTTTTTTATAAGTTGTAATGGTTTGGTCCATCTACCCCATGTTTGACCCTTCATGGTTTCCCCCGAGTTAGTGTCAGTCATCAGTTATATAACTCCTGGGTCCAGTCCATCATTTTGAGGCCTTGCCCTGATGTATAGAAAGTTCTAGTGAGGGCATTGAGTGACTGGCAGGATCCAAGCAGTTCCCTCCCTTGCATTATTGATTTGTTCTATTGATTGTCATTCATTCACAGGGTCACCCCTTCCATACCCCTGATTGGTTCCCCACTGTGCCCTTCCCCCTTTCTCCACCCCCATCCTTAAGGTGTTACACGAGGGAGATCTGCGCTCTCGTGGGCGACTGTCTGGTGGACACATGGTCCCACATGGGCCTCAATAAACTCCAGCAGAAGTTCCCCATGAGAATCCTTCCTTTATTCCTTGTCAGTGTTCATGCTTCTGTGGGGCAAAACCCCGCAGGATTGGGGATGTATCCCAGGGTATGGAACCGTACCTCTCACTGCAGCTGGTGCCAGGGCTGGCCAGGCAACGCGGGACATGGGTCCCGAGAGAGAGACACCGCACCGCTGCAGCATGGAACATTATAAACTGTGATTTTAGCTGAAATTTCAGTGGAAAAGAAAGATGATGAATTAAATTGCTACAACTTCCACAGGTTTTTTTTTTTTTCAATAACATTAGAAAGTCTCTCTCAAAAAAATAAACTTTAGCTGAGGTCCCTTATCCCTAAATTCTGTGAAAAGCGGGGGAATTTGGCCATGCAATTCCATTATTCTGAGGGTTGAGTGACTAAATCCAATTCAACTCTAAGAAATTAACTCTGCTACATTGATTTATCATCATCGCTGTCTATTAGTCAATTCTAAACCCCTAGACCTTGTGACGAATAAAGTATTCCAGTAAGTGCAGCATTTTAAATTCCATTAGATTGCATTCTGCTTTTTAAACTCAATTATCATGAACTCAATTGTAAAAATTCTTCCTACTAAGAAGTATGAAGAAAATCATAGTTCTAACTTACAGCTAGACATTTATGCTGTTTTATGATTTATGGTAGCCTGCTACATCTACTTAAAGCAGAGTGAAAGATTCTCAAGGTCAGCTAAAATACTCTAACAATAGCATATTGAAATGAATAGATTTAGAAACAGTTTCCATTGTAATTTAAACAGTTAGCCTTGTAAAACATATGAGGCTTTCCAATGCTTGAGAAATACAAACTATGAGAGAAACAGCATGGTGCAAGAGAAGCCTGTAAAATCTGACTTGGCTGGCTGTGGCTGAAGACTGAATTGCAGGAAGGAGCTCTGGAAATTGAGAACTAGGATCCTATTTCTATCTGAATTTTTTGGGTGTTTTTCCTTATGCAATATTCTACAAAGCATACGGGGTGTAGTTAATTCTCAACCCTTATTGAAGTCTCCCACAGAAAAACTGTACTCCATGGGAACCTCTGCTGGCTTATTCATGATGAAGCAACTAGGATACTTCATATCTCAACCCGCACTTAAATGATTCACAGTTTTGTGAATTTCTAGACCATATTAGAAAAATAAAGTACTGCATTGGAATGTGTTACAGTGGAAAGGAAACCCCACTGTAACGATCTGTAAGTCATATATTTAAAAGTTTCATTAGGTGGTTGATACATTAGCAGAAAGAAAAAGATTGCATTTTGCCTATTAAAAATCATGCATACTCAGAGAAATTGCAGAAGATTCAAGCTAGAGACAAAGGGATGTTTCTCCTTCTCTCAAAATAAACTGCACCTTTTGTGTATTTATGACTATCACTGGTAAATAATGTACTTCTTTGTGACAGGGAGTAACTAGATCATTACTAACAAACGCCTCCTGTACTTTTCTGTAGAGGAAATTAATATAACTGAAACTTCAACCAGCTAAACCCAGCATCATTTGAAATAACAGAGCTTGACATTGACTGAGGTGGTATTTTTCTAGGGGCCTGACAGCTCAGGTATATCTACATTGCCAGAGAATAAACTATTTATTACTGACAGCCTAAAACCTCTGTGTTAGATTTATTTTCCTTTTGATGACTCTTGTTCAAGGTATTTTAAGGTCAATATTTTAAGGTCTTTCTGCATTGTGTCCCTCATTAAACTGAGTTCTTTTGTTAAATTTCTCAGTGAGGAAGTTCAGAACTGAAGAAAGTGCGCATGTCTCTGTGTGTGTGTATATGTCTACAGGCTTTGTCATAATCCATAGGTTCAGAAAACTTAGGAACTTCGAATCCTCTATCACATTCTCCTTTCGCACCTTTGCGGCTGTTTGCATCACAAATGATTATCTGAAAAGGGCCAGTCATTAAACAACATTATCTTCTTTGTGAAGGCTTCTTCATTCTCTTTTAAATTTTGTGGGGTTTTTGCTAAATTAAAGGGAAGAGAGAAGTTCTGTGACCACAGCTGAGAAAGGTGTGACCTTGCTGATTTTAGAAGTTTCTTTGCCCTGTGTTTCCAAGTCTGCCATATGAATCAAATGCCCTCATAATCCTGATTCTGCACTTGTTATAAGCTTCCAACATGATGATTTTGTAAAAAAAGGTGCTAGTTACACCCTTTTTACTATACTCCAAAAGAAAGTTCTTATACCTCTAGGCCTTTTTATAGTCTGTGCTTTGCTTGCTCCTTGAATGGATTTCTGAGTGTTTGATTGAGTGAAATAGACATTGCATGCCTGTTGAATAGAGTCAGAGAAAGTCCTCTGCAAATTTCCCAACTTCCATGAAAGCTAAGATAGCTAAATTTTTATTTCTTTTATTGATTTTCTTTTCTTTGAGGGGTTGCTTTCAGGATTTTGTTTGGCTATGCTCTTTAGTTTAGATCCTTTGAATTCTCCAGAAATGTTATCACAGCTTTTGGGAATAAATTATTTTTGTAGGACTTTTTTTAACAGCAAACTTTATTAATGGATAAGCACTTCTTCTAATTTGACCTATATATGAATGTCATAAATTGAGCATTATTTAGGCATATCTGTTTATGTTCATTAACCTTCATACACTCCCATTTTCTTTTCAAGCAGTTGCTTAGAGACCACTTGATTCCACAGAATGGAAATGTGTAACTGTACAGTATTTTGAATATGAACCATCAGGTTTATTGAAATATTTCTTTCTAATGTCAATGAAAATCATTCAGAAAGAAACAATGAAAAATAATTAATGGAACCCCATAACATAAATTTTATGTGTATATTAACCCTGAAATAATCCCTATTTATCACAGTAATGCGTATATAATTTTCTTTACCATTCTCTAGGGCACTGGAAAATTAACTAATTTTCAGTATTTTTAAAAATTATTCTAATGACTTAATTTATTAGGATTTAAAATATCTGAGTACATGATTAAGGATTTATCTCAAAGTCACCAGTAAGCAACTACTTATTTTAGTCTGGGTGTTATTAATTGATTTTAATGGAAAATAGGTGTTAAAAGTTCTTTGAAGATCTGAAAGTAAATGACTTGTTTCTAATTCTCCAAAGACTGGAATGAAGTAATCTGTCTGTGTACATGAGTTCGGTAATTAAATGTTTCTAGGGATCCAGTCTGTAGTAACAAAAGATTTGTCTATAAAATTCTGGAGCATTTAGTCAAGAATTCATGCAGGATGTTGGTGGTAAAACTAAGAAAAGGGTTCTTGACACAGTTCATCCTTTCATCTTTCAGAATAATCATAAGGTCTCCCACGTCTCTCACAGGGTATTCATTCTTTGTAGTTCAACTACTTACAGTCCAGGCATTGGCTATATGAACTGTGATGAGCAAAACATTCAAAGAAGAATTTTTCTCTGTGTTCAGAAAAGCACTCCCATTTTTCATGGAAATTTACAGAGTACTAATAGAGACTAAAATTTACAAGATTAGTTAAGAAATGGATTTGTATAAGTTACTATGTAAAGAAGAATCACAACCAATAGTGTTTTCAACACTATGTATATCTTTCAGTCTGGTAAAATGAATACTTAGGTTATGTCATCCCATTATAATTTTGAATTGAGAGTAAGCTGCCCCTGGTAGGTCATCAGTGCTCTTCATCTTCCTCTTGCTTCACAAGATTTGTTGCCTTACTGAAATTACTTTTAACGAAAATAGTTTTAATTAATTCCTTGCATAGAATGAGATACTTAATGAAATTTGTTCTAGATTTGTTTAAATTTAAATTGGCATCTTGTCTAGAAAGCTTTTCTCTCTTAAAGAAGTACAGGTTCAGAAAATACTTGCCAAGTCACTGAACTCAGTCAGCTGTTAACAAAGAATTTTTTTATAAACTTGTTGAGCTCCCCTGACTCTGAGATTACTTTTAGAAAAATTAAGCATTTGCTTCCACAGACTGTTACAGAATCCCACTGGACTCATGTATAGCTATCAACTTCTCATTTTCTCAAGGTTCTTTTATACATTTTCTCATGGACACCTTATACAAAGTTTGCCCAAAACATCATTTGGTTTAAATAACATTCTCAACCTGTCACTCTTTGCAATAAGAATGAAAATTAATTTGTTCAACTTCACCAGTGAGCATTGATCTGAAAAAGTAAAAAAAAGGAAGAAGTGGCAAAAGCATTTAAGTTAAGTGTTCTGGAGACACACCTTTATGAAAACAGTGCCGCAGTGATGAACACTTCTTGATACTAAGTCCACAATTTTAAATCTTTGAAAACTGACATTCAGGAGATCAGAGACAGCCTTTGGAGTTTGATGCTGGTTCTGTGCTGGCCTGATTGAAGGGACCCTGGAAAGGCTGATTGAGGCACCTGTCCAGGGGAGGATGCTGGCCACGGCAGCCTTACCAACACTTCTGACACACACCTGTGCTAGGCAGAGGCCCCTTGCAGGGAGCACAGGAGACGAGATAAACACTCTTGTGGGTTGTAAAGGAAGTGAGAGAAATAAGTGGCCAATATAAGTGAAATGTTGAACCCACTTGGAAGCTTTAACTTAGACTCTCAAAGCAACAAATGCTTACATATTGTGCCTTTTTTCATTTTTTTTTTCATTCATCACAATATACCTTTTGTTTCTGATGGTATTTCTGCTTCTCTTAAGACTCCTCAAGGGAATATAACCATATAATAACATATTCCTCAGTAAAATTCACTACCATCTTAAATTATGAGATCATTAAAAACACTCCGCACTTCTGAACCTTGTCTGCTCAGCAGCTTTTTGCCTTCTGAAATAACAGTGGTTTGTGGATAGTGGTACTTTTCACTCCTAGTGATAAAGAAAGCAAGTACTTGTGCTGAAAATGTGCATGGTGACCAAAAGGTGAAAAACACCATCTGTGACCTAAACTGCATCTGTTCATTGGCTACTGAAAGAGGAGGAAGGTTTTGATTTACTAGCCAGACAGCTTTCTCAATTTTCTTGTCAAGAAATATCTTTAAACTGCAACACAGTTATGACAGCTTGGATAACAGCATTTAGCTATACTCCAGCAGCTTTTAGATTTTATATGCTATATGCCTAGACCTGTCAGAAGGACCTGTGTCAGACACAACACTTCTAAAATTTTTTTCTTTTTCTTGCACTTACTGAATGCGAATTCTCCTAGTCATTTGGTTTAAATTTTAGAATTTTTACCTCACAGATGTGGACTTTAATATAATTTAAATATTAATAGAGACTGAACCACTAAGTCTTCAGTATTATTTAAAAAAGTTGAATATTCCTCACGCAATGAATATATTGCCAACATGTATGTATTGCCAGATGTTGAAAGATAATTTGTTTTGTGTAGTTGTGGAGGTTCTTTTTCCTGTGGGTTTCTTCTGTGTGTGTGTTTTGGGTTTTTTTAAAATAAGTTTAGTATTTTTTCATGACAACACCTATTAGCTAATAGATCTTAAAATAGTGAGTTAAGAAATAAACAATAGTGCCTGTTTGTCTTAATGAACATCAAGTCTTCATGTGATTCTGCTTGTGACACCCAGATTGCAGATGGCTAATTATGTTTTTTAATCTAATGGAATCAATTTTAATAGAATACTCAATGTTCTTCAAATGCTAAGAGCTGTCAAATAACCTTCTGTTTACGTTCTTGTCATATTTGTTCATATGCTTGTAGAGAGAATACAACACAATTAGCCCAGGGCCTGTTTCTATTTCTTGTTTAATATTGTTCTTCATGCCTTTTGGGAAGTTAAGGTTGTTGGCAGGAGAATATGGACCTCAACAAGTGACTTATCACCTTCTTTCTGTTTCTTTTTATCTAATACTGTCTATGAGTGTCATGATAACTGTGGACTGAATTTGCAGCATTGCTATGAAGTACATTTTCCAGTGATGGAAACACATTTTTAAGCCCAAATGTCCGGTGAACTTTCTGTTGCTGTATAAAGTAAAGATTGCCATGTATGTATACACAGTAATTTATCATACAGAAGATAAATATTAAGGAGATGAAAGTTTTTTAAAATATCACAAAATGACCCACTCTTGTACAGCTCTGCTTTATACTTTATTTTCTATAGGCTTTTGATTAAGGCCAGAACTTATCATACCTATCACAAGCAGGCCAGAACTGAGGCTTCTCATCTGAGCCCTCTTCCATAATCAACTCCTTGAAGAATAGCTTGTTCTTCCCATCTTTAGGTAAGTGTTCAGGCCTTGGTGAGGTAAATTACCTTCCAAAGGCATTGTAGATTTTCAACATCATCTCTATTTTCATGAATCTTACCAATTATTATGCAAATGAAATTTATTGTTCAAGAAAACTTGCATGTGTTGCCTCGGCTATGAACTTGCATGCCACTCTTATGTGTCTTTCAGACTTTGAGAAGTTCAAACATGAAACTAGTGTCTCTTTAGACGTTTTTTTATGGCACTGCTTGCTACAATAAAAGCTGAAGGTTTCCTTTTATAAGGTTTGAAAAAAAGAGCTTTTTCTCAGTGTCTAGGAACTAGCTTAACTTATTATTACTTACTGTATGATAAAGTATGCCTTTGATTAATTTGGTAATCCCCAAACCCCTTGCTGGAAGAGGTAGAGGTGCTGGTTGTTCTTCATGACTTTGTCTATCTCGTCATATACCCCTTAGCTGTCTCTTGCTATATCTAAAGAGACCTAGTCTCTGCAGCTGTTTTTCTTACAGAAGCTTCCATTCTGACTCTCTCTGCTTGGGCTAGACTCACACATAATGCTTAAAATAGGGGTGACTTATGGTTTAGTAACATGAAGGTGTTTCATTTTGTTGCAAACTTTTGTATTTGTTTATCTTAATATATGATTGATTTTCTGTTCACTGTTGTGTGTGGAGCTGTCATTTTGATAGTCTTGTCAATTCCTACTCTGAAATCAAATATGTAAACTATAGCATCTCTTTTTTGTAAAGAATTCATATTGTTTTGTAATAGTTTTAAATTTACTGGCACTGAATTTCATCTACTATTTAGCATCCATTCAGAAGGCTCCTCTGCAGTTCTTTACATTTGACCTTTGTCTTATCTGTCTTGATAAGACAGTTGTTTTTACTTCATAGTTCATCCCTTGTTTAGAGAACTCATTAAAGGTCTGAACAACCAGTTACCAATTTTTACTTTTCTTATTCTGTTACAGGAGGTGGCTGTTTCTTTCTGCTGTACTTCTAGACAGCTTTTAGTTTATGCTTTCTTGAGTCAAAAAATTTCCTACTTTTTTCAGTATTTTAAGATCGATCTCATATGCCTTTGCTAGTAATAGTGATATGAAAATTATCATCTGTGCTAGAGTGTGTGATACCTAGTCAAGTCTATTTTGGAGGAAGTTTAGTAAGATTTGAACTATACTGTTGGGGAAATTCCACTTGTAATGGAAATCTTTCAGCGGGAATCAATATCTGAGTTTACTTTGCAAAGGGCATTACAGATATAGTCTATAATTCTCTCTTGTACATACAGTCAGTATTCTGAGTTCCTTATTATCAGCTGCTTCCATGCGTCCTCTTTTTCTTTTTACTACAAAGGCAAGTCAGTTTATTACTTCAATTAAAAAAAACCCCAGAACACAAAAATCGACTATATAATAATTTTGAAATGTCAGAAGGTGAATTGGTAACATTTAATACTTTTGGAGTCATTGTCATCAGTGAGTAAAAAGTTTAAAAAATATTTAATATGTTCGTGTAGAGAAGGAACCCAGAACAAAGAAGTCCCTGGGCAATTATACCCTTATGACTTATGCATTCGACCCTCCTGAGCCTTGCACGTGCTTTGTGATCTGATGGTGATTTTTGGTCTGGAGTTTCCTTCCACCTTATTGGGTTCTTTCCCTATATCTCTGCAGGTAGGTTGTTCTTATCTTGAGGAGCTGCAGCTTCTGCTGGCTGCTGTAGTCTCCTGTAGTCTCTGTCTTCTGTCTGCATTTCTGCTCTCTGGCAGAGTACAGGAAACAAAAAAAGCCCTAGATGTTCTAGACATAGGATAACCATTATCTAGCAACAATTAAAACATCCGTGTGTTATCAATGTTCTTGTTAAAGACAAAACACAGCATTGTACCAGCTACTAGGAAAATTACTCAGAAAATTAACTCCATTCCAGACAAAAACATCTCTAGATGTAAGTTCAGAGCTATGGGTCCACGGTTTTATCTAAACCAGCTACTCATGCTGAGCCAGTAAGGCTGGGCAAACAACATACTAACAACACTGTATTATAACTATATGTAACTCATTCCACTGAAAATGTAGCTGTTTAGATTAGACAACTAATATCTCTCAACATCTATTAAAACTTTCCCTAAGAGATTCCAGTTGTTCTTTTAGGCTTTCCTCAGATCTCTTTTCAGACTCTTTATCACTTTATAATATTGTTGTAGACTTTCCCCTATTTAAGTTCCAGTGGCTTTATAAAAAAGAAACTGTTTTAAGTTATTTTGCCAAGATCTGATTTAACATTTATCTTCCTTAGATGGACAGATATGGAAGCCAAGTGAATGCAAGAAACACTCTTGTCTAACAAATCAGCCAGAAAATAAACTGTTAAGAGATACCTCAAATCATCATGCCTATGAACAGTAATATTTTTCCAACTTAACAGGGATTTTCCAGTAGTTTGTAATCAGTTTTTAGACTTGAAATTTCAGCTACTTGCACCTGTCATATTTACTGGAAAGGTGATGAAGGCTTTGTGCCAGCTTAATTGTAACTCTTGAAAAAAAAAAAACCCACAAAAAACCCCCAAAAGAACACTGAATAATTTTTTTTTCTTTTTTCTTTCCCATCCATATAACGAGAAGGAAACTGTTTCTTTTGCTACTTACGAAGATACAGCTATATTCATGAATAAAAGGGCATTCCAAACCCTTGGGACGATCTATAGTGGATCAGAAAAAGCAGCTTTACTTGAATCTTTAGGTGCAACTTTGTTAAAATGATAGCCAGGGATCAAATCCCAACAACGGAAATATTTGTGTCTGACATCTACTGTGTGAAAGTGGGGAGCTTTTCTGAACTCTACAAATTCAAGTTCTTACAGCCAAAACTCTCCACTGGGCATTTTTTACAAATGCAATTGAAGATGCCCAAGGTGAGTATTTAATCATCCCCTTCTCTGGCACATTAAAATTCACAATGACTTGCACAGCTACCTGAGTCATTGGGGGAAATCTGATGTAGGATTGTCACACAGAAATACTGCCTGGTTTCAGCACAATCCAGTGTCTCACTTGATCACGTCTGTAAAAAAACCTCATCCCTGGAGAGCATGTTCACATAGTGTAAGACCACATACTTTTTCTCTTTGCCTTCAGGGCTGTTCCTGTTAAGTCGGGTGAGTGTGCTATTCACTGTTTCTAACCTCTGTTCTCCTCAGGACTCTGACACAACATGGACGTAATTTCCAGCATAGCTAATCTAACTTTTCCACCAGATTCTTTTCCTACTAAGTGCGTTTAATTGATCTTACCTACTCAGTCTTTGGTCCCTGCTGAAACAGGATTCTGATAAACATAAATTGCTCCTGGGATATTTATGCTATCATACATCTCTTTACTCTTAGAAGTCCAATTGCACGATGACACGTGCCATCATAGTGTTTGAAGCTACCATAGGAAATAACTCATGCAGAGATCATAGCCTTCTAGAAATTCCTTGAAAATATATATTCAGCAGAATATCTGAGTAGAATAAGTGTCTTTCTGTGCAATACTAGTATTTTAGTGATGTCCCTAGATAAGTGGATTCCTAGAGGTAGTAGTTACTGTAACTAAATTTCATATGTAGGAAGACCACACACTGATAGTTGGATTTCGAATATTTTCAAAGTAGTATGTTTCACATCCTGCACTAAAAATTCTCACTTTCTTTTTCAGTACTTGTCTTTGGTAGTATGAAGGACTACTTTCAAGTCTTCAGCAGTTTTTTAGCTGTCAGTGTCAGCTTATGACTAACCCTTTGGTGGCTTTTCATATCCATCATTCATGCCATCACCAGTGGTGTCCATATGGTACTATTCACTCCTAATATGTCTTTGATGTTTTGTTTGGGTTACTCTTCCAGTAGTCCTTCCTCACCTTTGTTTACAGCCATCATTTGGTATTGGGCATGGCAGAAGGGACCACATCTTACTTATGTAACACTGGCAGCTCATTTGCACCACAGATAAGTGGAGTTTTATTTACTCACTTAAGCTACCTTCCTAAGCTCACCTTTTGGAAGTATTTTATTTGGAGGGGAGCAGTAACCTTGAGGTTGTAAACTAAACTTTAAGGCTAATACCTTTAAGGTAACTCAGATTTGATCTTTTGCATCAGTAGCTAAGATTATTGTGTCCTATGGGCTTATTCAGTATGTTATCCTGCTTTCCAATCTGGTGTTAAGATTTCCTTGTTAAACTACTTCCAGAAGAATATATGTTGCAGAATTCACTCAAAACCTTTCACTAGTCAGAGGTCTGAACTTGCATGATGTAGGTTCATAATTTGCAAACAGTATCCCTGGTAAACAAAAATGCCTAAATTGCCATTCGTGCAACTAACCCATGCACCAATCTGCATGGGAGAGTAAGTCCAGTCCTACTTGCATTTCTTCATATAGAGTGGAAAGCATTTTTGCTCTCTTGAAACTTCTGTGTGATGGTGATCAAAGGTAGTTGGGTCTTGGCAAACATCGCCCACTTTGCAATTGTCTCTGGTGGGCAGTGCCATTTGTCCTAGAATGAGAACACCAGGTGGGAATTGCTGGAGGAACCATCTGGATGCTCACATAATTGATGCATTCCAGAGATGGGGGACCAGTGATGGTTGAATTTGTTTCCCATTAGTTTTCAGCTGGCTATAAAGTGCTGCTGGAAACTGGGCCAGCTGGGCCAACTAGTCTCTCGAGATGTCAAACAGCTTCTGAGTGTGTCATCCCACCCCTTCTCCCAGCAGGGACTCCTGCAGGGTATGTCCAGCCTGAAGATGGGGAACACTCACAGGTGAGTAAAAGTGGTCACATACTGTCGCCCTGAATTTTCTGCTTTCTGTCTTCGTGCTGTAGATTTTCACGCAGCTTCATGTAAATAATGTGTATTTTTAGAATGTTTACATAGTTCTCCTCTGAGAGAAGAGATGATTGATGGTGATGTCCACCATCCTGGTTGAAGAGGTGGCGACCTGTGTAGCCAATCTCTCGACGTCTGTACAAATGTATATAAATAGAGTCAGATTTTTAAATTAAAGAGTTTGTTCCCTTGAACTGTTGCTAGTGGCCTCATCTTTCTGTCCCTGAAATTGGGACACTGCCAGCCTCAGCAATCAACAAACATATGGACATAAAATCCTAAGGTAGCTACACAAGTGCTTTCTTGCTTTGCAATCGTGCAGCCTGTGAGGCCAAAGACTGTAAAGCTATGTGTTTCCAGATGAACCTGCTTATAACCCTTCAGACATGCTTGTATTATACACGTCACTGGCAATATTTAGATGATCTATTAGTGATAAATCTAAACATAATCATCCACATAATCACTGTCGCATTTCTCATCCCTGACTGAGTCTTTTCTGTCAACTACTCCGCTACACTTTATCACTGTATTTCTAACAGTCAAATAATGGACTGGAGCCCAACACAAATTGGCAACCTGGTCTTCCTTTCACTCCTATAAGACACACAGGTGCTCATACACCCTTTCCAGAGACAAATATGACATCAAAGTGAGAATATAACTTAGAGATATATACACACATTATCAATATTTCCAGCATTTACAGCACAGTTAGAACTAATGTCACTGATTCTTACAGTATGTTTTGAGGCACTGAGTGTTCTGGACAAATTTTACATGTAAACAGGAAATGAAATCGCTAGAACACAGGAAAACTTCAGTATTGAGCAAATGGTTTTTAAAAGCAAATCTTATATTTTGGTGATGAGGCTATTGTTTTTGAAGCTGTCAAATTTGATTCTATAATAGCAAACAGTCTTAAATCCATGGTGTTTACATGTGTGTTTCTTTGTCTAGTCTGCTCTATATTACCTGGTGTTCAAAGATTTCTGCAACAATCAAAATGACATTTATGGCGTGCAATAAGTGTTAGCTCTATGGAAAACCTTAAATAATTTTCCGACTGAGTTTCTGAAATGCTGCAGTTTTTAATCTCAGTAATTGACATATTCATCACTTGGAGACTTTTCTCATACTTTCTAAGAACAAATGAAACCTTTCTAATAATGTATGAAAACAATTCATCAGTCATGGCAATCTATTGTTATTTACATATCTTCAAAAATATTTTTATTTATTTTTCAAAAATAAAATACAAAATTAATTATACAAAAAATCCCACTGTTTTTATTGTAACTTAATTTCTAATTAGAGCCTTTCACAGCTCTCTTAAAAAAATACTGTGCAGCAGATTCGAAGACGTACAAAGAAATCTATTATCAACATAATATAGTTTTAAGTTCTTAAAAACCTGAAATTTTAATCAGATATATTATTCAGATGAAATACATATTGATTAATTATCAAACTAGTGATCTTTCTAGTAGTGTCAAGGTTAAAGCTATGCCACAATATACTGCAAATTCCTCCAAAGTCTGATTCAGTGGATACTCTTGTTACCTATATTAAAATGTACACAATAGACCAATAAAAACAATCTGATTTATCTGTCTCGTTATGGCTTCTGAAGCACTAGCTATAAAATAAGATAACTGGAAAATCAAAGTTTTAGTAAGCTCTGAGTATTCTTCATTAAGTAGGTTGATCTAAATCAGGTTATTTTAAATTTAGATTGTACATTCACAGCACATTTTGTGTACACAAACGGCACCTATTTGTGAATAGCCTCCCTTTCTTGTTGGAATCTCTAAAGGAAAAGTCTTCAAGTATAAGTAGAGAGTGTTTGGGTATTAAAATCTTCGGAGAGACTAGCCACCTGCAAACCCTAAGTTTGAAAATATTCCAAGTTTTCCACAACTACATGTTTCCCCATGACTCTTATTTTGATGATTTCTCAGATATTGGTTTGTATAGTGGAAATCTGCACCTGCAGGTTTGAAAAGACCACCTCATGTAGTGAAATTGTCTAAAAGGATTACTCTGGGAAGAAGACGACAATTTTGGTTTTTTGGATTATAAAAAAGTTGTAACCATTTCTTACCCTTAAAGAATTTACTTTTTGAATACCCTTCCACTTTTTTTCATTCTTCTTGCCTTTTTTTTGGTTTCCCGGTGACTTCCCCGTGAAAGGATTCATGAATTAAACCAGTAGAGTGGAGGCATCTCTTTCAAAAGGTAGTCAGCTTCCCCATTTCCTCAAAAGGTGTGAAAAGGAGAAAATATTGTGTTTCTATATTTTTCTACAGCTAAAAACAATTGAGAGGAGCTGGCAGTGATTACGCTAGCGAAAGGTAATCTGCACTTTAGTCTTATTGACTGCAATAAAAGGAAAAAAAGTCTGAAGAAAGAAGCACCACACAGAAGAAAGCACATATTTCAACCACACTAAAATAAGGAAATATGAAAATCATATGTAACAGATCTTTCAATGTGGAATTGCCTGATGAAAGTGCTACTCTTCAGCCCAATTTAAAAGGAAATTTTTATTATAAAGAATATCAAAAGCAAATGTTATTACACAACAGTTTTTATTTGATTATTTAATCAAATCTTTCCCTTATCCCCTTTTCAGAAGAAGCTTGCAATTTCAGCAACATTTCAATAATTAAATCTGTGTTAAGAAAACCATACTGGTTAACTTGTGCTGTATGGTTAACTTCTGCTACACTAAAGCGTTCATCTTAATCCAGTTCTGCAGCTCTAGCAGAAGTCACTACAGAGCCTGTGAATACAGGACACAAACAGTCTGAAACTTCACCTCCATCTTCTAGTAGTCCAGAAGTTTTTATACCAGATATAGTATTTGCATAGTTATTGATAGACCTAGTTGATAGGTGGTTATTTGGTGGATATTTTGCAGAAAATTCTTCCATTAATTTATTTTCATCCTTTGTGAGGACTTCTACTGCTTATAGCGGGTAAAATGTCCCGTAGCAGTGAGCTCTGTATGATAGTTGCAGTTTATACAAGGAAGTATCACACTCTGTTTTAATTCTGCTACTTTTTCACTAAATCTCCTATCTTTTGTCCTTGAAAAAACAATGAGTTCCTGATTATCTTCTTCGTTTGATACATATATTTGGGATAAATGCATCTCAAAGTGTATATGTCTATATATATTCTTTACAAAACCACTGTAATATTATCTGGTTCAAAACCAAGAAGTATCAACCAAAAAAGAAAAAACCCAATGAATTTATTCAAGGAGACAAATTTTATCATTACTATGATGTTATATTAGCTGCCAATTTACTTGTAAAACCTCATAAAATTCAATTTCATTTATGAAAAATAAATGCTCTAATTTGGAAAGGATTGCTGTTTTGCTCACATCTGTGTGAAATTAGATCTATTGAGTCTGTGCTTTAACTGCAAAACTGCTGCTTAATTGCATGGGATATGTCCATAATTCTACTAGATTGATAAAACTCATAAATTTAGAATGTCTCTACTTGAACTAAATAATTTAAAATTCAATATATTAAAGAAAAATTTGGAATTCAAATGATTTGATCAATGCATCATCCCTACACCTCACTTTGCCTGTACAGATGTGAGACAGAGATCAAATGCAGATCTGCTGGGCTCATTAGGTAATATTACTTTTCTTGTCTCCTTGAAAAAGCAAGTTCTACTACTTGGTGGCTTTTAGAACACTTCCAAAGCTGACTATAGGGGAAATCCTCCAGCAGACTAGGATTTCTGAGCTGTGATTAATCCATCCTGTCGTGCTCACTTCTGGCATACTGCTTCATGTTGTCCCATCATTTCAGACTTCTTCTAGACCTTTTATGCTTTGGAAATTACCTGTGAAAGGAATGATGGATTTTCCAACTGTCTGCATCTACATAAAGAGGTGATGAATGGAGGCAGAAGAGATGCAGCTGAGGTTTACCTATTTTACCTGAAGAAGACTAGGTCAAGTGCAGAGACTGCTTGCAAAACTAAAAATACATAGAACAAACCAAAAAAAATTACCGAAAGTCAAACCCATATATACACAGTATCAAGAATAATTATTGTTGTATGTGCAAAAGCTAAGATATGCTTTCAAGTTTTGCCTTGATTACAGCCAACATGAAAATGACTAAATTTATAAATGCTAATAAAACAGCTCTTAATTTCCATAATATTTTAAAAAATACATACTTTCTTAGGAAATTAAACAAGTCATAATTCAATAAGGTAATATAAGCTGGTTTCTAAGTATAGTAATCCTGGAAGAAATGGACTCTGGGAATTGAATCATGTTTTCAATCAATGTGCCACTGAACAGTTTTCATGAAAAGTACTAAAAACAAAGCACTAAACTAATTACAATACAGAATGGAGATAAACATTTACTGGCGCATTTATAATTACTTTCAGTAAGCATAGGTTTCCTGTGCTGGAATCAAATATTCACAGCACAATAAAAAGCTCAATTTTGAATCTTATAGTAAACATGTAATTTAAATATTAAGTACAAAACAGTTTCTGAAATAGCCCTTTCTCATCTGCCTCTCCTGTTTCCTGTTTTGTTTTTGTTTTCTTTCTTTCTTTCTTTCTTTCTTTCTTTCTTTCTTTCTTTCTTTCTTTCTTTCTTTCTTTCTTTCTTTCTTTCTTTCTTTCTTTCTTTCTTTCTTTCTTTTGGTCATCAATAAGAACTATCTCCATTTTGGTTTTATGGATTTATAACTTCCAATAACTACAAGGTGACACGGTTAGAGTGTGCTGATGTTCAATGTCATTTTTCTGCGTAAATCCCCAAAGGCAGAGCTGCATGCATGTGTGTGTATGTGTCTCTGTGAGTTTAATTTGAAAATCTCTCTGTTAAGTCTGACTAAAAATTTATAAATGTGGTAATCTTATGAGTGTGAAAATAAAGATTATACAGGGTTATATGTTCCCTGCTGGATCATTTCACACCACTGGAATTTCTCTTCAATTAATTTAACTTACCCTTTTAATACACCTCCAGTAGAAAGAATCACCTTATTGAAACTGTTACATTTCAGAGAATGCTGCGAGCAGAGATTTATTTGTGGAAATACAGTTTCACCTTTTATTTTTTTTTCATTTGTCTTTCGCTACAGATAATCTGTGAAGTCATATAGGAAATGCCAGATGTTTAGAAATATTAATATTGCAAAGGCATGCAACACTCCTGCTGTGGCACAAATGCACACAGAGAAAAAACAATGAACAGCGGAGCTAAAAGCTTTAGGCTCATTTAAATTTTATAAGCTCAGAATTTGTAGATGTTATAAAAGAAGCAGCAGACAGAGGTGTTTTATTGGTTAATTTTTCATGTCTGTAGATATTTAGATTTCTAAGCTTTGAATTGAATTAGGCCACTGACATGAGCCTTACTAAAGCCATTGGAACTACTACTGGTAAGAAAGGAATATTCCCGTCAATGGATATGGGTCAACATGTAGGTCTGTATCTATACCTATGTTGTAGGAAAAGTTAGTATTTCCAGTGTCATATTGGTACTCAATATGGATAGTCCTTGAGACACCACTCATCAATGCTACAAGACTTTCCATCTTCAGGAGAGAATCAGTGATCAGGACTCAAATATTATGTATTCAGAGTCTCTAATGTGACATATTCATCAGAGAATACTAATGCTCTTAAATACAGAGGTTGTCCATATTGTATAAAATTATTCTAATTTTCTGGACCCTTTCTGAGATTATTTTTCCCTTGAAAATAGACACTGAAGCAAAACATCTTTTCCATGCCTATTTTTTTCCTGCACTGCATATCAGCTTTTCCTAGGTTTTCCTGAAGTGACTTTTCTCTCTTTTACTCTTCCACTTTCTGACCATGCTGACGTTAGTAATTTTAGAACTGCTAATAGAACTGGCTTGAACTTGAGAATTCTATTTCTCAAAAACATTGAGATGTCAAAGTCTGGACTCATTCTAAATCAAAACTAAGTGACAAAAAATCCTACAAGCAACACAGGATAAGAAACATTGTTCAGCTATCATTGAAAAAAGTATTTCTGTTCTAAAATTATGTTTCCTGGAATTGTGTTTGCCTGAGTCTGCTATTTTTAAATTTTTTTTAAGAAGAGAAAGATTTAACTTCCAGGTTACTCTATTGGAACTGCTGGGAGTTCTGGTTCAAGATACAGAGTTTAGGCTTCTGCCTCTGTGGCAGGGAACTTGAAGCACCTGAAACCTGCTACATAGTGGGGCTCATTTGATGTTGCTGGAACCAACTATTTAACATGGGAGAGAGTTCAATTTTAGCCAGCCTGCATTCTAAAAAGCAAAACAAAACAAAACCCAATGAACAAACAAACAAAAAAAGCCCCCCAAACTCCCACAATTTTTCATTTAAAAATAATTTCACTGTTAGGACATGCTTTGGAAAAAAGTTCTCTTATAACAAATATCATGGGATTAATATATTCTTTTACTACAAATGAGTGTTTTCTGTAGGAAATAATCAGGAATCCAACACCTTTTCCATCAAGTCTGCATACAGGTTTTTACTGAAGATGCCACCATTTCTTTGTGTTAGTTACTTAGTGTACTCCAGGCTTCAAAATAACATCGTCTTTGGGCATACACGGGAATGATAATATTAGTGGCATAAAAAAATTTCAGTAACAACTGTTCCAAAAGAAATATGTTGAATTTCAGTCCCTTTGCTTTGCAGAAGTTGAAATAGAATAAAAAGGAATCTGGGTAAAGCTAATTACCCTGAAGCCATATAGTCAGGAAGTCTTGAAGGAGATTACTCTGATACATGAAAACTAGAAAGGAATGATGAATTTATCTAACATTGGGGATGGATTGAGTCGAGTTGTGAGAATATTAATAAAGGATCAATCTCTACTAAATAGGATTTTTAATGATTACTTTTAATATTTATTATGTGGATTAAAACGACTAAAATGACTAACTGAAATAATCTCCTTTCCGAAGCAGATGTGAATAATGACAGATCCCATTGCTACACAATAGAAATTACTCAGATCACTGACGCTCTGATGTCAGAATATTGGAACATCAAAACCGTTTATAGGGAAGAACAAAGCTTCCATATGGTTCATATACCAGACAAATGGCCAAATGTTTCTTCCACTAATAATGGTTCTTGTTTAAATCAATATCAGGAACATGAAAAGACTTTTTTTCCCCTGCTTAAAATATGTGATTTTTTCAAGGATGTTATAAGCAAACACACAGTCTCTTAATCTTCTCAAGCTCAATGTCTACCAATTCTTGACAACTTCCTGAAGTTTTACAAATAACTTTTTAGACTTATGCATGTTTTTGATTTCCATGAAATCCTGTAGTTCTAAGATTCATAGCTTAAACATAATTTGGTTTTAGTTCAATTTTATATGTGTTGCCTGAGTGTTTAAAGGGGCACTCCTTAGTTCTGATTTCATGACAAAAAATAGACCTTTCTGTCTTCCACACAGGCTGATTCTTTTTGTTAAGTAGCAGAGAAATTAACAAGACAAGGGATGATTAAATTGATGCACTAGAGTGAGTCCACTAGCTAAGACTAACTGCTCAGGATGTGGAGCTCTGGAGGTGCTGCTAACTTCTCAGGCACCTTAAGGGCTTTGTGTCAAGCCCTGCGTCAAGGGAAATATAGGTTGGATATTAGGGAGAAGTTTTTCATGGAAAGAGTGATGAAGTACTGGAATTGTCTGCCCAGGGAGGTGGTGGAGTCACCATGCCTGGATGTGTTTAAAAAAAGACTGGATATGGCACTCGGTGCCATGGTTTAGTTGAGGTCTTAGGGCTGGGTTGGACTCAATGATCTTGAAGGTCTCTTCCAACCTACACATTCTGTGATTCTGTGATTCCGTGTCTGATCTCTTGGAACCAGAATATGCCAAAATGAAAGGCTATGTTGGATAATGCGAACCTTTGAATTTTCCAGCAAACAGTGAACACTTAACACAAGCAGAACACATATTTTCTCAGATATGGAACAAACCCCCCAAAGAGCCAAAATTTATGAAATTCAAGCAATTTTTAATAAGGATAAGAGTGCTGAACTAAAGCTCATGTCCTCTCTATTTTTAACAAATTTCATATCCACTCAATTTTTAAAAAGTTCAAAGGCAGGAAAATCCCATTGACAATTCAAATTTAGTTTGCTTTATCAAAAAACCCACCTCCAAATACTAAAGAGGTAAAACAAAAAACTCTTTGTGGTTGGCAATAATTCATCAGTGATAAAGCACATCAGTTGGACAAAATGTTTCTGTGTACATGTAATCGTCCTGCAGATATGTGCAAAAATAATCAAAACCCTGACAATTGTGGCCAGTACATCTGCTCCTCTAAACACCTATAGTCTTGACACATGAAAATTTCAAAGAACTTATGCTATTTTCCCAGAAAAAGTGCAGAGATATGATAAACTTGGCACATTGGTTGTAATTTTACTATTGATTGCTGGAGAACATTTCTGTTGTCTTATTTTCTCCTCATATTTTCATGTTCCTCTAAGGAAATAATTCTCCAATAAGGAAGAACTTTGCAGCAGAAAATATGTATTTCTTTTAACTTTTGCTCTTTACCCAAAATATAGTGCATGGTGTCTATATGTCATGCATATAGACACCATGCACTACATCCCTTTCTGTAGAGATCATTTCCCCTACAAGGGAGTTTTATATGATATTTCAGAAAGATATTACGATATCCCTTTTTCTGCTTGGGAAAACAAAGAAATTAATATATGCTTGAGGGTAATGAAAGGTCTTCTGTTCATTAATACAGGTAAATTACTGCATCTGGATATACTGAAAGAGTACTAAAATTGTAATTTTAATCTTGTTATAATTCATGATCTAAGCATGTTATCATGATGGCAAATCCTGATGAAATCCTAGCCATATTATTCTCTTCCAAAAGAAAGACTAAATAAAGGCAAAAAGCAAGAGGCCTTGGAGGTTTTATTTGCTGTTTCTCTTAGAGATAATTTTAGGAATATCCTACAGCAAACATTAAATGTACTATGCAGTTGAGTTTAAAATGTGTTAGTTCCACATTTTGCTGGGGAAAAAAGGGATATTTTAAGTGATTTCCTATTAGAACATACTCTAAACTTGTTGTTTTGGACACCATAAATACTTAAGAGTAAATAGAGGGACAAGATTTACCTGATTTATGAAAAGGATAAACTTTGTCAAAACATAAACCACAAAAATATTCCTGCTCAAAGTTTCCTATGGGAAAAAAAAACTATAGAAAGGAATTTTATTTCCCTTGTAATGTCAGTTACAACAACTATTTTCCACATATTAATTTTTTCCCTCAATTCTAAGCCGTTTTGAGATGCTAAAACCAAGCTGTCCCATTGCAAGGAATCGTGCTTCAGACAGAGTGATAAGGATTGTGCAGAATAACACATCTCTAAGGAAAATCATAAAGTAAACAGATGCTGTGTCCTACTTCATTGTTTCTGTAAACAAGACTTTTGTCAAGACATTAACTTATATTTTTCTGTGGAAAAGTACCTGGAAATGGGACTGTATCTGGAAACATGCATAAATTAAATTTTAGATCCATTAAAAATGCTGGGTTTATTATGCGTTTGCAAGATTTTTATTCCTATTGTAAACTCAGTTTATGGATTTCAAGTCATGATTTCTCAGGAAACAGTTTTTCTTCTCTTAGATTCCACTTCCAGGCACAAACTTTCCCAATTTTACTGTCTCTTATTTTTTGTATTTTTCTTTTTGTGCTTTGAGAAACATGAAAGCTGTTTTTAGTTTTTCTTAAAAACAAAATAACAGGCAAAAGGTCTCTTAGTTAAACAGATATCCTGGAAACAGACCAGCAAACTATTTTAATAGCTGAGAGTTCTTTACTCCCTTGCACACTCAAAAGAAAAAGAAAGCCCGAGGCTCTCTAACAGCAATGAAAAGTTTAGCCAAAGTCTGGTTTCATGTTTTAAATCCCTTTTAATGTAGCAAAGGGCTGTGACATGAGTTTTAAATCCGTGCATCTGTAAACCATGAAAATCCCACTAGATGGTGCTCAAGAATACACGGTCCCTTGGACTGGTAAACCCCGTGGACTAAACGACTCAGGTAGTTGCATTGGTCACAATGCTAAATGGTTTATAGCTTTTAGAGGGTTAATCTCCATGGTAAAAAATCTAGAATTTACTCTAAAGTTCCCGGGATTCTGGTAGGGGAGGAGAATTAGGTATTTCAGAACTGTGTTTCAAAGTATTCACAATATTCAGAGAGTTTCCCATAGTTAACTGTGCATATAGGGATAGTCTTGATGACAGAGGTCCCTTAAAATTTCCAGAGAAGGTTGGTCTTATGGTCTTGGTCAGAAAAGATTCTTTTCACTATTCCTTATAAAGACTTGGTGCTGTTAAGGCACATCTGCAAGATCTGCCGTTTTTGAAACAATGGGCAAGACACATGGGATTCTCTAGTATAAAGATTAGAAGGAGTCCAGGAGAAGTCTGACGTGGTATTTGTTTTCAGACCTCATCAGTCTTTTAAACTGAGACAACAGCCACTGTTATATTCCTGTAAAGCAACAGCGTCTATCTAAGCTGGGAGACCTCTTCAGGTAATTTTAGGCAATGGAAAGTGAGTGAGGATTAAGATTCAATACAGTGTATCATCTAGTCAATAAGTTGTTACTATATGTGCCAATCATCAAGTTTAAGAAGAAAACAGCAGCAGCACTTTCATACTGATTAGGTTTCCCCTGAGAGCAGCAGCTACCAGGTTAAACCACACACGGCCATAAGCAGAGGAAATTCCAAACTGTACATTCATAGGTAAGAATTTGACTTGACCAAAACTGACTTATTTTTGCTCATGTACTGTTAGGAAAATGGAGAGTGATAAGGTTGAATCCAAGGTTGGGATCTAAGGTTCTGGTTTTAGGTGACTGCTTGTATTTTAGTCCAACCTAGCCACTCAGGTACTGGTTTTGACATTCATGAGATAAAGGATACTGTGAAATGTCTGTGTTGAACAAATCTTCATGCAAATTAAATGAGATTTTCTGGCTATGTGTGATAATATACCATAATTAAAATAACTAATGGAAAACATAGCTATTATTTTTAATATTGTCTGTAAAGAGTGATGGGAAGTATTATTCTTCCTATTTGTAGAAAGCAGTTATTGACTGACTGTAAGGAAGCAGAGTTCATTGCTCCTCAGAACAAAACCATTCCCATTTTCCATAAAAAAAAACCAAAAGAGGTTTCTCCTGAACAAAGAACAGCCTATGAAATAAAGGCAAAACAAAAGAGACTGAAGCTGTCTTTGTTTCCTTGTGGAGAATGTCTCTGACTTAAGAAAAAGGAAAATAATGGAAAGCTTCTTTGATTGATTTTGCAACTAATAGAATAGCACAAAAGCATGCTAATTGCTTTAAAATACAAAAGGAGAACTTAATTCAAAATTGGCATAAACGTTCAGCTTCCATAAAATTAGCACTGAGTGAAAACTATGACTCTTCAGACTGCCCCCAACAAAAGACTGTACATGGAAAAGCATAAACCATGAGTTATATGGTGCTCATGTTTCTATATTAAAAGCAAGTGTTACGTTGCACTCTATATTTCTTTATTACTCTGTACTATAGATTTCTCAGGATGGTGATACTGTATATACTATTGCACTAAACCTAAAATAGACTTTAATAGATTCAGGATAATTCAGGATTGTTAGGCCAGGGAAGATGACTGAACAATATGTTCACTTGAATGAGATTTGGTCTTACCCTCTTTCCATGTGCCTTACAAGTTGTCATGCTAATTTCTTCAAAAGTGGTGGTAATCCTTTCCTTAGCAAATTGTTGTGAAACCTCCTCATAATTGAAAATGCAAACTATATCAAAATGTTCATGACATGAAGATGTTAAGTTTGCTTTAAAGTTGCAGTGTAGCATTCCCAGCAGGAGTGAAGAAATGTCTTTTCTTCTGTTGTCAAAAATTTCAAGTACATTCTCAGTGAAAGACAACCTTTTTTCATAATCGTGGCACACAAATCAATATTGTTGTTCTATACAACATGCCAAAATGAATAGTAGTAAAACCAGTTTCCTATCAGTTGTGCAATTTCTTCAGGGCTATTTTCAAGCTCCAGTGCTCTTCAGTACAGGAAGGTGAATAAGATGTCAATGGGATAGATTTAGAACATTTGGGGTCTGTGTTGTTTATAATATTTGCCAATTCTTGATTAAGCAGATCGACCTGCCCAGGCTTTCAAGGTCAGTGCAATTAGATAAGGATGTGAACAAAGGTGAAGGAGCTGTTCTTGGAGATAATGTATAAGCAGTTGAAAAATGTTTCACCTGAATTTTAGAAGTACAGATCTCTGGAGTAGTGTGGAAAGGGCTGGATGAAACAGGGTATTTACTGAATCTAAGCAAGATGGATTAGTTCAAAGAAAATGGAAAGTTACGGAAAACAATTGACTCAGTTATTGAGTAGTAAACTCAACAGGCTATTGCTGCAGTATAGCCATACACTGTATTCTCTTCAGCTTTTGTATATTAGAAAGGCCATGGGCCACTTCTTCACTTTGAGTTTAGAAATCTGACTAACAACAAGTTGCAGCTGGGAGTAGATTTGGTAACACGGTAAGTAGCACCTTCCTGTGAGTCAGTGTGAAGTCATACCACAAAAAAGGTATATAATTTGTGGTGAGGTACAGCCTCATCTCTCTTTGTCAGGGGAAGATATTAAATTCAGTTCTGGATAAATTTCATCTCTGGCTCATTATTTTGCTCCATTGTTCTGCTTTTTTCCTACGTAGATTCCTGCTGAATGCTATAAAGCAGTTACTGTATTTTATCCTGAAAGGATAACTACTTTAGCTATGACTTGAGAATTCTTCATTTGGATACTCACTTACTTCACCAGGGAATGCTGGAATGATGATGCTCAACTTTAAGCTTTCAGAGTTAAAGAATTGCAACTAAGCAGCTATTGTGAGGGCAGTCATAATAACAGTAGCAGCGTGGAGTATTGAGTATTTTTTTCCACATGATAATGTAGCTCCTATAAATTATAGGCTATGTGATTCAACCCTTTAGCATTATGATTGGGCATTCTGTAATCACTGAAAGCTACTTAAATAGTAAAGCACATAAAAAGAAAGGTGATTGCCATGAAATACTGTGCTAATTTCACATAAAAGGATGTTTAAACAGACTAAAATGCTGGTATGTGTGAGATCAGTTTATGAATCCAAGTGACTATGGAAGGAGAAACACAACAAATCAGGAAGAATCAAGGGAAGTGCTGGCATAAGCTGGAATCATATGGGGCTGTAATACATGCTTTACACTTTATTACAATTTTCCAATTAGCTGACTGCTGGAAAACATCCTGGTTTAGTGTGGTAGCAGCACAGTTTGCTGCTGCTGCTGGGTGTTAGAATGCAGAGACAATTACGCCATATTGAGAGTGTTATGGACAAACAGAGCAGAACCACCCATGTAACCTTTTAATAATTAAAATTTTCTGTTTTTCTAAAATGCTTTCCAAGTGTTACAGCAGGTTCAGGACCCTGTTCGTGTCTTGTATGCTGAAAAAGTGTTAATGTTTTACACTGTATATGGAAAATCTTAATTAAAAAAATTACTGTGAAAATGACAGTAGTATCTTTTCATCTCAGTCTCCACATGGGTCTGTAAGGCATCTCTTTATGAATGGCTTAAGGATAATAAATATATTGTGTAAATTAGAGAAAAACAAATCCTTTTTAGCCACTGTTTATATCTCCAGATTTTACAAAGAGTGAATCTTTGTGAGTCAGCCAAATACTTTTCAGTCCTTCTCTTTTGCACTATGTTTTTTGATTCTCTGCTGTTTTCTGTTTCTTATTTCTAGTATAACTCTGAGACATAGCCCAAGGACAGCAAAAACCTCAGCTTGTTTAGATCACCATGTTTCTATAAAACCTTATGCTGATTTGCACCCAATAAACATCTGGCTCTAGAATGACTAATAACTGCTGTTGTCTGGAGACAGAAATCAAAACAGAGCAGAGGGTTTTGTTTACATATTAAAATACTAGAGGAGAGAAAATACCAATCTAATGCTCTTTGAAATTTCTGCTTTAAGTGACAACAGGAATAGAAACTCTTGGTTCAGCTGAGTCACATCCACCAGATGTCTAAAGTGGTATATAAGGTAGTTAGAAACTCATCACTCTTCTGTCCAGTTATCATCCTTGAGTATTACCTAACATAGGAAGTATTTATTTACCTGTGTTTTTCTAGAAAGGTCCACCAGATATCCATGCTGATAATGCTAATATCATGATAATGCTAATAGTGCAGAGTCAGTTATGTATTATACACACAAAGATGCCTGCTCATGTTAAAATACATGTCTTATTACAATGACATAAGCCATCAAAATCTTGGAAGCTATGATTTCAGTTTATCAGGCAGTTTAATTTTATATTAAATACCACTGCAAAACCCTGTATATTAAGTTAGATGAAAATGTCAAAATTGGTAAGGAAGATAGACATAGCCATGCATAGCATAAGCATGAATTATTTACAGTATTTTATACTTCATTATTTTGTTCACTTAAGAAAACCATCATGCTATCATTTACAGCACTGACAGTTTTTAGGGTGAAGTTTTAGTCAATGTGAATTGGATAAATTTTGAATTAAATTGAATTTAAGAATAATTTTAGAATTGTGACCATTGTATAACATAACATAACACCATCACAAAGTCTGATTCTAACTCAATAAAAGCCATCATTTAGGAAAATTCTTAGCATCTAGGTAATGTTTTCCATTCTTATTCATAAAAACTTATACCTGGTAAGGTTCTAAAATGATCTGCTTGAAAATTCATTGTGATAAAAAGTAATGCTCATGTATGTGTAAGGGAATGATAAAATAAAAATTCCAATACTTTCATGTATGATAAGCATGCAATTCCATGTAGGTAGTCATACTGAATATATTTGCAATGCAAGTAAAGTTTAAAGTACTGGATTTATTTAAAATCAGACCTGTAATTCTATGTTTGTATTTTTTTTTAAAAAGTGCATCCTAAAAATTCCAGAAATTATTTTTAACTGATTTGAAATACAAATTTGTTAAAAGAGAATTTTTTTTACCCCAAAGATAAATATATTCAATGACACATAACTACATATTTATGTATTCACCTTATAATTATTAAATATATTCTAACTAGCAACATATAAAAATTATATATGTAGTATTTTAAAGATATTTAAAGTCGCATTCAGTTGTAAACTTGACCTGACAAATATATACAGGAAACAAATATATACATGACTGAACATTCCCTTTCTTCAGCCACTGATATTTATTGGCTCATAATCTATGGATCCCGTAGAATTACCACCCTCACCAAAGAAAAATATTTTAGAGGCAAGTATTCAACTATAACAGTGCTAATATTAGAAGAACCCCAAATTTCATTGATTTAACTGGTAGGTTGTGTTTCCTTTGGTCTACTTGCATAAGGGTGCAAGAGTAATGTTGAGTTTCTATCTGCATTACCAGATGATTACCAGTGTCATGGGTTGACACTGGGCAAATGCCAGTGCACCCATGAGTGTATAGTTTTTAATAAACTACTGCGAGATGTGGCCGGAACAGAGCAGAAGCAGGCCTATCACTTGGAATAGAAAAGAAAGACATTTATTAAACTACTTGACAATAGACGACAAACACAAGAAAAGAACCCAATCACCCAAAGACAGAATAAGAAACTTCTCACAACACTTTTCCTCCTCCCCCCAATTTCCATCCTTTACAATGCTCAACAGTTGACCCCAGCACATACTTTCATATCTACTTGCTTAAACCTTCCACAACCCTGGGTACCTAACAAGCCATTATCCTTTAAAAAAACAATCCTCAATCCATCCAGAGAACGAGAGAGNGCTCCTGTCCCGTTCCTTCTCTTCCCCCCCCCACTTCTGGAGCCCAGGCCTACCCCAGCCAGGCCCACCTGGCTCTCCCCTCCCCAGCCGGGGAGAGGAGAGAAAATGCTCTCTGCCGCAGCAGAACCAGGAAAAAGAGGAAGTGCGTCGGGAGTCCTCGCTTTTAACCCCTTGTGTCCTCAGAGGCGTGTCCAAACTCTCAGTGGCCACCACAGATGCCAACATTCAACCTGGCCACTGATTGGTTTGACCTGAGTTTCTTAAAAAAAACTCACTTCCTCCTCAAACCACGACAACCAGAGATTCCTACTTATTTTTCTTCTCTTGCTTTGTTTTCTTACTGTCATCTGTAAAACTACTTGCCAAATTGTGCTATAAGCTGTATAAGCAAACATAGAATAAAAGAGAAAAGCCAGGATGCTTTTTGCTTTCCAACAGGATGGCAAAAAAACCCTTTTGTCCCCAACTTAAACCTTAGGATACCAAGCTGGGTGACACACCTGAGGGATGGGGTCTGGCCATCCAGAGGGACCTGGACAAGCTCCAGGAGCAGGTCCATGGGAGCCTCATGAGGTTTAACAAGACCAGGTGCTGGTGCTGCACCTGGGTTGGGGCAATCCCCGGAATCAGCACAGGCTGGGAATGGACAGATGGAGCAGCCCTGCCCAGGAGGACTTGGGGGTGCTGGAGGGTGAGAGGCTGGACATGACCCAGCCATGGGCACTCCCAGCCCAGAGAGCCAAACGTGTCCTGGGCTGCATCCAAAGCAGCATGGGCAGCAGGGCCAGGGAGGGGATCCTCCCCCTCTGCTCTGCTCTGCTGAGACCCCACCTGCAGGGCTGCACCAGCTCTGGGTGCCAGCACAGGAAGGACATGGACCTGCTGGAGTGACTCCAGAGGAGGGCCTTGAAGATGATCAGAGGGATGGAGAGCCTCTGCTATGAGGGAACACTAAGCCATTCAGTGTTCAGCGGGGAGAAGAGAAGGCTTTGGGATGATCTCGTTGTATCCCTTCTGTAGCTAAAGGAGGCCTTAAGACTGGAATGAACTTTTTAGCAGGATCTATTATGATACAACAAGGGGTAATAATTTCAAACAAAAAGAAGGTAGATTTGGTTAAATTACTAGATGTAAGAAAGAAGGTGTTTTTTTGGTNTATGAGAGTGGTGAGACACAGGCACAGGCTGCCCAGAGAGTTGGTAGATGTCACACCCAGGAAACATTCAAGGTTAGGTTTGACTGGGCTCTGAGTAACCTGATCCACTTGAAGATGCCCCCTCTACTTGCTGCAGCAAGGTTGGACTATGCAATCTTTAAAGGTCTCTTCCAAGACAACCTACTATCTGATTCTATGATTGTACTCTGTTCTGTATTGCTGGTGGATTCCATTAGTCAGGACAGCCTCAGGAGAGGGATGTGAGACAACTTTTACTGGCTGTCTTCCTCATCAGACAGGAATCACTTAATTCTACTTAAAGAAGATTAATATGTGTTAGGACATTTTCTTGAGAACAATATATGTGAGCATATCTTTTCCACAGAACTCACTCCTTTAACAGAAGTTAAGCTTACATCTCTATTTTTTCAATAATGGAGTAACTTTAAGGACTCTGCAAATCACAGTATGGAAACGCTATGTTTCAATAAGATGTCAGTTTTGGTGTAGCAGAAACACATAATCCTCTTCTTACAAACACCCAGAAATTTCCAGATTTAATTGAAAATTCTGTTTCAATATATCACAGAGCTATATAACTTTCTTTTTTTTTCAGAAGTCTTTCTCTTTCCAATTTAGCATGCATAATGCTTGTGAGTTGTATTCAGTGAAAATGAAAAGCTTTATGTCTCTGAGACTCATTTCTATGTAAATGAACTAACAAGCATGTGCACAGCAAAGCAGAGGCTATAAAAAGTAAAATGGAGTTTAGTTTACCAATATTTTGCAAGTGTTTTAACAGCTTGCGCAATTAAGTTTGGAACTATGGTGAATTGGATTTGTGTGTGTGTTTTTATCTGTTTGATTGACAAAATTTTTCCTTTGTTTAACTCTAATTACCTTTTCGAATTACTTTCAAGTTGGAGATTTGCATGTACTAGACATCATGTATCATTGCCATCCTGTATTGCATGAGGATATATCCATATGTCCAGTTGCTTGACTGTCAGGAGCTGGGGAACAGATAGGAAATATATGACACTATCAAAATCCAAACTACTGTCCAAGAAATCTAAGTCTGGAAGAAATCACAGTTTTCAACTCCCTTCATTTTGAGGGAAAATTCTTAGATATGAGAAGATATAACTTCTGTCAGACTGAGGATGGGACTGAAACGATTTTACATGCTTCTGTGAGTGTAATCCTCTAGATTATGAGCTAATATCAAAAGCAGATAAGAGAATCTTTTTTAAATAAATGTTTTCATCCCCCTATGGTACTGAGAATATGAGATAAACATACTGAGAACGTGAGAATTGCGTCACAGCTCTCCAGGATTTAGGCTATGTAGCAGCTAAAGGTGGATTCCTCATAACCAAATGTAGATGCCTATGTATGACAGAATCATCCAGACTCTTCATTATTGAACAGAAAAGAAGAACATCTCATCCTATATTTAGACTTCTGAAGTAAACTGGAAAATTGTTTTCTAAATTTTTTCTATTTTGCTCTTGAAACAGTGAGTGACTAGCTTGGATGAAACGTCTGTACAGCAGACATCTGAAGTCCAGTGAGGTTAATCCACTCTTATTTCTACATCTCGTGGAGGCTTAGGTATAAGAAATACTCAGCTGCTTATACTTATACTGGCACAATATTAAGCTTGAGCCAAAAGAGGAATTTATAGAGAGAATATAACTTTAAAGTCAAGTAGTATTAGGCACCTCTGTGCTCACATGGGTAAGCAGGTGTTTGCTTACCACATAAGCAATCAGCAGTTTTTCATTGCAGCCCTTTTAATCCATTCCATGCTTTGCTGTAGGCACTATTCTAGATACAATTCTGAATCTCCTGTGAAGTTTTTGATTATGTTTTTATCAACTCATCATTAATATGAAGAAAGAGCACTTTTCGTATGGTATCACTATTACTGTATTAGTAAAACAAAAAAGCTGAACAGATTGAGAATTAGCTGATAGATATAAAAATGGTTTCTTTCCAAATGCAACCTAAAGATGTTTATATAAAACTCAATGATAACTTCTTTGACTGACTTAAGGATTGACTCAATAGCAAGTACAGAAATGAAAAAAACATCGCATACAAAATTAAATTTAAAAATTGTGGACTAAAATACTTATAAAATGTGTTTAACAAAAAAATCTAAAATTACGTACCTTACCATAAGAAACATAAGCCACATCTACTGCAGCTGGTAATAGTGGCACAGAAATTGTACATAATGGGTAGATAATTCAACAACAGCCTTCAAAATAAGGCCATAACACAAAGCAATAATATAATATTGGATGTGTAAATAGAGACTTTTGAGTAGGGATAGGAACATTTATCTCTGTGGATGGGTAAAATTGTATGAAAACGTTTTACATCATACTAGTGTCTGTCCACTAGTGTTCAGAGTGGACACCAGTGGAAACACAGAGAATTAAAAAGAAAATATTTCACAGCAAGAAATAAAAAGAGATTATTCTGTGTAGTTTATTGGAGAGTTTTGAGAGTTGACATGATTGCACTGCAATCATGTGGAGGGAGAAAGGTGAGTAGCAAAAAATGTGGTCTAACAGGAGAAAATGTAAAAGTTTTCAATAGATCATGCTGGACATATTGAAACTAAAAATGAGTAGAGAAGAGGTAATTAATTCCTGGAACAAACTAGTGAAGAGAATGCTGATTTCAGTGTCTCTTGAGGGTTTCAGTTCAAGACTCTCAATCTTTGCAGAAGATAGGTGTTAGTGAAGTGCAAGGTAGAGTGGAGAAATTTAGAGATCTCTACAATGTATACAAGCCAGATGAGATGATGAAAAAGTTCCTTCTGATTTTCACCTAATGGAATCTTGAATCTAATTAAACATACCTAAGGCAAGGGGTAAGAATGTGCTCCTGAGAGACACACATCTAAATTTCTACCCTGACAAGGTTCCCTTCACATGTGCTGTGTCACAACTGGCCTAATCTATCACAAAATCTGAGACAATAAACTTTCAAAGTTGTGTAAGGGACTGGAGATGCTTGAAATTGGAGAATGACATCTTTTAAAACTAACAGGCCTTTTGAAGGGAATCTCATGGCTTGCAGCTCTGGCTTTGAGCCATAAAAGGAAAAGATCTCTAACCAAAAAAGTTGCTTCTGATACTGAATTCTGCAACCCCATCTTTTGGAGGCAGGAAGAGAGTGTATAAGGCCTAGGGAAGATTTTGCTATTCAGAATGCTCTTCACCTGTCTAGTCAGTTTTTACAACAACTAGCTGGAGGCCTTTTATCTATGGTAATTTGATGCTATGATATAAAATGGGAGGGAAAGAGATCAGAGGTAGCTAGATGTCAGCAGGGCAAATTGAAGATGAGATTGTGTTGATAGCACATGAAAAGTCTGGGAGGGTGCAGTGAGCAGAGATTTGGTGTTTTGCAGAAGGCTTATGCATTTTCAGAGCTTGAAATGAAACAAAATGCTTGACAGGGACACTTGCCATGATGAAACTTGGAAAACATGATTCAAAGATGAAGTGAAACTACAGAGGTTGGTGTGATGCATTTGGTGCTGTGTGACTTTCTTTCCAGCTACAGGATCAAATTCCTGGCCCCATTACGTGTGGTACAAGTACCGCATTGCTTTTGGGAGAAACTGACTGCTCAGGAATCTGTGTCCCTCCTTGGAAAAAAAAAAAAAAAAGAAACATCTCAGTTTTTTGATGGTGGGGCTTAGTTCAGGAAGGATGAGAAAATGGTATTTTTCAGATTTATCTGCTATGTGACTTTTTAATTTCTCCTGAAATAAGGCTGCAGTCCTTGCTGTAACATATATATAAATGACTCAATGACCATTATGTTAGTGCATGGCAGAAAATAGCATAATATCTTTAACTGAAAAGTTGATCCCCGTTCCAGGGATCAAACCTCTTTGAGGAACTGTTACCAGCATAGAATTCTTTAATTTTTTGTGTATGTCCAATTGCATATATAAAATAAATACGTGTAAATAAGCACACAGAACATTTTAGTGTTTTCATAAAAATAATTCTACAATATAAATTGGCATCATTTTAATTACATAGGACACTATATATAAATAACAAAAAAGTGTGTAAAAAATGTGTGAACAACATCTGCTGGATGCACAAGTATGTAAGCAGAAAATACCAAAGCCCATTTAAATTTTTTTCTTATTTGAAAAAGTGGTTGGCATACTTTTTATTGAATCTGTCACTAAATGATGTTTAAAAATTTAGCATGAATAAATATTTTACTAGAACTCCTGAGATATATTAGTTGCTAAATTGATGAAAAAATTCCATAAAGAACTTATTAAACATATTTAAAACTACATATTGTTTCAGAGAAGGTAAATACCATTTCTAATTGCTCTTTATGGTGTTTTCAAACATAGATTAAACACAAACAAACATATTTCATGCTGATAAAGCTTCAAAGCAATTTACAGTTCATCTTAAAATGGGAAACCTTTAGCATTTTAGTTAATCTTTTGTGCTTCCTTTTAGGATCATACCTGACTAGAAAGTTGGTAGGGCCTTTACTGAGATTTAACCTACATGTAATGCAGACTTTTTATTAGAAATTTACTTACAGAGATGCAAGAATATACTTTGAAAAGATGTTTCTATCTTAGCTCAAATTCTCTGGAAAACAGGAAAGTTAGATTGAAAGCTGCAATACTGAAAACAATGCAAACCCTACTGAAGCCAAAAGAATAGTAATAAAAGTTGATTCTACTGCTTCATCTACAGAATAAAGTTAGAAAAATATTACAGGGAAAATAGATTAATAGATAATATTCTAAAGTAAATATAGGCACTAAGTCTGATAACCAGTTTGTCTTTCAGATAAGCACTATTTCATATAGTTTTAAAACAGATATTTTGCTGAATTTTGAAAGTCATTTTACAATAGGGTTTTGATACTAAACAATTCAATGAACAGAGTCCCAGTAAATTTTACTATTCCTCAATAAAATTTGGATTTTGTTCTGTGTTCTGAGAACCATTGTTTAGAAGACATATTCAAGATATGAGTAAGTGCTTTAAACTTGTCTGTGGTGTTGTCAGTAGTCTATTTTATCTTAAAAGTTGTTTACCACAATAGTTGTGAACATATTTCCTAATTTCTGTGCTTAATCTGCAGCAACTTTAAGTACAACCAAAGGGTACAGGTAAAGTATATTTGTGTATTTGCACAAATGCTGAACAGTGTCCATTCTGTTGCTAGTGACACAAAGGACATGCACATTTTGATTTGTCACTTATGAATCATATGGCAAAACCTGCTCAGTGTTGACTAAATTCTGGTGCTGTTATGGTAAGTCATCAAAAAATATAAGTTTCTTTTTCTTTGGTACTAATAATTTACTTTTGGTATTTAGATTTGAGCTGGATCAGCTTCCTAAAGGAGTTCACTCCCTAGTTTCAAAAATGTGTGTATTAGCAGAGTGGAGAGAGAGAAAGCAAAGAGGCTGAGAGTAATGAAGGATAATTGTATCACAGAGTGTTGGATATAGGTGACATTAAGCTGAGATGGAATTACATGCTTTATTTCCTGTACTTAATAGAACTCATCTCTGATTCCATGTCAACACCCAGCATGCGAGGACAGCTTGCCTTTTGCAAAGTGTAGATTATACATGACAATGACTTTTATATTAGGTGTTTTGTCATACAGTTCTTTTTCCTCATGTTAGAAAAACAAATATTTACAACAGTAGAAGCAATTTTTCAGCCCCCTACATCTGTTAGCTGAGAAAAATGAGAGGAAGTTACTTCTTTATTTTCCTTTACTTCTCATGAGAGTGCACATTTTTGAAGAGAACAGAATTGTTTTCAGTGAAATACTTCAAGTCTTGGAAAATGGAATACTTCACATTTCATAAATTACTTCTCTGATCCTAAATAATTACATAATTATTTCTTCAAAAAGAATGCAGTAGGCTCTTGGATATGGGGCCAAGTATAGATGATAATTCTAAGATATAGATATAACCAGATAAAGAGTAATTAAGAAAGTTCTTCTGTTCTCTCTGCTTCTTCATGATAAAAGAAATGAACTGTCTATTAATGCAACATTGTTCTAATAGTTTTTACTTTGGACAGCCAAAATAGGTGATGGGATTTTAAAATTTCTACTTTCTATCAGAGTGAATGTGTAGTATGTTATCAGTTCAACATCCCATCATTTTGTAAAGCTAATAATATGAGCAAATTACTTCAGCAGAATAAGGCATGCAGGACCTTGTTTTTCTGTTTCATAGGATTACGCACTGCCAAAATATAATGTATAATTAGATTAGAGCTTTTCAAGAAGTAAAGATCCCATTTGTCTGTTGGCCCTGGGACTTGTTCAGTTGCTAATAACATCTGGGTTGTGGGTTCAATCCCAGTACTAACCTTTCACTTAGGAATTGGACTTGATGATCCTAGGGGGTCCTTTGCCACACAGAATATTTTTTGATTTTGTAATTTATTCTGCAATTTCAGCATAAATTAAACTTCCCCAGAAGTAACTCAGTTTTATGGTCCTATTTTACAATACTGTGAAGATATATATACATATATGTGTGCGTGTATATATATATATAAAATATCAAAATAGAGACAATAGTACTGGCACCATTTAACTTTCATGGAAGGAAAGCATAAAAGTCCTTTTATTTATTTTGCTTCACCTTACAACAGATGACCATCTGGATAACTACTGTGCACGNNNCCCCCCCCCCCATCTCCCCCCAAAAAATTAAAATTAAAATCTGCCAGGAGTGTGTAATCATAGGCGTCCAAGTCAAATCTACAAATACAGGTCAAATATTAGAACACCCCCAGTGCTTGATGTTCCTCACTCACTTTATACTCGGTACACTTTATGCTCAGTTTTATCTAACTTTTGCCTGACTGAGGGGGTGGGGTGGATTCTTTTCTGTCAATGTTCTATTACGGACAGATGATATAAACAGTAATTCAACCTCTGGTCTCATTTTGCTCATCAAGACGGTTCAATTCTCACGATTTCAGATGGAATTGCAAGTCCTTGAAACTGTTGAAAACCAGGCCATAATCCAGCTGAATGTCTGCTTTTCTGAAAGAATAAAACAACTTAAAGTCAATGGGGTTGGTTCAGGGACAAGCTGCAGCTCTACAAAACTTCAGTACTGTAGCTGAAGGACCAGATGGGCTTCATGATATCAAAGGTCTTTTCCAATCGAGGTGATTCTGTGATTCTGTGAAGTGCTCTAAAACTGTAAAATGTGTTATAGTGCATTCATCTTGTTGGCTTTTGCAATTTTATTTGTACTGTCCAGTTTTTCCAGTTCATTCTTTTCTGG